>CAWUFW010009459.1:600000-783458 GCA_963921515.1 Calotriton arnoldi | reverse complement strand
ATGTCATTTGAGATGTCATCAGTGATGTCATCAGTAATGTCACTGACCATGTCATGAATGATGTAATATGTGACGTCATTAGCAGTGCATTGTGGGGCGCGAGTTATAGTTAGCTCAACTAACTATAACGGCCGAATTTCTCTGGTTTTGTATGAGTGAAATGTCCAACTAACTATAACGTCCCTGAAACCTGTGGTTTTTCAGTGAATATATATATATATTCACTGAAAAAACCATAGGTTTTAGGGACAGTTATAGTTAGTTGGACATTTCACTCGTACAAAACCATAGAAATTCCCCCGTTATAGTTAGTTCAGCTAACTATAACTCGCGCCCCGCAATGCACTGCTGATGACGTCACATATTACATCACTCATGACATGGTCAGTGACATCACTGATGACATCACTGATGACATCTCAAATGACATCACTGATGACATCACTGATGACATCATCCAGTGACTGTGTGTTTCTGTAAAGTTTAAATATGTTTAATATATATAGGGAAAGGCGTATTGAAGAATGAGTGGGTGTATAAGTGTCTGAATGGATGATTTAGTACGTGCGTGACTGACTCTACAAGTGAGTGATTAAACGTATCTTACTGAATGCATGGGTTAGTGACTAAACTGTGTGAATGTCTGTATCCGTCTGTTTGTTGGTGTGTAAGTGGATGCATGGATTTGCGAATAGCTACATGAGTGTCTATATGGGTTATTGATTGGTTCTCTGAGTATCTGTATGGCTGCCTGAGTGTTTGTGTGGGTGGGGTGTGTGTGACTCTGTACATAGATGTGTGAGTGGGTGATTCACTGGGTGCATGATTTCAAGAGTGCATCTGTGATGGACTGCTTGGGTGGGTGAGTGTGTGTATGGGTGTGTTAGTGAGTGAATGTATATCTCAGTGGTACATGTGCGAGTAACTACATATGTAAAAGGCAGTATATATGTGTGTTAGAGTATTTAAATGGCTATAAGTGAGAGTGTGTGATTGTGAGAGTGGCTGTATGGATGCGTGTGTGCTTGTATCAGTTATTGTATAAGAGCGTAAGAATGTGCTAGTATTTGTATGAGTAAGTGAGCTGGTGTGTGTATAACTGTATAGGTGAGTAAATGGGTGTGTGATTAATTTTTTGCATGACTGACTAGGTGTGTGAGTACCTCTATGGATGAGTGGCGGTGTGTGAGTGTTTATATAGGTGTATGAGTGCATATGATAGTCCTGTACTGAGTGACTGTAAGTATGAGTGACTGTACGGGTGAGTGAGTAGATGTGTGTGTGTAGACCTAAGAATCAGTGAGTGGGTATGTAGTTATTGGTATTGGAGTGTGTATGGTTTTGAGAATGGCAGTCTGTAATTTAGAGTGGGTGTATCAAAAGTTATATTAGGGTGTGAGAAGATGCATGAAATTATCACATGGATGATGTCATCAGTGATGTCATTTGAGATGTCATCAGTGGTGTCATCAGTGATGTCACTGACCATGTCATGAGTGATGTAATATGTGACGTCATCAGGAGTGCATTGCGGGGGCGCGAGTTATAGTTAGCTGAACTAACTATAACGGGGGAATTTCTATGGTTTTGTACGAGTGAAATGTCCAACTAACTATAACTGTCCCTAAAATCTATGGTTTTTTCAGTGAATTTCAAAGGTTTTTTAAATGCTAGTTTCTAACTATGCCTACAGAGGTAGGACATATGAAGAAAGAAGAAAAAACGCACAGAAAGAAGCAAAAGAAATGCAGAAAGAAGCAACAGAAGTCCACAAAGACGAAGAAAAGTGCAGGAAGAAGCAAAAGATGTGCAGAAAGAACCAACAGAGGAGCAGAAAGAGGCCTTGTTGCAAAATCATCCTGTGCCCACAACTTTTTCAGACGGGTACTGGTGGTAACTGACTCTGACTAACCAGAGTCAGTGCTATGCTAAAAGACACTTAGAATACAGTGAAAACACCTACATACACTAGGGAACACTATGCGTTGGGGTACCCCTGTGATTAGCATGACCTCCTCTGTAAGTCCCTAGTACATAATAGGGCAGGGGGATTAAAACTACCTCTTAAAACGCGCTACAGGGCGCGTTTGCACAGTGGTGAAGGGAGGGGGGCCTGAGGTGACATGTGTGCAAATGCGCACCGTGGAGCGTTTTAAGTTGCAGGATTAAGTCCCCTTGAATCCTGAGGGTCCCTGGGGCCCAACTAGCCCCCCAGGTACCTACAGTTAGGACCACAGAGCTGAGTTGCAGAGAGGCGTTCCGAGGCCACGCACCTTTTTCACCTCTCTGCAACGCAACTCTGTTGTGCTTACTGAAGGTACCTGGTGGGCTAGTTGGCCCCCAGGGTCCCTCAGGATTCAAGGGGAATTAATTCCCAACTTAAAACGCACCACAGGGCGTGTTTGCGCACATGTCACCTGAGGCCCCGCCCCTCCCTTCACCACTGTGCAAACGCGCCCCGTGGCGCGTTTTAAGTTGGGGATTAGGTCACCTTGAATCCTGAGGGTCCCTGGGGCCCAACTAGCCCACCAGGTACTTCCAGTAAGCACCACAGGCCTGCGTTGCAACGCCTGTAACAAATTGTGCAGTTGTGTTTAGGTAGTGAAGGGGGTCGTGCTGGGGGTAGTGTTTTAGGGTTTAGGGTAGTACAGTGGTGTTTGTGTAGTGTAGGGGGTCATGCTGGGGGTAGATTTAGGGTTTAGGGTAGTGCAGTGGTGTTTGGATAGTGTAGGGAGTCGTGCTGGGGGAGTGTTTTAGGGTTTAGGGTAGTGCAGTGGTGTTTGGGTAGTGTAGGGGGTTGTGCTGGGGGTAGTGTTTTAGGGTTTTTGGTAGTGCAGTGGTGTTTGGGTAGTGTAGGGGTCGTGCTGGGGGTAGTTGTTTAGGGTTTAGGGTAGTGCAGTGGTGTTTGGGTAGTGTAGGAGGTACTGCTGGGGGTAGTGTTTTAGGGTTTAGGGTAGTGCAATGGTGTTTGGGTAGTGTAGGGGGTACTGCTGGGGGTAGTGTTTTAGGGTTTAGGGTAGTGCAGTGGTGTTTGGGTAGTGTAGGGGGTACTGCTGGGGGTATTGTTTTAGGGTTTAGGGTAGTGCAGTGGTGTTTGGGTAGTGTAGGGGTTCGTGCTGGGGTAGTTTTTAGGGTTTAGGGTAGTGCAGTGGTGTTTGTGTAGTGTAGGGGTAGTGTTTTAGGGTTTAGGGTAGTGCAGTGGTGTTTGTGTAGTGTAGGGGGTCGTGCTGGGGGTAGTGTTTTAGGGTTTAGGGTAGTGCAGTGGTGTTTGTGTAGTGTAGGAGGTCGTGTTTTAGGGTTTAGGGTAGTGCAGTGGTGTTTGGGCAGTGTAGGGGGTCGTGCTGGGGGTGGTGTTTCAGGGTTTAGGGCAGTGCAGTGGTGTTCGGGCAGTGTAGGGGGTCTTGCTGGGGGTGGTGTTTCAGGGTTTAGGGCAGTGGTTTTCGGGTAGTGTAGGGGGTCATGCGGGGGGGTAGTGTTTCAGGGTTTAGGGCAGTGCAGTGGTGTTTGGGTAGTGTAGGGAGGTCATGCTGGGGGGAGTGTTTTAGGGTTTAGGGCAGTGCAGTGGTGTTCGGGTAGTGTAGGGGGTCGTGCTGGGGGAGTGTTTTAGGGTTTAGGGCAGTGCAGTGGTGTTCGGGAAGTGTAGGGGGTCATGCTGGGGGAGTGTTTGAGGGTTTAGGGCAGTGCAGTTGTGTTCGGGTATTGTAGGGGGTCGTGCTGGGGGGAGTATTTTAGGGTTTAGGGTAGTGCAGTGGTGTTCGGGTAGTGTAGGGGGTCGTGCTGGGGTTGTGTTTCAGGGTTTAGGGCAGTGCAGTGGTGTTCAGGCAGTGTAGGGGGTCGTGCTGGGGCTGGTGTTTCAGAGTTTAGGGCAGTGCAGTGGTGTTCGGGCAGTGTAGGGGGTCTTGCTGGGGGTGGTGTTTCAGGGATTAGGGCAGTGCAGTGGTGTTCGGGCAGTGTAGGGGTCTTGCTGGGGGTGATGTTTCAGGGTTTAGGGCAGTGCAGTGGTGTTCGGGCAGTGTAGGGGGTCTTGCTGGGGGTGGTGTTTCAGGGTTTAGGGCAGTGGTGTTCGGGCAGTGTAGGGGGTCGTGCTGGGGGTGGTGTTTCAGGGTTTGGGGCAGTGCAGTAGTGTTCGGGCAGTGTAGGGGGTCGTGCAGGGGTGGTGTTTCAGGGTTTAGAGCAGTGCAGTGGTGTTCGGGCAATATAGGGGGTCGTGCTGGGGGTGGTGTTTCAGGGTTTAGGGAAGTGCAGTAGTGTTCGGGCAGTGTAGGGGGTCATGCACGGGGTGGTGTTTCAGGGTTTAGGGCAGTGCAGTGGTGTTCGGGCAGTGTAGGGGGTCGTGCTGGGGCTGGTGTTTCAGGGTTTAGGGCAGTGCAGTGGTGTTCAGGCAGTGTAGGGGGTCTTGCTGGGGGTGGTGTTTCAGGGTTTAGGAGCAGTGGTGTTCGGGCAGTGTAGGGGGTCTTGCTGGGGGTGATGTTTCAGGGTTTAGGGCAGTGCAGTGGTGTTCGGGCAGTGTAGGGGGTCTTGCTGGGGGTAGTTTTTCAGGGTTTAGGGCAGTGCAGTGGTGTTCGTGCAGTGTAGAGGGTCGTGCTGGGGATGGTGTTTCATGGTTTAGGGCAGTGCAGTAGTGTTCAGGCAGAGTAGGGGGTCGTGCTGGGGCTGGTGTTTCAGGGTTTAGGGCACTGCAGTGGTGCTCGGGCAGTGTAGGGGGTCGTGCTGGGGGTGGTGTTTCTGGGTTTAGGGTAGTGCAGTGGTGTTCAGGCAGTTTAGGGGGTCGTGCTGAGGCTGGTGTTTCAGGGTTTAGGGCAGTGCAGTGGTGTTCGGGCAGTGTAGGGGGTCATGCTGGGGCTGGTGTTTCAGTGTTTTGGGAAGAGCAGTGGTGTTCGGGCAGTGTAGGGGGTCGTGCTGGGGTGGTGTTTCAGGGTTTAGGGCAGTGCAGTGGTGTTCGGGCAGTGTAGGGGGTCGTGCTGGGGGTGGTGTTTCAGGGTTTAGGGCAGTGGTGTTCGGGCAGTGTAGGGGGTCTTGCTGGGGGTGATGTTTCAGGGTTTAGGGCAGTGCAGTGGTGTTCGGGCAGTGTAGGGGGTCTTGCTGGGGGCAGTGTTTCAGGGTTTAGGGCAGAGCAATGGTGTTCAGGCAGTGTAGGGGGTTGTGCTGGAGGTGGTTTTCAGGGTTTAGGGCAGTGCAGTGGTGTTCGGGCAGTGTAGGGGTCTTGCTGGGGGTGGTGTTTCAGGGTTTAGGGCAGTGGTGTTCAGGCAGTGTAGGGGGTCGTGCTGGGGGTGGTGTTTCAGGGTTTAGGGCAGTGCAGTGGTGTTCGGGCAGTGTAGGGGGTCGTGCAGGGGCTGGTGTTTCAGGGTTTAGGGCAGTGCAGTGGTGTTCGGGCAGTGAAGGGGGTCGTGCTGGGGGTGGTGTTTCAGGGTTTTGGGCAGTGCAGTGGTGTTTGGGCAGTGTAGGGGGTCATGCAGGGGGGTGGTGAGTCAGGGTTTAGGGCAGTGTAGTGGTGTTCGGGCAGTGTAGGGGGTCATGCTGGGGGTAGTGTTTTAGGGTTTAGGGCAGTGCAGTGGTATTCAGGCAGTGTAGGGGGTCGTGCAGGGGGGTGGTGTTTCAGGGTTTAGGGCAGTGCAGTGGTGTTCGGGCAGTGTAGGGGTCATGCTGGGGTGGTGTTTCAGGGTTTAGGGCAGTGCAGTGGTGTTCGGGCAGTGTAGGGTGTTGTGCTGGGGGTGGTGTTTCAGGGTTTAGGGCAGTGCAGTGGTGTTCGGGCAGTGTAGGTGGTCTTACTTGGGGTAGTGTTTCAGGGTTTAGTGCAGTGGTGTTCGGGCAGTGTAGGGGGTCTTGCTGGGGGTGGTGTTTCAGGGTTTAGGGCAGTGCAGTGGTGTTCGGGCAGTGTAGGTGGTCTTACTTGGGGTAGTGTTTCAGGGTTTAGTGCAGTGGTGTTCGGGCAGTGTAGGGGGTCTTGCTGGGGCTGGTGTTTCAGCGTTTAGGGCAGTGCAGTGGTGTTCGGGCAGTGTAGGGGGTCTTGCTGGGGGTGGTGTTTCAGGGTTTAGGGCGGTGCAGTGGTGTTCGGGCAGTGTAGGGGGTCTTGCTAGGGCTGGTGTTTCAAGGTTTAGGGCAGTGCAGTGGTGTTCAGGCAGTGTATGGGGTCTTGCTGGGGCTGGTGTTTCAGGGTTTAGGGTAGTGCAGTGGTGTTTGGGCAGTGTAGGGGGTCGTGCTGGGGCTGGTGTTTGAGGGTTTAGGGCAGTGCAGTGGTGTTTGGGCAGTGTAGGGGGTCGTGCTGGGGCTGGTGTTTCAGGGTTTAGGGCAGTGCAGTGGTTTTCAGGCAGTGTAGGCGGTCGTGCTGGGGGTGGTGTTTCAGGGTTTAGGGCAGTGCAGTGGTGTTCGGGCAGTGTAGGGGGTCGTGCTGGGGGTGGTGTTACAGGGTTTAGGGCAGTGCAGTGGTGTTCGGGCAGTGTAGGGGGTCATGCTGGGGCTGGTGTTTCAGGGTTTTGGGCAGAGCAGTGGTGTTCGGGCAGTGTAGGGGGTCGTGCTGAGGGTGGTGTTTCAGGGTTTAGGGCAGTGCAGTGTTGTTCGGGCAGTGTAGGGGGTCTTGCTGGGGGTGGTGTTTCAGGGTTTAGGGCAGTGGTGATCGGGCAGTGTAGGGGGTCTTGCTGGGGGTGATGTTTCAGTGTTTAGGGCAGTGCAGTGGTGTTCGGGCAGTGTAGGGGGTCTTGCTGGGGGTAGTGTTTCAGGGTTTAGGGCAGTGCAGTGGTGTTCGGGCAGTGTAGGGGGTCGTGATGGCGGTGGTGTTTCAGGGTTTAGGGCAGTGCAGTGGTGTTTGGGCAATGTAGGGGGTCGTGCTGGGGCTGGTGTTTCAGGGTTTAGGGCAGTGCAGTGGTGTTCGGGCAGTGTAGGGGGTCTTGCTGGGGGTGGTGTTTCAGGGTTTAGGGCTGTGGTGTTCGGGCAGTGTAGGGGGTCTTGCTGGGGGTGATGTTTCAAGGTTTAGGGCAGTGCAGTGGTGTTTGGGCAGTGTAGGGGGTCTTGCTGGGGGTAGTGTTTCAGGGTTTAGGGCAGTGCAGTGGTGTTCGTGCAGTGTAGGGGGTCGTGCTGGGGATGGTGTTTCAGGGTTTAGGGCAGTGCAGTGGTGTTCGGGCAGTGTATGGGGTCGTGCACGGGGTGGTGTTTCAGGGTTTAGGGCAGTGCAGTGGTTTTCGGGCAGTGTAGGGGGTCGTGCTGGGGGTGGTGTTTCAGGGTTTAGGGCAGTGGTGTTCGGGCAGTGTAGGGGGTCTTGCTGGGGGTAGTGTTTCAGGGTTTAGGGCAGTGCAGTGGTGTTCGTGCAGTGTAGGGGGTCGTGCTGGGGGTGGTGTTTCAGGGTTTAGGGCAGTGCAGTGGTGTTCGGGCAGTGTAGGGTGTCATGCTGGGGGTGGTGTTTCAGGGTTTAGGGCAGTGCAGTGGTGTTCGGGCAGTGTAGGGGGTCGTGCACGGGGTGGTGTTTCAGGGTTTAGGGCAGTGCAGTGGTGTTCGGGCAGTGTAGGGGGTTGTGCTGGGGGTGGTGTTTCAGGGTTTAGGGTAGTGCAGTGGTGTTCGGGTAGTGTAGGGGGTCGTGCTGGGGTTGGTGTTTCAGGGTTTAGGGCAGTGCAGTGGTGTTCGGGCAGTGTAGGGGGTCGTGCTGGGGCTGGTGTTTCAGAGTTTAGGGCAGTGCAGTGGTGTTCGGGCAGTGTAGGGGGTCTTGCTGGGGGTGGTGTTTCAGGGATTAGGGCAGTGCAGTGGTGTTCGGGCAGTGTAGGGGGTCTTGCTGGGGGTGATGTTTCAGGGTTTAGGGCAGTGCAGTGGTGTTCGGGCAGTGTAGGGGGTCTTGCTGGGGGTGGTGTTTCAGGGTTTAGGGCAGTGGTGTTCGGGCAGTGTAGGGGGTCGTGCTGGGGGTGGTGTTTCAGGGTTTGGGGCAGTGCAGTAGTGTTCGGGCAGTGTAGGGGGTCGTGCAGGGGGTGGTGTTTCAGGGTTTAGAGCAGTGCAGTGGTGTTCGGGCAATATAGGGGGTCGTGCTGGGGGTGGTGTTTCAGGGTTTAGGGAAGTGCAGTGGTGATCGGGCAGTGTAGGGGGTCGTGCACGGGGTGGTGTTTCAGGGTTTAGGGCAGTGCAGTGGTGTTCGGGCAGTGTAGGGGGTCGTGCTGGGGCTGGTGTTTCAGGGTTTAGGGCAGTGCAGTGGTGTTCGGGCAGTGTAGGGGGTCTTGCTGGGGGTGGTGTTTCAGGGTTTAGGGCAGTGCAGTGGTGTTCGGGCAGTGTAGGGGGTCTTGCTGGGGGTAGTTTTTCAGGGTTTAGGGCAGTGCAGTGGTGTTCGTGCAGTGTAGAGGGTCGTGCTGGGGATGGTGTTTCATGGTTTAGGGCAGTGCAGTAGTGTTCAGGCAGAGTAGGGGGTCGTGCTGGGGCTGGTGTTTCAGGGTTTAGGGCACTGCAGTGGTGATCGGGCAGTGTAGGGGGTCGTGCTGGGGGTGGTGTTTCTGGGTTTAGGGTAGTGCAGTGGTGTTCAGGCAGTGTAGGGGTCGTGCTGAGGCTGGTGTTTCAGGGTTTAGGGCAGTGCAGTGGTGTTCGGGCAGTGTAGGGGGTCATGCTGGGGCTGGTGTTTCAGTGTTTTGGGAAGAGCAGTGGTGTTCGGGCAGTGTAGGGGGTCGTGCTGGGGTGGTGTTTCAGGGTTTAGGGCAGTGCAGTGGTGTTCGGGCAGTGTAGGGGTCGTGCTGGGGGTGGTGTTTCAGGGTTTAGGGCAGTGGTGTTCGGGCAGTGTAGGGGGTCTTGCTGGGGGTGATGTTTCAGGGTTTAGGGCAGTGCAGTGCAGTGGTGTTCGGGCAGTGTAGGGGGTCTTGCTGGGGGCAGTGTTTCAGGGTTTAGGGCAGAGCAATGGTGTTCAGGCAGTGTAGGGGGTTGTGCTGGAGGTGGTTTTTCAGGGTTTAGGGCAGTGCAGTGGTGTTCGGGCAGTGTAGGGGGTCTTGCTGGGGGTGGTGTTTCAGGGTTTAGGGCAGTGGTGTTCAGGCAGTGGAGGGGGTCGTGCTGGGGGTGGTGTTTCAGGGTTTAGGGCAGTGCAGTGGTGTTCGGGCAGTGTAGGGGGTCGTGCAGGGGCTGGTGTTTCAGGGTTTAGGGCAGTGCAGTGGTGTTCGGGCAGTGTAGGGGGTCGTGCTGGGGGTGGTGTTTCAGGGTTTTGGGCAGTGCAGTGGTGTTTGGGCAGTGTAGGGGGTCATGCAGGGGGTGGTGAGTCAGGGTTTAGGGCAGTGTAGTGGTGTTCGGGCAGTGTAGGGGGTCATGCTGGGGGTAGTGTTTTAGGGTTTAGGGCAGTGCAGTGGTATTCAGGCAGTGTAGGGGGTCGTGCTGGGGGTGGTGTTTCAGGGTTTAGGGCAGTGCAGTGGTGTTCGGGCAGTGTAGGGGGTCGTGCAGGGGCTGGTGTTTCAGGGTTTAGGGCAGTGCAGTGGTGTTCGGGCAGTGTAGGGGGTCGTGCTGGGGGTGGTGTTTCAGGGTTTAGGGCAGTGCAGTGGTGTTCGGGCAGTGTAGGGGTCATGCTGGGGTGGTGTTTCAGGGTTTAGGGCAGTGCAGTGGTGTTCGGGCAGTGTAGGGTGTTGTGCTGGGGGTGGTGTTTCAGGGTTTAGGGCAGTGCAGTGGTGTTCGGGCAGTGTAGGTGGTCTTACTTGGGGTAGTGTTTCAGGGTTTAGTGCAGTGGTGTTCGGGCAGTGTAGGGGGTCTTGCTGGGGGTGGTGTTTCAGGGTTTAGGGCAGTGCAGTGGTGTTCGGCCAGTGTAGGTGGTCTTACTTGGGGTAGTGTTTCAGGGTTTAGTGCAGTGGTGTTCGGGCAGTGTAGGGGGTCTTGCTGGGGCTGGTGTTTCAGCGTTTAGGGCAGTGCAGTGGTGTTCGGGCAGTGTAGGGGGTCTTGCTGGGGGTGGTGTTTCAGGGTTTAGGGCGGTGCAGTGGTGTTCGGGCAGTGTAGGGGGTCTTGCTAGGGCTGGTGTTTCAAGGTTTAGGGCAGTGCAGTGGTGTTCAGGCAGTGTATGGGGTCTTGCTGGGGCTGGTGTTTCAGGGTTTAGGGTAGTGCAGTGGTGTTCGGGCAGTGTAGGGGGTCATGCTGGGGCTGGTGTTTGAGGGTTTAGGGCAGTGCAGTGGTGTTTGGGCAGTGTAGGGGGTCGTGCTGGGGCTGGTGTTTCAGGGTTTAGGGCAGTGCAGTGGTTTTCAGGCAGTGTAGGCGTTAGTGCTGGGGGTGGTGCTTCAGGGTTTAGGGCAGTGCAGTGGTGTTCGGGCAGTGTAGGGGGTCGTGCTGGGGGTGGTGTTACAGGGTTTAGGGCAGTGCAGTGGTGTTCGGGCAGTGTAGGGGGTCATGCTGGGGCTGGTGTTTCAGGGTTTTGGGTAGAGCAGTGGTGTTCGGGCAGTGTAGGGGGTCGTGCTGAGGGTGGTGTTTCAGGGTTTAGGGCAGTGCAGTGTTGTTTGGGCAGTGTAGGGGGTCTTGCTGGGGGTGGTGTTTCAGGGTTTAGGGCAGTGGTGTTCGGGCAGTGTAGGGGGTCTTGCTGGGGGTGATGTTTCAGTGTTTAGGGCAGTGCAGTGGTGTTCGGGCAGTGTAGGGGGTCTTGCTGGGGGTAGTGTTTCAGGGTTTAGGGCAGTGCAGTGGTGTTCGGGCAGTGTAGGGGGTCGTGATGGCGGTGGTGTTTCAGGGTTTAGGGCAGTGCAGTGGTGTTCGGGCAGTGTTGTGGGTTGTGCAGGGGTGGTGTTTCAGGGTTTAGGGCAGTGCAGTGGTGTTTGGGCAATGTAGGGGGTCGTGCTGGGGCTGGTGTTTCAGGGTTTAGGGCAGTGCAGTGGTGTTCGGGCAGTGTAGGGGGTCTTGCTGGGGGTGGTGTTTCAGGGTTTAGGGCTGTGGTGTTCGGGCAGTGTAGGGGGTCTTGCTGGGGGTGATGTTTCAAGGTTTAGGGCAGTGCAGTGGTGTTTGGGCAGTGTAGGGGGTCTTGCTGGGGGTAGTGTTTCAGGGTTTAGGGCAGTGCAGTGGTGTTCGTGCAGTGTAGGGGGTCGAGCTGGGGATGGTGTTTCAGGGTTTAGGGCAGTGCAGTGGTGTTCGGGCAGTGTAGGGGTCGTGCACGGGGTGGTGTTTCAGGGTTTAGGGCAGTGCAGTGGTGTTCGGGCAGTGTAGGGGGTCGTGCTGGGGGTGGTGTTTCAGGGTTTAGGGCAGTGGTGTTCGGGCAGTGTAGGGGGTCTTGCTGGGGGTAGTGTTTCAGGGTTTAGGGCAGTGCAGTGGTGTTCGTGCAGTGTAGGGGGTCGTGCTGGGGATGGTGTTTCAGGGTTTAGGGCAGTGCAGTAGTGTTCGGGCAGTGTAGGGGTCGTGCAGGGGGTGGTGTTTCAGGGTTTAGGGCAGTGCAGTGGTGTTCGGGCAGTGTAGGGTGTCATGCTGGGGGTGGTGTTTCAGGGTTTAGGGCAGTGCAGTGGTGTTCGGGCAGTGTAGGGGGTCGTGCACGGGGTGGTGTTTCAGGGTTTAGGGCAGTGCAGTGGTGTTCGGGCAGTGTAGGGGGTTGTGCTGGGGCTGGTGTTTCAGGGTTTAGGGCAGTGCAGTTGTGTTCGGGCAGTGTAGGGGGTCATGCTGGGGCTGGTGTTTCACGGTTTAGGGCAGTGCAGTGGTGTTCGGGCAGGGTAGGGGGTCATGCTGGGGCTGGTGTTTCAGGGTTTAGGGCAGTGCAGTGGTGTTTGTGCAGTGTAGGTGGTCGTGCTGGGGCTGGTGTTTCAGGGTTTAGGGCAGTGCAGTGATTGTTCGGGCAGTGTAGGGGGTCGTGCTGGGGCTGGTGTTTCAGGGTTTAGGGCAGTGCAGTGGTGTTCGGGCAGTGTAGGGGGTCTTGCTGGGGGTGGTGTTTCAGGGTTTAGGGCTGTGGTGTTCGGGCAGTGTAGGGGGTCTTGCTGGGGGTGATGTTTCAAGGTTTAGGGCAGTGCAGTGGTGTTTGGGCAGTGTAGGGGGTCTTGCTGGGGGTAGTGTTTCAGGGTTTAGGGCAGTGCAGTGGTGTTCGGGCAGTGTAGGGGGTCGTGCTGGGGATGGTGTTTCAGGGTTTAGGGCAGTGCAGTGGTGTTCGGGCAGTGTATGGGGTCGTGCACGGGGTGGTGTTTCAGGGTTTAGGGCAGTGCAGTGGTTTTCGGGCAGTGTAGGGGGTCGTGCTGGGGGTGGTGTTTCAGGGTTTAGGGCAGTGGTGTTCGGGCAGTGTAGGGGGTCTTGCTGGGGGTAGTGTTTCAGGGTTTAGGGCAGTGCAGTGGTGTTCGGGCAGTGTAGGGGGTCGTGCTGGGGATGGTGTTTCAGGGTTTAGGGCAGTGCAGTAGTGTTCGGGCAGTGTAGGGGGTCGTGCAGGGGGTGGTGTTTCAGGGTTTAGGGCAGTGCAGTGGTGTTCGGGCAGTGTAGGGTGTCATGCTGGGGGTGGTGTTTCAGGGTTTAGGGCAGTGCAGTGGTGTTCGGGCAGTGTAGGGGGTCGTGCTGGGGCTGGTGTTTCAGAGTTTAGGGCAGAGCAGTGGTGTTCGGGCAGTGTCGGGGGTCGTGCTGGGGTGGAGTTTCAGGGATTAGGGCAGTGCAGTGGTGTTCGGGCAGTGTAGGGGGTCTTGCTGGGGGTGATGTTTCAGGGTTTAGGGCAGTGCAGTGGTGTTCGGGCAGTATAGGGGGTCTTGCTGGGGGTGGTGTTTCAGGGTTTAGGGGCAGTGGTGTTCGGGCAGTGTAGGGGGTCGTGCTGGGGGTGGTGTTTCAGGGTTTAGGGCAGTGCAGTGGTGTTCGTGCAGTGTAGGGGGTCGTGCTGGGGATGGTGTTTCAGGGTTTAGGGCAGTGCAGTAGTGTTCGGGCAGTGTAGGGGGTCGTGCAGGGGGTGGTGTTTCAGGGTTTAGGGCAGTGCAGTGGTGTTCGGGCAGTGTAGGGTGTCATGCTGGGGGTGGTGTTTCAGGGTTTAGGGCAGTGCAGTGGTGTTCGGGCAGTGTAGGGGTCGTGCACGGGGTGGTGTTTCAGGGTTTAGGGCAGTGCAGTGGTGTTCGGGCAGTGTAGGGGGTTGTGCTGGGGCTGGTGTTTCAGGGTTTAGGGTAGTGCAGTGGTGTTCGGGTAGTGTAGGGGGTCGTGCTGGGGTTGTGTTTCAGGGTTTAGGGCAGTGCAGTGGTGTTCGGTCAGTGTAGGGGGTCGTGCTGGGGCTGGTGTTTCAGAGTTTAGGGCAGTGCAGTGGTGTTCGGGCAGTGTAGGGGGTCTTGCTGGGGGTGGTGTTTCAGGGATTAGGGCAGTGCAGTGGTGTTCGGGCAGTGTAGGGGGTCTTGCTGGGGGTGATGTTTCAGGGTTTAGGGCAGTGCAGTGGTGTTCGGGCAGTATAGGGGGTCTTGCTGGGGGTGGTGTTTCAGGGTTTAGGGCAGTGGTGTTCGGGCAGTGTAGGGGGTCGTGCTGGGGGTGGTGTTTCAGGGTTTGGGGCAGTGCAGTAGTGTTCGGGCAGTGTAGGGGGTCGTGCAGGGGGTGGTGTTTCAGGGTTTAGAGCAGTGCAGTGGTGTTCGGGCAATATAGGGGGTCGTGCTGGGGGTGGTGTTTCAGGGTTTAGGGAAGTGCAGTGGTGTTCGGGCAGTGTAGGGGGTCGTGCACGGGGTGGTGTTTCAGGGTTTAGGGCAGTGCAGTGGTGTTCGGGCAGTGTAGGGGGTCGTGCTGGGGCTGGTGTTTCAGGGTTTAGGGCAGTGCAGTGGTGTTCGGGCAGTGTAGGGGTCTTGCTGGGGGTGGTGTTTCAGGGTTTAGGGCAGTGCAGTGGTGTTCGGGCAGTGTAGGGGGTCTTGCTGGGGGTAGTTTTTCAGGGTTTAGGGCAGTGCAGTGGTGTTCGTGCAGTGTAGAGGGTCGTGCTGGGGATGGTGTTTCATGGTTTAGGGCAGTGCAGTAGTGTTCAGGCAGAGTAGGGGGTCGTGCTGGGGCTGGTGTTTCAGGGTTTAGGGCACTGCAGTGGTGATCGGGCAGTGTAGGGGGTCGTGCTGGGGGTGGTGTTTCTGGGTTTAGGGTAGTGCAGTGGTGTTCAGGCAGTTTAGGGGGTCGTGCTGAGGCTGGTGTTTCAGGGTTTAGGGCAGTGCAGTGGTGTTCGGGCAGTGTAGGGGTCATGCTGGGGCTGGTGTTTCAGTGTTTTGGGAAGAGCAGTGGTGTTCGGGCAGTGTAGGGGGTCGTGCTGGGGTGGTGTTTCAGGGTTTAGGGCAGTGCAGTGGTGTTCGGGCAGTGTAGGGGTCGTGCTGGGGGTGGTGTTTCAGGGTTTAGGGCAGTGGTGTTCGGGCAGTGTAGGGGGTCTTGCTGGGGGTGATGTTTCAGGGTTTAGGGCAGTGCAGTGCAGTGGTGTTCGGGCAGTGTAGGGGGTCTTGCTGGGGGCAGTGTTTCAGGGTTTAGGGCAGAGCAATGGTGTTCAGGCAGTGTAGGGGGTTGTGCTGGAGGTGGTTTTCAGGGTTTAGGGCAGTGCAGTGGTGTTCGGGCAGTGTAGGGGGTCTTGCTGGGGGTGGTGTTTCAGGGTTTAGGGCAGTGGTGTTCAGGCAGTGTAGGGGGTCGTGCTGGGGGTGGTGTTTCAGGGTTTAGGGCAGTGCAGTGGTGTTCGGGCAGTGTAGGGGGTCGTGCAGGGGCTGGTGTTTCAGGGTTTAGGGCAGTGCAGTGGTGTTCGGGCAGTGTAGGGGTCGTGCTGGGGGTGGTGTTTCAGGGTTTTGGGCAGTGCAGTGGTGTTTGGGCAGTGTAGGGGGTCATGCAGGGGGTGGTGAGTCAGGGTTTAGGGCAGTGTAGTGGTGTTCGGGCAGTGTAGGGGGTCATGCTGGGGGTAGTGTTTTAGGGTTTAGGGCAGTGCAGTGGTATTCAGGCAGTGTAGGGGGTCGTGCTGGGGGTGGTGTTTCAGGGTTTAGGGCAGTGCAGTGGTGTTCGGGCAGTGTAGGGGGTCGTGCAGGGGCTGGTGTTTCAGGGTTTAGGGCAGTGCAGTGGTGTTCGGGCAGTGTAGGGGGTCGTGCTGGGGGTGGTGTTTCAGGGTTTAGGGCAGTGCAGTGGTGTTCGGGCAGTGTAGGGGTCATGCTGGGGTGGTGTTTCAGGGTTTAGGGCAGTGCAGTGGTGTTCGGGCAGTGTAGGGTGTTGTGCTGGGGGTGGTGTTTCAGGGTTTAGGGCAGTGCAGTGGTGTTCGGGCAGTGTAGGTGGTCTTACTTGGGGTAGTGTTTCAGGGTTTAGTGCAGTGGTGTTCGGGCAGTGTAGGGGGTCTTGCTGGGGGTGGTGTTTCAGGGTTTAGGGCAGTGCAGTGGTGTTCGGCCAGTGTAGGTGGTCTTACTTGGGGTAGTGTTTCAGGGTTTAGTGCAGTGGTGTTCGGGCAGTGTAGGGGGTCTTGCTGGGGCTGGTGTTTCAGCGTTTAGGGCAGTGCAGTGGTGTTCGGGCAGTGTAGGGGGTCTTGCTGGGGGTGGTGTTTCAGGGTTTAGGGCGGTGCAGTGGTGTTCGGGCAGTGTAGGGGGTCTTGCTAGGGCTGGTGTTTCAAGGTTTAGGGCAGTGCAGTGGTGTTCAGGCAGTGTATGGGGTCTTGCTGGGGCTGGTGTTTCAGGGTTTAGGGTAGTGCAGTGGTGTTCGGGCAGTGTAGGGGGTCATGCTGGGGCTGGTGTTTGAGGGTTTAGGGCAGTGCAGTGGTGTTTGGGCAGTGTAGGGGGTCGTGCTGGGGCTGGTGTTTCAGGGTTTAGGGCAGTGCAGTGGTTTTCAGGCAGTGTAGGCGTTAGTGCTGGGGGTGGTGTTTCAGGGTTTAGGGCAGTGCAGTGGTGTTCGGGCAGTGTAGGGGGTCGAGCTGGGGGTGGTGTTACAGGGTTTAGGGCAGTGCAGTGGTGTTCGGGCAGTGTAGGGGGTCATGCTGGGGCTGGTGTTTCAGGGTTTTGGGCAGAGCAGTGGTGTTCGGGCAGTGTAGGGGGTCGTGCTGAGGGTGGTGTTTCAGGGTTTAGGGCAGTGCAGTGTTGTTCGGGCAGTGTAGGGGTCTTGCTGGGGGTGGTGTTTCAGGGTTTAGGGCAGTGGTGTTCGGGCAGTGTAGGGGGTCTTGCTGGGGGTGATGTTTCAGTGTTTAGGGCAGTGCAGTGGTGTTCGGGCAGTGTAGGGGGTCTTGCTGGGGGTAGTGTTTCAGGGTTTAGGGCAGTGCAGTGGTGTTCGGGCAGTGTAGGGGTCGTGATGGCGGTGGTGTTTCAGGGTTTAGGGCAGTGCAGTGGTGTTCGGGCAGTGTTGTGGGTTGTGCAGGGGGTGGTGTTTCAGGGTTTAGGGCAGTGCAGTGGTGTTTGGGCAATGTAGGGGGTCGTGCTGGGGCTGGTGTTTCAGGGTTTAGGGCAGTGCAGTGGTGTTCGGGCAGTGTAGGGGGTCTTGCTGGGGGTGGTGTTTCAGGGTTTAGGGCTGTGGTGTTCGGGCAGTGTAGGGGGTCTTGCTGGGGGTGATGTTTCAAGGTTTAGGGCAGTGCAGTGGTGTTTGGGCAGTGTAGGGGGTCTTGCTGGGGGTAGTGTTTCAGGGTTTAGGGCAGTGCAGTGGTGTTCGTGCAGTGTAGGGGGTCGTGCTGGGGATGGTGTTTCAGGGTTTAGGGCAGTGCAGTGGTGTTCGGGCAGTGTAGGGGGTCGTGCACGGGGTGGTGTTTCAGGGTTTAGGGCAGTGCAGTGGTGTTCGGGCAGTGTAGGGGGTCGTGCTGGGGGTGGTGTTTCAGGGTTTAGGGCAGTGGTGTTCGGGCAGTGTAGGGGGTCTTGCTGGGGGTAGTGTTTCAGGGTTTAGGGCAGTGCAGTGGTGTTCGTGCAGTGTAGGGGGTCGTGCTGGGGATGGTGTTTCAGGGTTTAGGGCAGTGCAGTAGTGTTCGGGCAGTGTAGTGGGTCATGCAGGGGTGGTGTTTCAGGGTTTAGGGCAGTGCAGTTGTGTTCGGGCAGTGTAGGGTGTCATGCTGGGGGTGGTGTTTCAGGGTTTAGGGCAGTGCAGTGGTGTTCGGGCAGTGTAGGGGGTCGTGCACGGGGTGGTGTTTCAGGGTTTAGGGCAGTGCAGTGGTGTTCGGGCAGTGTAGGGGGTTGTGCTGGGGCTGGTGTTTCAGGGTTTAGGGCAGTGCAGTTGTGTTCGGGCAGTGTAGGGGGTCATGCTGGGGCTGGTGTTTCACGGTTTAGGGCAGTGCAGTGGTGTTCGGGCAGGGTAGGGGGTCATGCTGGGGCTGGTGTTTCAGGGTTTAGGGCAGTGCAGTGGTGTTCGTGCAGTGTAGGTGGTCGTGCTGGGGCTGGTGTTTCAGGGTTTAGGGCAGTGCAGTGATTGTTCGGGCAGTGTAGGGGGTCGTGCTGGGGCTGGTGTTTCAGGGTTTAGGGCAGTGCAGTGGTGCTTGGGCAGTGTAGGGGGTCGTGCTGGGGGTGGTGTTTCAGGGTTTAGGGCAGTGCAGTGGTGTTCGGGCAGTGTAGGGGGTCATGAAGGGGCTGGTGTTTCAGGGTTTAGGGCAGTGCAGTGGTGTTCAGGCAGTGTAGGGGGTCGTGCTGGGGGTGGTGTTTCAGGGTTTAGGGCAGTGCAGTGGTGTTCGAACAGTGTAGGGGGTCGTGCTGGGGGTGGTGTTTCAGGGTTTAGGGCAGTGCAGTGGTGTTCGAACAGTGTAGGGGGTGGTGCAGGGGCTGGTGTTTCAAGGTTTAGGGCAGTGCAGTGGTGTTCGGGCAGTGTAGGGGGTCATGCTGGGGGTAGTGTTTTAGGGTTTAGGGTAGTGCAGTGGTGCTTGTGTAGTGTAGGGGGTCGTGCTGGGGGTAGTGTTTTAGGGTTTAGGGTAGTGCAGTGGTTTTTGTGTAGGGGGTCATGTTTTAGGGTAGTGCAGTGGTGTTTGGGTAGTGTAGGGGGTCGTGCTGGGGGTATTGTTTTAGGATTTTGGTTAGTGCAGTGGTGTTTGGGTAGTGTAGGGGATCATGCTGGGGTAGTGTTTTAGGGTTTAGGGTAGTGCAGTGGTGTTTGTGTAGTGTAGGGGGTCGTGCTGGGGGTAGTGTTTTAAGGTTTAGGGTAGTGCAGTGGTGCTTGTGTAGTGTAGGGGGTCGTGCTGGGGGTAGTGTTTTAGGGTTTAGGGTAGTGCAGTGGTGTTTGTGTAGTGTAGGGGGTCATGTTTTAGGGTAGTGCAGTGGTGTTTGGGTAGTGTAGGGGGTCGTGCTGGGGGTAGTGTTTTAGGGTTTAGGGTAGTGCAGTGGTGTTTGTGTAATGTAGGGGCTCATGCTGGGGGTAGTGTTTAGGGTTTAGGATAGTGCAGTGGTGCTTGTGTAGTGTAGGGGGTCGTGCTGGGGGTAGTGTTTTAGGGTTTAGGGTAGTGCAGTGGTGTTTTTGTAGTGTAGGGGGTCATGTTTTAAGATGCAACGCTCCAATACCTGACCAGTCTGCACTACATAAAACTGCAAAAAAACTAAAAATAAAAAGTGTTTTGCACACTTTTGTCATTGGGCTATATGTGGGCTACATCTGGGTAATATTTGTGCTACATTTGGGCTCTTTTTTCTCTGGTGGCCATCTTGGAAGACTTCTTTGTTATGAAGTTTCCTAATTTCCTCATTTACTGCAGTCTCCTCAGTAGGAAATGCTTTCAGTTTTTTACGTTGATTCCATCAAGAAGGCATTCAGATGTGTCTCACATTTGCCATAAATTCAGAATGTTACCACTCTAGTTGCTCATTAGATCACTGTAGTAAAGCTACTGCTCACCAGGGAGTTAACTGGAAGTCTGCTGCTGGTATTGAAAGTGATTGTTTCAGTCTGCATGTCAGAATTTTCTAATGAAATAGAAGAGGATTTGAGATCTCACTTAAAACATGCCTTCATTTTTCTTTCTGCAGCACTAACCATAATTTCTATTTCAAAAAGAACCCCCTCATTTTGTTCCTTTTTAAATTAAATGTTTTAAGTATTAACGGTTTATTCCAATCAAGATGGCTTCAGGTGTGCCATACTTTTGTCATAAGTAAGGCTGTTAGCACTCTAGTTGTTCTTTAGAACACTCTGGGAAGCTGCAGTAGAACACAAAGGCATCAACTGACAGGCTGCTCCTGTTGAAAAATAACAGGAAGATATTTGAGATCACACTTGAAACATGTCCTAATTTTTCTTTCTACAGCACTACCCATAATTTCTATGACAAAATGAACCCCATCATTTTGTTCCTTTTTAAATTAAATGTTTTAAGTGTTACCAGTTTATTCCAATCAAGATGGCTTCAGGTGTGCCATACTTTTGTCATAAGTAAGGCTGTTAGCACTCTAGTTGTTCTTTAGAACACTCTGGGAAGCTGCAGTAGAACACAAAGGCATCAACTGACAGGCTGCTCCTTTTGAAATATAACAGGAAGATATTTGAGATCTCACTTGAAACATGTCCTAATTTTTCTTTCTATAGCACTAACCATAATTTCTATGACAAAATGAACCCCATCATTTTGTTCCTTTTTAAATTAAATGTTTTAAGTGTTACCAGTTTATTCCAATCAAGATGGCTTCAGGTGTGCCATACTTTTGTCATAAGTAAGGCTGTTAGCACTCTAGTTGTTCTTTAGAACACTCTGGGAAGCTGCAGTAGAACACAAAGGAATCAACTGACAGTCTCTGCCCTTGTTGGATGTACATGTTTTACTGAGAATGTCAGACTTCATTCTCACATGACTGAGAAAGATAATGTGAATTTACAGAAAATATGCTCTCATTTTAGCTTCTGGAGCACCTTCCAAAACTCTATGGGACAAGCATGTGAAAATAGTTTTCTCTCAAACATGATTCATGATATCCCAGCAGAAGGTTTTTCACAGGGTAAAATCACCTTAGAACACACCACAATTCCTGAAATTAGTATGGTACCATCAACAAATGAATTCTAATGTAACTAAAGTCTGTTATCACCCTTTATAGTTCTCCTTTTGGTAACCTTCAAAATCTTTGATTCACTACAATGCATTTCAATGGGGTACTATCATTTATATTGGTCCCAAGATGGCTGCCAGAAATTCCAGGATGAAGTGCTGACAGCCAATCAGATCTCACGATGACATGTGTGGTTAGGCTCCGCCCTGATATATATGTGAATTTACTTTTGATTTTCTCAGCAACTACTTAACGGATTTACACCATTTAACAAAAAGGGTTCTTTCTGAACCAAGAACTACCTATTTGCCAAATTTGGTGTAATTCCGTTCAGCAGTTCGGGCTGTAGCCGTGTCTAAAGTTTCCTATGGAAAATTGCATGGGGAAAACACGTTTTGGGACCCCCCTTTTTTCTCGGCCCCCACTTGCCAAATCACCCCGAAACTTTCAGGATAGGAGCGGACCGGAGCGGGCCATAAGTTTTGAAAATTTCGCGAAGATTCGTCAACCGGCGCCAAAGTTATTGGAAATAGAATGTTGTGAATTTCCTATGGAAAATAGGTCCTAACTATAACTATCTACTGGCGACCGCCAGTAGATAATATATATATATATATATATATATATATATATATATATATTCAACCCCAGTTCCGGTTTGCCGAGGCTGTCAAAAGGGCGGTCTGGCACAGGGTTACCGGATAACCCCAATAAATTCAGAATACTCCCTCCTTGTTAGTAGGAATACCAGACACTCCAATGTACTGCAAAATATAGATTTAATGGCAATAACGACGCGTTTCGGCTTCCGCCTTCTTCACGGACCGGACCGTGAAATTACAATGCACTGTGGGATGTGTAGTGTTATAATTTAGTCACGTGATTAATCATCCTTTTTAAAAAACGTCATAGCACACGTAGGTGTCTTCTTCCACCTGTGAGCAAGGCTATTGAGCCGAAACGTTAGGGCAAAGGAAGGAGACGCTGCTGGACTGAGCGAAGTACCTGAGCTGCAGTATTGGGCTTCAGTATATTTCTCTGCATGGCAAGTGTGTTTAATTAGCTGCTCTGTGCCCATTTCACTGAAGCCGCCCTGAAGGGTCCAGGGCTCCAGTAACGTGAGACTGGTTGTGTTTGTTTAAATTGAGGAGCCGGATCCACGAATGCACCCCACCTATTCAGGAGTGCTACTTAGCGAAAACGGGTTGCATTTGGAAGGGATTCAAGCAGGATGATTCCTACTATGATCGTGCTGTAGCGCAGGGCTTCTGCTGGTCGCACGTAGAAGTGAAAACACTACGTCATATTTCTTTCATCTGACTGCTATTTCATGGATTCCACTTTCAACATCAGTGCATGAATTAAAAAGAACTGTCTACTAAAGATGTAATTTGCGAGGACTTTCAGTGAGTACATCTGAATGAAATTACAATGCACTGTGGGATGTGTAGTGTTATAATTCAGTCACGTGATTAAATATCCTTTTTAAAAAACGTCATAGCACATGTAGGTGTCTTCTGCCACCTGTGAGCAACGCTATTGAGCCGAAACGTTAGGGCAAAGGAAGCAGACGCTGCTGGACTGAGCGAGGTACCTGAGCTGCAGTATTGGGCTATAAATATATATATATATATATATATATATTACCTACTGTTTCAGAAGATGTGACTTTTATTTGTTTTGCAACTTGCACTTTATTCAAAAGACATTGAGACTGTGTGTGAAAAAAACGCTATTTAGCAGAATTAAAATTTTACACAGTTCGGGTTTTATTTTAACAATCTTGGTGCATGCTGGGTATAGTAGTATATTGCCAGAGTCACATGACCACTGGGTGATAAGCGTAGAGTAATTAGCATTACAACATTGCTCACCTGTGAACAAGGCTATTTCTAGCTTAAACGCGTAAGGACTGACATGCTGCCAATCCATTTGGAATAAATGCCAGTAAGTCATTGAGTTGTGGCTTCTTCATTTCTTGGTGTTTGTCGGTGCTAAGTCGTTCACTGGATTCTCCATTCCCGTTTTTGAAGCCGCCCTGCAGGGACGGGGGCTCCCAACATTAGGAGAATTTGTTGTTGGATTTAAATTGGGGAGCATGTCCCGCTTGCCCTTGTGTGACCCTGAATGGATTTCCAAGGTATTTGTCCATGAGGAGGAGAAAGGGAAAGGAGGGGTATTTACTCTTCCTGCCGACTCTGACTGAACTTGGCATTTTTGAGGAAGCAAGGATTTCCAGTAAGGCAGCATGAAATGAGCAAAGCTGGCAATCATGCAAATAAGATATTACTTTTATTTGTTTTGCAACGTGCACTGTATTCAAAAGACATTGAGACTGTGTGTGAAAAAAACGCTATTAAGCAGAATGAACATTTTACACAGTTCGGGTTTTATTTTAATCTTGGTGCATGCTGGGTATAGTAGTATCTTGCCCGAGTCACATGACCACTGGGTGATAAGCATAGAGTAATTAGCACTACAACATTGCTCACCTGTGAACAAGGCTATTTCTAGCTGAAACACGTAAGGACTGACATGCTGCCAATCCATTTGGAATAAATGCCAGTAAGTCATTGAGTTGTGGCTTCTTCATTTCTTGATGTTTGTCGGCGCGAAGCCGCTCACGGGATTCGAAGCCGCCCTGCAGGGACGGGGGCTCCCGACATTTGGAGAATTTGTTGTTGGATATATATATATATATATATATATACACACATATATTATCTACTGGCGGTCGCCAGTAGATAGTTATAGTTAGGACCTATTTTCCATAGGAAATCCGCAACATTCTATTTGAAATAACGTTGCGAAAGTTTCCAACGTTGCGAAAGTTTCCAACTTGTTGGGGCGCTCCGGTCCGCTCCTATCCTGAAAGTCTCGGGGTGATTCGTCAAGCGGGGGCCGAGAAAAAAGGGGGGTCCCAAAACGCGTTTTCCCCATTCATTTTTCCATAGGAACCTTTAGTCGCAGCTACAGCCCGAACTGCTGAACGGAATTACACCAAATTTGGCAAAGAGGTAGCCCTTGGTTCAGTGTTGTGCCTTTTGCTTAAATGGTGTAAATCCGTTCAGTAGTTTCTGAGAAAATCACAAATAAAATCACATATATATCTATGGCCGAGTAGGGTCCGCGTACCCTCCCGATCACGAGCTGCATGTTAATTGGCTGTCAACACTCCAAATCAGGAAGTGTTGGCAGCCAATTTGTCCCTCAGAAACAAGTGCGCAAAGCGCAAAAAGGGGGCAGGGTAGAAACACCCTGACCTCCTAGGTCTGCTCAGGGGGTCCCACAAGGACCCCCTAAGCAGAAAAAAAGCATTTTTATTTTTTTTTAAAGCGGCGGGATGCGCTTAGGGTGCGCGGATCCCGCCGAGAAAAAAAAAGAAACAAGTGCGCAAAACGCACAAAGGGGGCATGGTAGAAACACCCTGACCCCCTAGGTCTGCTCAGGGGTCCCACAAGGACCCCTGGGCAGAAAAAAGCATTTTTAAGAAAAAATTGGCGGGATGCGCTTAGGGTGCGCGAATCCCGCCGAAAAAAAAAAGAATCGACGCGCGGTCTCCCGCGCTTCGATGCTATTTTGCCCCCGGGTGGGCCAAGTCCCGGGGGCATGCGGGGGGTGGGTTTATATTTAATTGGTGCGGGAGGGCCGCCACCCCCCGGGGCTTATTTTTTTTTTTTTTAAATTACCTGTGTGGGGGGGCTCGAGCCCCCCCACTCGCCCCAGGGACCGCCACCTCCCCGGGGCACTAAAAGTTTCAATATGGGGGTCCTTTACGGACCCCCAGAGCCCCGGGGGCCACCACCTTCCCAAGGCTTTGTCGATGGAGGGAGGGGGGCCGCGCGGCCCCCTCCTGGAGCCTGTAATGGCCCTGGGGACCGCCACCCCCAGGGCTGGCTCCTGCAGTGTCCCGGGGTGCCTACCCCGGGACACTGTAGTTTGCTATGACAGGACGGGAGCCTCGCTGCTCCTGTCCTGTCATAGCAAACTGCTTTGGATATTGAAGCGAGAGCAGGAAACCTGCTCTCGCTTCCAATATCCAAAGCAAATTGCTTTCCACATGGGGAGCTGCATGTTAGCAGCTCCCCATGTGGAAAAGCAATGCCGGCTCCCGCAGTAGGTGGGGAGCCGGCAGGGTCCGTGGGGGAGTTCGGGTCCCCCCACGGACCCCAAAGGATAGGGCCAGCCCCAGGGGATGGGGTCCCCAGGGCAAGTAGTGGCCCAGGAGGGGCCCCCCTCCCCAAAAATAATAATAAAAAAAATAAATAAATAAAGGCCTGCCCCGGGGGATGGGGTCCCCGGGGCAAAAGGAGGCCTGAGGAGGGGGGCCACGCAGCCCCCTCCATAAAAATGTATTTAAAAGTGTGGCCATGCCCCGGGGGATGGGGTCCCGGGGCCGAGTCGGCCACAGGAGGCGGGCCACGCGGCCCCCTTCCCGTTTAATTTTTTTTTTTAAAAAGGAAAAGGGGTAAGGCCCTGGGGGATGGGGTCCCCAGGGCCCAAAAATAGGAAAAAGGAAGGGGGGCCACACAGCCCCCCTTCGGGAAAAAAAAAACGATTGGGCCGCAGGCCCCGCCCCCTTCCTTTACCACTCTGCAAACGCGCACCCTGGCGCGTTTGCAGATGGGGAACGAATTTCCCTTAAATACTGAGGGTCCCTGGGGGCCAACTAGCCCACCAGGAACCTCCAGTATGTGCCAGGGGGCTGCGTTGCAGAGAGGTGTACAGAGGCCACGCCCCTTTTACACCTCTCTGCAACGCAGCTCTGTGGCGCTTTTGGAGGTACATGGTGGGCTACTTGGACTCCAGGGACCCTCAGGATTCAAGGGAACTTAATCCCCCAACTTAAAACGCGCCACGGGGCGCGTTTGCACAGTGGTGAAGGGAGGGGGCGGGGCTTCAGGTGACATGTGTGCAAACAGGCCCCGTGGCGTGTTTTAAGATGGGGAATTAAATCCTCTTCAATCCTGAGGGTCCCTGGGGGCCAACTAGCCCACCAGGTACCTCCAGTAAGCACCACGGAGCTGCGTTGCAGAGTGTTGTAAAAAGGGGCGTGGCCTCTGAACACCTCTCTGCAATGCAGCTCTCTGGCGCATACTGGAGGTACCTGGTGGGCTAGTTGGCCCCTAGGGATTGAGGAGGAATTAATTCTCCAACTTAAAACGCACCACAGGGCGTGTTTGCAGACATGTATCCTCAGGCCCCACCCCCTTTATTCACCATTGTGCAAATATTCCTCTAAAATCAGCCGAACTACGAATTCCGATTTATTCACCTGTTATCAGGAGAGACCTCAGTGCTGCATCTTTGAACCCAGTACTGATCCTGAAAAGTAATTTTAACCGCACTTACCAGTAACTTGAATTTCCTTCCATAGGATATCATTGCCTACTTTTTGCTGAAAAAGTTTCTAAGTGTCGATTTTTGAAACTTACAAATATTCCTCTAAAATCAGCAGAACTACGAATTCCGATTTACTCACCTGTTATCAGGAGAGACCTCAGTGCTGCATCTTTGCGCCCAGTACCGATCCTGAAAAGTAATTCTAACCGTACTTACCAGTAACTTGAATTTCCTTCCATAGGCTAACATTGACTGGTTTCACTTGGAAATTCTTCTAAGTGTGGAGTTTTGGAACTTTATAATATTCCTCTAAAATCAGCCGAACTACGAATTCCGATTTACTCACCTGTTATCAGGAGAGAACCCAGTGCTGCATCTTTTAGCCCAGCACTGACCCTGAAAAGTAATCTAACCGTACTTACCAGTAACTTGAATTTCCTTCCATAGGAATCCATTGTCTGGTTTTCAGCAGAAAAGTTTCAGTGTCGATTTTCACAAACTACAAATATTCCTTAAAAATCGCCTGTGTGACTTAAACGCATTCTTTCAACTGTTTACAGGAGATGCACCAGTGCTGGATCCAGGATCCACCACTGAGTAAGAAAAAGTAACGATAACACTACTTACCTGCTAAGTGAATTTCCTCCCATAGGATAACATTGGTGATTCTATGTGAAAAAGTTTCTGTCAACTTTTAAAATACAATAATATTCCTTAAAAATCACTACTGTAACCAAAACGCTTTTACTCAACTGTTTACAGGAGATGTCCCAGGACTGAATCTAGGATCCAGTCCTGTGGTTAGAAAAGTAATCCATAAAGTAACTAATTGCATTTAACTAGAAATTCACATTGAGCTCAATGTTGCATTGTTTTTGAAATTGAAACTGTAACTACTGTACTTAAAAGTCTATTGCCTATTTGCAAAGTATTTAAACTAAAGTAATTCATTCTGAGAAAGTATATTTTGTAATGTAATGTATAATGTAATTACAATGTAATTTAAAAAATAAAATATCTAAAAATAAATAGTTTACAAAAATGTTGTAAATCAGTATAAAAAAAATAATATAACAATTAATACATTTAAAAATTGTCATTTACAAAACCTTTGAAATTCACTGAAAAAACCATAGGTTTCAGACACGTTATAGTTAGGAATTAGCATTTAAAAAACCTTTGAAATTCACTGAAAAAACCATAGGTTTCAGACACGTTATAGTTAGGAATTAGTTAGGAATTAGAATTTAAAAAACCTTTGAAATTCACTGAAAAAAACATAGGTTTCAGGCACGTTATAGTTAGAAATTAGCATTTAAAAAACCTTAGAAATTCACTGAAAAAACCATAGGTTTTAGGGACAGTTATAGTTAGTTGGACATTGCACTCGTACAAAACCCGTGAAATTCCCCCGTTATAGTTAGTTCAGGTAACTATAACTCGCGCCCCCGCAATGCACTCATGACATGGTCAGTGACATCACTGATGACATCACTGATGACATCTCAAATGACATCACTGATGACATCATCCATAAGATAATTTGATGCATCTTCTCACACCCTAATATAACTTTTGATACACCCACTGTAAATTACAGACTGCCATTGTCAAAACCATAGACACTCCAACACCAATTACTATATACACAATCACTGATTCTTAGGTCTACACACACACATCTACTCACTCACCCGTACAATAACTCATACTTATAGTCACTCAGTACAGGACTATTATATGCACTCATACACCTATATAAACACTCACACACTGCCACTCATCCATAGAGGTACTCACACACCTAGTCAGTCATGCAAAAAATTAAGCACACACCCATTTACTCACCTATACAGTTATACACACACCAGCTCACTTACTCATACAAATGCTAGCACATTCTTACGCTCTTATACAATCTCTGATACAAGCACACACTCATCCATACAGTCACTCTCACAATCACACACTCTCGCTTATAGCTATTTATATACTCCAACACACATATATACTGCCTTTCACATATGTAGTTACTCACACATGTACCACTGGGACATACATTCACTCACTAATATACTCTTACACACACTTACCCACCCATACAGTCTATCACAGATGCACTCTTGAAACCATCCACCCAGTGAATCACCCACTCACACATCTATGCACAGAGTCGCACACACCCCACCCACACAAACACTCAGAAACACATACAGATACTCAGACAACCAATCAATAACTCATATAGACACTCATGTAGCTATTCACAAACCCATGCAGCCACTGACACAGTAACAGACAGACGGATACAGACATTCACCCAGTTTAGTCACTAACCCATGCATTCAGTAAGATACGTTTAATCACTCACTTATAGAGTTAGTCACGCACCTACTAAATCATCCTTTCAGACACTTATACACCCACTCATTCTTCAATACGCCTTTCCCTATATATATTAAACATATTTAAACTTTACAGAAACACACAGTCACTGGATGATGTCATCAGTGATGTCATTTGAGATGTCATCAGTGATGTCATCAGTGATGTCACTGACCATGTCATGAGTGATGTAATATGTGACGTCATCAGCAGTGCATTGCGGGCGCGAGTTATAGTTACCTGAACTAACTATAACGGGGGAATTTCACGGGTTTTGTACGAGTGCAATGTCCAACTAACTATAACTGTCCCTAAAACCTATGGTTTTTCAGTGAATATATATATATATTACCTACTGGCGGTCGCCAGTAGGTAGTTATAGTTAGGACCTTGTTTCTATTCAAAAAGCGTTTTTCTTTTGCCAATATCTTTGGCGCCGTTTGACGAATCTTTAAAACGAATGGTTCGCTCAGGTCAGCTCCTGTCTTGAAAGTTTCGGGGTGATTCGTCAAGTGGGGGCCGAGAAAAAAGGGGGTCCCAAAACGCGTTTTCCCCATGTTAATTTCCATAGGAACTTTAGACAAAGCTACAGCCCGAACTGCTGAACGGAATTACACCAAATTGGGCAAAAAGGTAGGTCTTGGTTCAGAAAGCGTGCTTTTTTTTAAATGGTGTAAATCCGTTCAGTAGTTCCTGAGAAATTCAAAAAATAATAATATCGATATCTGAGGGCCGAGGAGCATTCGTCAACCCTCCCGAGCACGAGCTTGATTCTGATTGGCTGTCAACACTCCAAACCAGGAAGTGTTGGCAGCCATCTTGTGACTCAGTAAAACCGAGTCACAAGAAAACAGGAAAAAAAAGGAAAAGAAACAAGAAAAGGGGGCAGGGTAGAAACCCTCTGACCCCCTAGGCCTGCTCAGGGTGTCACACAAGGACCCCCAGAGCTAAAAAAAGCATTTAAAAAAAAAGAAATTGGCCAAAATCGTGCTGGGTGCATGAATCTGGCCGAAAAAATAAAACGAATCGCAGACTCCCGCGCTTCGTTTCTTTGAGCCCCCAGGTGGGCCAGGTCCCGGGGGCAATGAGGAAATTATACGCGTGCCCCCGCAGGCCCGGCGACCGCCACCTCCCCGGGGCTTCTCTGTCCTATTTCCAGAAGCAGGTGTGCGCAGATTCCTCAGAGGACATAAATTGGTTCGGAATTCCCCTAATCAGCAAGGCAAATGATGCCAGGCAGACGCACGTCAGCCCTGGAGCGCTGGGTGAAGCTGGCATTGTGTAACCAGGAGGTGTCGTCCCGGGCCGGCATCAGGTAATCGGCTATTGTGGCGGCCTCCTACGCAGGGCCAGCCTTCGCTTTAATCGTCCCCCTGGGTGAAGTAAATCCGCAGCCTTTGGCCCCCGTGTACCAGAGGTAATCAGCTACCAGATACCGTATGTGCGCAGCGCACGGAGTGGAAATGTGCACAGCTGTCCCCACAGGTGCAGAAAGTGCATTGGTGTGTGGTTGTTTGCGGCAGACAGCCGTGCACCCATCTCTTAGGCCAGCTTGCCCCATTTGCAGAATTCGCCTCTGCCGATTCCTAGGTTTTCAGGCAGCTGCCCCATGCCTAGCACTGGTGAGTGCCAAGCCTGTGCCACCTTTCTGCACACGGGGAATCTACTTTCTCTGGTGCCCTCTACCATCCTAAGGTTGGCAGCCCTCCTTCTAGGACTGGACCCCATGTGCTGTGACGTTAGGCAGAACTCGTAAACGATCAGTATTTGTAGACAGTTATTTCATTGGGACTGAAATTCTGTGCATCGCTTTAATACTCCTTCCTTAATCCTTAGCTTTTGTTATTCCTTCTTCGTCTTGTACAGCTCATGACATTATTTGCTTATTCAACCAACTTCGTGTAATTGTCATCCATCTCCTGTGGCCATCACATGGATAAATACTGCGTACTTACTTGTGCATCTGATATGTCCATCTCAAGATGAAAAATGAAAATATTTAAGGTGCATGTCACCGATCTATGTTTTCATTACACAAAAATATATTTATTAAATTATACAAATAGGCATAAAATACATATTAACACAAACAAATATTTTTAAAGCCTTCCTGTTAAAATGATTCATATTCTTAAAACCACTGCCAATTTCCATATAATTAAGCCTCGCTCTTCAATGCCATTAACCATTAACTTGCCAGACAAATCCAAGGCTTTGTTGACAACATGTTTGGAACTGCGGTCTTCCTCAGGACCTCAGTGCGTTGGCATTTGTATGACATGCCAGTCACATCCAAAGACCAGCTTTCATCTGTATTAAGTGTGTGTTTAGCATCCCACCAAGCTTTGGTGGAGATGGCAAGGAAGCAATCCGCGTCTTTCACGTTTATAAACAGGCTGTTCATGGATACCTTGGTTGTGTCGCTCTTTCTTTCTGCCACGGCTAGTGCAGCTTCAGCTTTTCATGTGTGTGTGTGTCAAAGCTACGCCCCCCTCCAAAACCGTCATACAACAAGGACAGCCTATAGTCTCAACCCACAAGTGTCCTGTAGAAAAACTTCATTTTAAAACTGTTTGCATGTGGGCATAACTTGTCCTTAAATAGACGAATAGAAGCCACACGTGTTATTCCTAAATTATTTAACCTCTGACTTCCAAAGCAGTGATAACACGTTTTACAAGAAGGCGCTGTTTTATTCCTATGACAAATAGAAACCAGACGATTTGTAGTTGTAAGTTATCGACCTGACGCCCAGCTGCATGTCAGGGCAATCGGTCTCTGGCTGATGTTGACACAACTGCCAGGCGTTTGCTACCCCAACCCCACAGACAGCGGCTCTGGCTGATGCCGACACAGATGCCAGGCGTTTGCTTCCCCAACCCCACAAACAGCGGGCTCTCGCTGGTGCCTACACAGGTGCCAGGCGTTTTCACCCCAACCCCACAGACAGCGGGCTCTGGCTGGTGCCTACACAGCTGTGAGGCGTTTGCTCCCCCAACCCAACAGACAGCGGGCTCTGACGAAGATTTCTCGAAGTTTACTGCCTCTGTGGATGCAGGGTGAGACCAGCACACTGGCAGCAGGGTTCACACTGAAGTGTACCGGTTACTGCACAATTCACAATGCATCTTTCACCTTCACTTCTATTTGTAGGTCCCTTTTCGATCCTTACAATAAAAAAGATGTGCTATTAAAACCGGGCGCAGAGGCTGACGTCCTGACACCAAGGCCCTACTTGCTTCCCCTGGGCCCCGACCCCACCCCAGGTGCTCTCCCGTCCACCTCACGATGCCCCCTCAGACTGACTGACACCTGCCGCCAGCCGGACTGCGGCCTTTCCTTTGGGCAGTGGACCCGACGTTTCATCTGTAACCCCCGCACTCGCCTACCCAACCCTGGCACTTGCACCAGGTGGGCCAGGAAGCCCTCCCGCTGGGGCTCCTTCCTCCAGACCACAGTGTGGGTTGGGGCGCCCCTGGACTCCTGGTCTGGACACCCGAGGCTCTCCGGCTTGGAAACAACCGGGGCGCTTTAAAGCGCCTACAGCGGTGACCTTCAAGGCAGAAGTCCTGACATTCAATCAACCATTGAGTCAAATGTGCGTCAAGTTCTGTAAGGAGCATTCATTACGTAGAATATGTGACCGTACAGCCAGGAATGTGTTACAGCACAACCTGGGGTATATTACCGCACAGGCACATACAGGAACGTATTACCTCATGCCACGCAATGCATTACAGCACCTTAAGGCAGCATATTAACACACACTAGTTGCTATCTGCCACACTTAGAAGAGCGCGCAGCATGGATTACACAGAATATGTGACTGTACAGCCAGGAATGTGTTACAGCACAGCCTGGGGTATATTACTGCACCTGCGCATACAGAAACGCATTACCACACGCCACGCGATGTATTACAGCGCACACACTCTTTACTGTCTGCCACTTTAGAGCTTGTTTTTTACTCTGTAACCAGCGACAGAGGGAAGGATCTGCCCTCCTTGGGGCCCGCGGTCCTGCTGTCTCCTCTTCCTTAGAACAGGCCAGAGCAGCGCCAAGCTGCCTTTCCATTGGCCGCCTCTGATGATGTGCCTGGTGCTGTCGAGGCGCTGTCCGGGCTCAGAGCTCGGCGTGACTTCAGCAGTGCGTGGGGGCGTCAGGACCCTGCCAGTGAACCCCAAACACGGAAGGACTTACCCAGTCTCATTCTCCTCCTCGTGGCGAGCCTCTCTCTGGACCAACGGGGTGCTCCTGCTCGTGCCCCTCACTCTTTCTCACTCTTTGCTTCTTTCCACCGCTCAAGTTTCCCGAATGTTCTTTTCCTTATCTAGCTCTGCGCTGTATGTCTCTCATACCTCTCGTTTCCCACTGAGGCCCTTTTTGTCTCAGTAACCGTACTCGGTGCACTCACTTTATTCTTCTTCCTCTCTCTCTGTGTCCCTCTTATGTTCTCTTCTCTGCTCTCCTCCTCTGCAGTCCCTCACTCCTGTCTTTACACCGAGTGGCAGAACTGATGTCTCCTCTCTCTTCTATTTTGGCACGTTTGGCTTTACTGTTGTCACTCTCTTTGCACCCTGATGTAACTGAGCTGTACCCCTTTCCTCTGCAGGGACAACCCTCTCTTCACCCTGCTCTCCCAGCCTCTGTGTTGTCTACTCCTCCTTGTTCTCTGATGTTTCAGTTCTCCTCCCCTGCATTGAAATCTAGTTATGCCCAGGCCCTTGTGATGGAGAGTTCGTCCGTGTTTTCCTCTGCACCCTGATATTACAGATCTCCCTCCACTCCTTTCTTGGCACCTGTCCCTGACCTGCACCTTGATATTGCAATCTCCCTCCACTCCTTTCTTGGCACCTGTCCCTGCTCTGCACCCTGATATCGCACAGCTCCTCTCTTGCCTTACATACCTCACCCCTTTAAATACCATTCTGCTTCTCTGACACCCACAGACGTGTGAAGAAAGAGTTCAATGAATTTCATAGCAAGGAAAATCTATCTGCTCCTGCACCTGTCACAAGGAACTAATCACCCAGGCACTGCCCCTGCGGTGCATTCTGTCAGCGCTGGAAACACGAGCTGTGTCCCAGCAGGGCACTCAAAGCGGATGCACCGAAGTGCAATCAGGGAATTCCTGCACTGCATTTCAGGGTTGCGTGGACTGAGAGACGTGTCCTGAACTGACGCAGAGGTCAGGCTGAGGAGCACGGGAGAAGTGCACCTCCACTGCACTCCGTACATTACACTTTTTTTTGGTGTATAGGTTTTGTTGGATGCCAGGCTGCACCCAAGGAAGTGGAGAGGGTTGGAACCACATAGTCTTATTACTTCAGTCTTTACTTAAGTAAGGGAAGTGAGCCTCCCTTACTGAGCCTACATAGCGAACCCTGCACTGCACTCATTGGAATAGTGAAGGGGCCATTCATTGGAGGGACTGTAGCCCCCTCTAGGTTCGGATGGCGAGAGGAGCCGTGCCCTGACCTCAGGAGTGAGACAATCCTGCACTACCCAAAGAAGTTAGATTGTGAACACTTCACCACTCTAAAACTATGCATGCAAGGTCTGGAGCGCCAACCAGGCACTCAGCTGTAACGCCAATCCTGCTCCCTGGCCCGGGGCTGAGTGCACACCCTGCACTTAGGGAATTGAGTTTGAACGGTACCTTCTAGGGCTTGGAGTGCAGACTTGGCCCTCTGGGACTGGAGTGAAAACCCCTTAGTTGGGGTCTGGAGTGCACATCAAATGCTGTAATGTGAACTGCGCCCACCAGTGGTTAGAGAGAGGGCCCGATTTATATCTCTGCGGATGCGTCCAGACCATTGAAAACTGATTAATTCCCCCCGACAAGGCCCCACTTTTGGTGGCAAGGTCCGCAGGTGTCCAGAGCTGAAGTGACCATCTCCTTAGGAAATCCTCCATCTTGCATGAAAGGATTTTAGCCAATCAGGTTACGGGATGCCCCCTCCCCAAAGGTAGGGGACATACAAAGGGTGTAGTCACCCTAAATGCAAAGTAGCACATTGGTTACTTCTTGCCAGTACCTGTAACGCCCCTAAATTCAGTATTTAGGGGCACCCCTGAACCCTCATCCTAAGATTCCTCCGACCTAAGAAGAAAAGGACGAAAGAAGACCAGGGCAGCTAAGCCTGGAAAACAACTACCGATTTGGCCCCAGCCATACTGGCCTGTCTCCTGCTCCAAGACCCTGCAAAGAAGACGATGCCTGTCCTGTGGCCAGTGACTTCCAAGAACCCCAGGAAGACTGACACTCTTCAAAAAAGAGCAGAGCACCCGAGGACAGCGGCCTTGTCCAGAAAACTCCAACTGCAAGGATTCTGGATCCAGGCGGATCCGTGACCCTTGCCCACTATGCACTCGACGCCCACGGCCGAGTCTGAGTGGCTTACCCATCTATTGACATTGCCCCAGTGAGTCAGACCTCAAATCCATCAGTGGCTGACCTCTCCTGGACCCCACAAAGTCGCCTGCACCTCTACACGAAGGGTCCCTTGACAGCAACAAGCTCCCACAAAGAAAATCTGACACAACAAGGTACCCCTGCATCCTTTGCCCCTGGCCTTGGGGAGCCCTACCAACCTTGCCCAGACCTCCCTTGACATCCCAACTTACCTGTCCAACCAGTGGTCACCTTGATCCGGCCTTTTGGTCTGAGCCTGCAACCTCTTTGTGCGACCGAGATTCCCCATTGAAGAGCATTGGTTGCCCGGCGCTGATTTGCACCCTCCACCCGGCCACCCCTGTCGTTGGTGGTGTAGCTTTGGTACTGCCTTGTGGCCCCCCTGTTCTCCCTGTAACCCCCAGGGCCTGTGCCCTGAAACTGCAGGCACCTACCTGCAACCAGCACTTTTAGTGGGTGCCCCCAGTCTCCGTTGACTAACATTGGGCCCAGGGACCTCTACACCAGGTCGCCCCAGTGTCGCTGGTGGTGCAGTACCTACCTTAAACTGAACCTTACCCAGTGTTGGTTCAAACCCCTGAAGTCTGGAAGAGTAAGTTGTGTGCTTACCTCTTAATACAAATTCCTGTTTTTCTCCCATAGGATTGCATTTTCTCCTATTGCATTTAAAAGTCTATCTTTTACAACTGCTAAGTTCTACTATTTCTGATTGACAATACAAAAGTATTTCTATTACTGTAAAGCAATTATACTGCCTTGCAAAACAATTATTACTGGATCTTGAAAAGTGTTACCTCTATTCTTGAAATTGTTACTTACCTGCAACTGAGTTCGTCTTGGTTCTAAAATAAAATAACAAAGCAATAACTTTTTAAACAAAACAATTGGTCATGGATTAAGTCTTTGAGTGTGTGTGTAATCATTTATTACCTGAGTGTGTACAACTAATGCTTAACACAGACCTCTGATAAACCTAACTGCTCGACCACACTACCAGAAATAGAGCTTTTAGTATTATCTATTTAAGCCTCTGGGGAGCCACTGGACTCTGTGCACACTATACCTTGCTTTGGTATAGTATATACAGAGCCAGCTTCCTACAGCCATGTTGACTCTTCACTTTTATCTTCACCAAGACACACAGGCTACAGTGGCATGTGTTTGGTGAAGGGCCCCTTAGTGTGTGGCACAATTCGTGTTGCGGCCCTTAGGGAGCCTCTATAACCACAAGGCCCTTGATACCAGGGGTACCTTTTACTAGGGACTTACATGTGAGCTAAAGGGGTGCCAATAATGGGAACGATAGGTACAGTTTAGGGAAGGAGATCTGGCACAGGAGACCTTGTTGGCAGGGACCCTGTGCACTTCCAGTCGAAGCTACATCATTTTCTAAGCAATAAGTGGGGACTAACCATGTCTAAAAGAGGCATTTTCCTACAAACTTGCATATTTTAACCACAACCTTCCTTTACAACGCATGCCATTACCACGGAAAATGTAAGTATAAAGGTAAGTGTATTTTGTATATGTAAGTATAAAGGTAAGTGTGTGTGTGTGTGTGTGTGTATATATATAAACATCCCCCATAAATATATATATATATATATATATATATATATATATATATATATCGCCTTCACGACCGTATCCTTAAACTTCCCTTCCACGAGAAAGAACGAAATGCGAACCCAAGTTCAGTGCTCAGTAAGTATTTTTATTTGAAGCCTTCAAACCACCACGACCGCCATGACGCGTTTCGGCCTACAACGGCCTTGATCACATGACGCGCTCTCGGAGTCACATTACCATTTTTAAAGTGCTTGGTGCCTGCACACGTGATTATTACTTGCTTGTAAACAGAGAAGAAACACATACATTATACGTCTGTATGAGTGCAAATCAGCAATAGACAGAAAAACCATATGATAATACCATCAGAATAAATATTTAAAAAAACAATTCCATGTAAAATACATAAAAATTTTAAAATATTCAATTTGATAATAAGACATCATACTATTATGTAGGTTTTAACTTCCAATCTCACACTATCTGTATAATACAGTATGGATCCCCACATTCTATTTCACATGTGATGATTTGTTTTCACAAGGAATTTGGTCTATTTAACATACCATTTGTTAAACCACGGTCCAGCTGATTTGTCTTTTTTACTCAATATAATTATAGACATTTTTCTGGCTCCTGTGAGCCAATATTGCACAGTACCCTATCTCAAAAAGGCGCTTAGTGAATGTAAAGTGCAAAAAAGTGTAACCCTTTGAACAAAAATTTTCATATAGTGCAAAGTGTGCAATAGTGTTAATTAAAATAACTATTCAATTGTAGCATAATGCTGGATGCAGCGTACTTCAGATATTTTCAGGGATAGTTTATAAATGAATTCATTCTTACAAATTGGGATTTCTATATGTCTGCACCTGATTCTACCTATTTACAGACATGTAAAGAAATACTCACTGGAATTGTGTATATACATACATTCACTGAAAAAACCACAGGTTTCAGGGACGTTATAGTTAGTTGGACATTTCACTCGTACAAAACCTGAGAAATTCGGCCGTTATAGTTAGTTCAGCTATCTACAACTCGCGTCCCCGCAATGCACTGCTGATGACGTCACATATTACATCACTCATGACATGGTCAGTGACATCACTGATGACATCACCTAGTGACTGTGTGTTTCTGTAAAGTTTAAATATGTTTAATATATATAGGCCAAGGTGTATTGAAGAATGAGTGGGTGTATGAGTGTCTGAATGGATGATTTAGTAGGTGCGTGACTGACTCTATAAGTGAGTGATTAAACGTATCTTACTGAATGCATGAGTTAGTGACTAAACTGTGTGAATGTCTGTATCAGTCTGTCTGTAGGTGTGTAAGCGGCTGCATGGGTTGGTGAATAGCTACATGAGTGTCTATATGGGTTATTGATTGGTTGTCTGAGTATCTGTATGGGTGCCTGAGTGTTTGTGTGGGTGGGGGGTGTGACTCTGTGCATAGATTGTGAGTGGGGGATTCCCTGGGTGTATGGATTCAAGAGTGCATGTGTGAAGGGCTGTATGGGTGGGTGAGTGTGTGTATGGGTGTGTTGGTGAGTGAATGGATGTCTCAGTGGTACATGTGTGAGTAACTACATATGTGAAAGGCAGTATATGTGAGTGTTGGAGTATATAAAAGACTATATGTGAAAGTGAGTGATTGTGAGAGTGGCTGTATGGATGATTGTGAGCTTGTATGAGTGATTGTATAAGAGAGTAAGTATGTGTTAGTATCTGGCTGAATAAGTGAGGTGGTGTGTGTGTATAACTGAATAGGTGAGAAAATGGGAGTGTGATTAATTCTTTGCATGACTGACTAGGTGTGTGAGTAACTCTATGGATGAGTGGTGGTGTGTGAGTGTCTATATAGGTGTATGAGTGCATATGATAGTCCTGTACTGATGAGTGACCGAAATTATGAGTGACTGTATGGGTGAGTGAGTGGATGTGTGTGTAGACCTAAGAATCAATAAGTGGGTATGTAGTTATTGGTGTTGAAGTGTCTATGGTTTTGAGAATCGCAGACTGTAATTTAGAGTGGGTGTATCAAAGGTTATATTAGGGTGTGAGAAGATGCATTAGATTATCACGTGGATGATGTCATCAGTGATGTCATCAGTGATGTCATTTGAGATGTCATCAGTGATGTCATCAGTGATGTCACTGACCATGTCATGAGTGATGTAATATGTGATGTCATCAGCAGTGCATTGCGGGGGCGCAAGTTATAGTTAGCTGAACTAACTATAATGGCCGAATTTCTCTGGTTTTGTACAAGTGAAATGTCCAACTAACTATAACGTCCCTGAAACCTGTGGTTTTTTCAGTGAATTTCAAAGGTTTTTTAAATGCGAATTTCTAACTATAACGTCCCTGAAACCTATGGTTTTTTCAGTGAATTTCAAAGGTTTTTTAAATGCTAATTTCTACCTATGCCTACAGAGGTAGGACATGTGCAGAAAGACGAAGAAAGGCGCAGAAAGAAGCAAGAGAAATGCAGAAAGAGGCAACAGAAGTCCAGAAAAACAAAGAAAGGTGCAGAAAGAAGCAAGAGATATGCAGAAAGAACCAACAGAGGTGCAGAAAGAGGCCTTGTTGCAAAGTCATCCTGTGCCCCCAACTTTTTGCTGACTGGTACGGGTGGTAACTGACTCTGACTAACCAGGCCCAGAGCCAGTGATATGCTAAAAGACACTTAGAATACAGTGAAAACACCTACATACACTAGGGTACACTATGGGTTGGGGTACCCCATGTGATTGGCGTGACCTCCTCTGTAAGGCCCTAATATATAATAGGGCAGGGGGATTAAAACTACCTCTAAGTCAGAGGTGCAGAAAGATGCTTCTTTAAGTAGTAGTCACGTTTGCAGAGTGGTGGAGAAAGGGTGCTGGGCCTCCGACCAGCACTCATGAATTTCGCTGTGTCGGACTTACAGGAAGTACCAGGAGGGCTTCTTGGCCCCCAAAGTCCCTCAGGAGAAAATTAGACTTCATCCCCCATCCCGTAGTCTGCCAGGAGGCGTGTTTGCAGAGTGGTGGAGAAAAAGTGGCATGGCCTCCGAAGATGTCTTAGCAATCCCACTGTGTGGGACTTACTGGAGGTAACAAGAGGGGTAGTTGGCCCCCAAGGACATCCCTGGGGGCCAACTACCCCTCCTATTACCTCCAGTAAGTCCTACACAGCAGGATTGCTAAGTTCTTATAGCAGGCCATGCCCCTTTGCCCACCACTGTGCAAACGCGCTTCCTGGTGCACTCTTGGATGGGGATTGAAGTCCCCTTCGCTGCTGGGGGTCCGTTAGGGGCCAACTAGCCTACCTCTTACTGCCAGTAAGCCCCAAACAGTGGGATTGCTGAGAGGTGGACACAGGCCACGCCCCTTTTCTCCACCACTCTGCAAACGTGCCTCCTGGCACGTTCTGGGTTGGGGGATTAAGTCCCCTTGAATCCTGAGGGTCCCTGGGGGTCAGCTAGCTCACCAGGTATCTCCAGTAAGTGCCACAGAGCTGCATTGCAGAGAGGTGGTCTGAGGCCACGCCCCTTTTTTACAACAGTCTGCAAACGCTGCTCCTGGCGCACTGCTACTCGGAGGACGAAGTCCACTTTTGTCCTGAGGTCCTCAGGACACAAAAGGACCTCATCACCCAACATCAGTGATGTCATTTGAGATGTCAGGAGTGATGTCATGAGTGATGTCACTGACCATGTCATGAGTGATGTAATATGTGACGTCATCAGCAGTGCATTGCGGGGGCGCAAGTTATAGTTAGCTGAACTAATTATAACAGCCGAATTTCTCTGGTTTTGTACAAGTGAATTGTCCAACTAATTATAAGGTCCCTGAAACCTGTGGTTTTTTCAGTGAATTTCAAAGGTTTTTTAAATGCTAATTTCTAACTATAACGTCCCTGAAACCTATGTTTTTTCCAGTGAATATATATATATATATATATATATATATATATATATATATATATATATATATATATATATATATATATATATATATGTATATTTATATATATATTACCTACTGGCGGTTGCCAGTAGGTAGTTATAGTTAGGATTTTGTTTCTATTCAAAAAGCGTTTTTCTTTTGCCAATATCTTTGGCGTCGTTTGACGAATCTTCGCGAAATTTTCAAAACTATAATATATTATTTTTCAGTGAAAATATAGATATATATATATGAATACTGGTGTCCTGCACTAACCCTGCTTTGCAACACACGCCATTCATCGAGGGCACAGGAAGACAGCACCGAGCAGGTCAGAGAAGCAAACGGGTCCGTAGTTCATATGAAAACGCTTTTATTCTATTTTAAGTTTTTTAAATTTCAGCAAAGTGCATGTGCAAAGAATGTGGATAGAGACCAACGCGTTTTGGCCTGGGGTATTCATTGGGGTCATAGAGTGTGCTGTACAGAGGGTCTATAAGTAGGGACTCAACAGGTCCCTCCCATAACCATTAGAACCAAAATTTAAAGGAACACAGGTTATTTGTTATCATAAATGACAGTAGCTGTGTAACAAACATTGCAAAAGCCCTAGTTCATATATTTACACTCATGTTGAGATATTGGTGTGGGCAACAAACCAAAGTATGTTATCTACCACCTACAGTGAAGTACCACCATACTGCGTGCTTTGTAATATGTGACATTATCTATTCAATATACAGAGTGATATAAAGGTCAAGTGTTTTTAATATATATATATATATATATATATATGAAGGCTACACGCTGGCTGGGTAAGGCAAATGGAAACAGGACAGTGCTTCTCCATGGGAAATGATATGTGATCGAATGGGAGTAAAGGCAAATGTATTTAAAAACAATCATGTGACTCCATACGTAAAACCATTATTGAGAAAGGCAGTTTGCCGAAACGCATCTACTGGTGATACTGGCAATTAAAGTGCACTTTTAGCAACCTGCAAAGTGCTCCGTGTCCTCTTGTAATATTTATGGTAAATTAAACATTGTGAAGCTACTCTCACGATACGGAGGCACCCGTTGAATGGTGTTTGGCAATTTTAGCGTGGCATTTGGTAGTACGTTTAAAGTGAAAACTGCCAGAACCGCTGCAGTCACAGAGGCATGCTCGCCAAAAAGGGACTTTACTTAGGGCCTGATTACGATGCTCTCAGAGCCTTTTCGACAGTATCGTAATTTGCCGGTCGGATTCCTTTCTGCCCACCTCATTACAATAGAGGCGGTCGAAAAGGAATCTGACCGGTCATTCCGACTGAGAGCCGGTCCACCAGTCGGAATGGTGTCAGTAATGATGTCGGGTTTCGGCAGCCTTTCTCTGCCTGCCTTTCCGACACAGAAAGGCTGTCAGGACTCGACTTTGGGGGCCCCCAGCAGGAACCCATAGGTGCACAGCCCCGGGTTGGAGGCTGTTGATCCATGCACATGACGGCAGGCACCTTGAGGTGCCTGCCACGGGGTGCAGGTATGAACTGCACCTCCTATTTTACAATGGGAGCATGCATTCCGGCCGGAATACATGCTCCCATAGTAAAGTATAGGAATGCGACTGAACAGTGTTCGGTAGCATCCTAATTAGTCAGTCGCGACCACCGACTGGGTGTCGGTCGGTCCCTTGACCGAGACGATGTCGGGCAGAGGAAACTCCGCGCAACATCGTAATAGGGCCATCAATGTGTAGACGACAGCTACTAAGACCGGCGCCTTCAGGCATTCTACGAATTCAGTGACATTTGGGAGGTGATTGTGATCCCTCATAATAATAACCAGTGGCGGCCGCCACAGGCAGGAGCAGTGGGGGTGGTGAGGCAGGGGCGGGGAAGTCAACATACAACAAGATGAGCTAAATGAAATAAAATAATAAATAAAACCATTTACCTTGCGCTCGCCACATCACCGATCATTTTTTAATTAAATTTAGCTTATCCCATCGTATGTTGACTTCCCCGACTCCCGCCCTGCACCACCACCCCACCTCTCTTACCTGTGCCGGCCACAACTGTTAATAACAACAACATTTTGTGTAGTAGCATCCCATAACAAGCAGTAGATTCATATTTTGTACATTTCCAATTGACATTTTTGGTACTTGTGCTTTCTTGGCTGTCAATGTAGCCCATGTGCAAGAGTAACTGTTTACCTTTCTGTGATTTCATGTACCTTGCTCTTTCTGTCATTATATCTGAAAATATTTTAATTAATATAGTTAAATATATTTTAATAGTTTAACATTGCATTTGACATTTAAATAAAACATTATAAGCATATTTTTACACATTATACATTCATACGTGTTCTTGACGGTAAGTGCAGTTCTGTGCTTTCTGCTGAAGATGGTTCAATATGGATCAGGTGGCTTCTTTTCTGTGGGGGGATAAAAGGTTGTTTATTTTTATGTTAATTGTTTGTTTGTTGGTAGTTTCCGGTGGTTATTTTATGGAATGGGGTATTGAGATTAAGAAATGCATCCCTTCAAAATATCCCTCTATACTAGAAGTAGTAGTTCCAAAAATTGAAAAAAAAGTTGATTGTAAAATGTCAATTCCATTACTTAGCGGTGCAATCGGTCCACTGAATAAATCAGTAACCAACACAGGTCCGTTAGTTGCAAATACATCAAAAGAAGTACGTACCTGTGAATTGTTAACTAAAAATAAAATGCCCTTGGTGATTGGGCATGGCTTCCAGCACTGCTTACAAATGCGTCATCTGGCGATGCGGACTGAACCCTGCTTGCTGCAAGTGGAAACGATAAACAACTGAGAATATGTTCTTGGCATGTGCATGGGTTAGCTCATCTGCTGGCTGACCCTGATACAGTTTCCTTTTTAAATGTCTTTGAAATTTTGATGTTTTAAGAAACATGGGGAGAGCAAGATACTCCATTGCTCGGTTTTAATGAATTTAATTTTCCAGCCACACGCACTAATAAACAAGGCCGAGCAAAGGGCGGTCTCTCATTCTATATCGCAACTGAGTTAAGAGTAAAAGTAGAAGCAATTGATTTGCAGTTGGCATGGATACAAGGTGTTTTATTACAGTATAACTGCTATATGATGATAATATTGAATGTTTATTTAAGCACAAGGAAAAATAAGATGACTCAACTGTTTACCTTGTGGGATATATATAAGAACGTTAGCATTACGGTATCCATCGGCCGGCTTGATTATCTCTGGAGACTTTCATGTAATTCTTTAAATGGGCCTAGTAATGGTATTGCTAAGATGTGCCGTGGCAATCTGCAGCAGCTTGGGCTAACTCTATTAAATGAGTCATCTTTGTGCAAATCAAGGGTAGTTCCATCTTTCAAACAGTCCAAGTATGGTTTGATTATTGATTACACTTTTGTTTCAGACAAACTGGGTTAAAAAATTGTTGAATATAAGGTGACTCCTCGAGTCGAAAGTGATCATAAACCTCAGTTATTAACTCTGCATCTGTCAATAAAATGCAATCCCAAAACCAATGTGCTTCAAAATATTGTCCATTCTTCATATAATTTAAAAAGGCTGGAATGGCACTCAGAAAAACAAGTTGAAATAATGAAGTTTGCTGAAGTTCTAATCAAAGATAGTGATCAAAGTTTGGTGGGAGAAGGATCAATGATGGATAAGTGGAACTATATCACTTCATCATTGGTTGGACAGAACGAAACCCAGCAAAGCGAATCCATTACTAGCCTCCGCTAATAAATGGTATTCATCCAAGTTACTTAAATTAAAGCAATCACTTAATAGGGCTTCAAGTGAAGCTTTTATCCATCGATATTGGCAAGCTTACTATGTTTTTAAGGATAAATTGAGGTTATTAAGAAGGTCATATAAACAAGAAGTGTGGCTGGCAAAATCACGCAATCAAACAGGGCAATGGCACGGATTATTAAATGCCTCAAAGGTAAGTAATGCAAAATCTTTTTGGAATGTCATTAATGAACTCGAAAGGGGAGGTAATAGGGCCTATAGTGTTAATACTATGCAGGAGGATTGGTTGAGATTTATTACCAACCTGTATGATGCTTGTGCTTCTGATGCAATTTTGTTGAGTCAAAGTCCGATAGGCCTACAAAGATTAATTAATGCATTTGATGATCATATTTTAGTTAATGGTCTGGAGTAGAAAGTTAAAAAAATCATATTAATTGGCCCAGTGAAATTTAAGACTAGATCATGGAGAGCTAAAGGTGGGGCAATTGAATTGGTGAAGACATACAAATACCTGGGCACTTTATTTGACAATAAAGTCTTGTTTAAAAGCCATTTTAAAGTTCTGAAGTTTTGGGAGCCAAGCTAAATCCCACAATTGCATAATGCGCGCCTATCACCACGGTAAAATATGCGAAATTATTGAATTTACTTGCAATCAAGGCCTGTAAATCAGTATTTGGAATCCCCAGGTGAAGTGGACAAGCCGAAATTCATTTGGAGTTTGGACTCTAAAGACAGTTCATTGTGGTGCAAGGGTAATTTTTTTAAATGTATGTATTCTTTGTTTTTATCAGATCCTGAATCTCTAGCAAACAATTGCTGGTGTGAAATAATTCATTCTGTTTACACAGATACCTGGAGATTCCATATTTCAACATGTTTCCAGAGTTTTGATCAGCAGTCAGAGTTTCCAGAAATTACAAAGCCTAGTTTTAAACAGTTCTTAAATAAAAAGATTACATTTAATTCACTTACTACGGATAAGGGGGCTTTAGTGGCACATGCTTGGTCAGTGACTTATTCTCATCAGTCTTTGAGAATTCAGCCCTATTTGGATACATTTGTAAAATTAAGACTTGGCAGATACTCCACTAAGGATGGCACGCCATCCTGGATACAACAATGGCCAACTAGTGAATGTGGATTGTGCAGGTGGCCGCTTGAAAATTTACTACAAATTGTGTGTGTGTGTCCTAAATTGCTTAAAACACATTGTGCATTACTTAAACCTGTATTTCTTAAGGTTGGTGTAATGTCTGCATGCCAGGCCCTTATTTTATGTTTATCGGGGGTGTCAATTCCATTGATTTGTCAAAAGAGACATTTTTTAACAATTGCCGAAAAACTGCTGGTTTCCGTAGTTTAAATTCATTTGTTTATGCCTATTTTAATGGGAATTTTTTAGGATCGGAAAATATATGGTTATTGTTTTTAGGCACCTGGCACTTTGAATTTTTATGCAGTTTGATTCAATGATTCTGTTTCTGGCAACTTTTGTAATTAGGCTATAAAGATTATGTGAAAGCACAGATGCACTTTATTGTTCACTTCCATGATGGTATATAATGTTTACAGTTTTATTGAATTGTTTTATTGCCTCCTATATTATGGTCTATGATGGACAGTTTTTTAGTTCCCTGTGTGACTAGACTCTATAGACCATGTATAAGCACCTAGGCACTTTACTGTTCATACGAACAATGGCACATAATGTTTACAGTTTTTATTGTATTGCTTTGGGAACTACTTGATCATTATATGTTAATTTTACTATGATTAATGAATAACTGCGATAAAAGATGATATCAATGTCCCAGTACGGCATTTTTTGTGCACAGTTGTATATCAATTAGCCAATTAGGAAAAGGAAAATGGACCTAGTTAATTAACATATCAAATCTTTAAAATGATTGAGGAACTGTTTTTACACATGATATTAATGTTTTATTTGTAATGACTTTTACTTACTGGTTTGTTGGGGTTAAGGCTTTTAGTTTTAGTTTTTTACATCAAAAGTTTATTTGATATTTATAACTTTGAATTCACCTGCTTTTAATGTACCTTTCTCCAGGTATTCTACTGGTCGATCTTATTGGTGGTTCGTGCCCACTTTAAGTGACTCTGATGCACTAATCCTAACCTCTTAACACCTTCTGAACAAGGTATTTAATTAGACCTGGTTATTTAATAACTTCTTTATGGGTATACCTTTTTTTTCAAACCACTGTGTTTCAAATTGTATGTAGGAATAGTTGGGGAGACATGGACCAGGGCAGTTCAATGATATCCATTTATGTTATTAAAGTTTTAAAACATTTTCTTTTATACTTTCTGTTGGCTTATATGCACTATTTATCTTACTTATCTTAGCGAATTGTCAGTGCCGCCCTAAGCTGGAAACAAAATAGAAACCTGAGTGACATGAGCCCTTTTCAAGGGGCCTCTATCCAAGGTTTTTGTCTCCCTGGTTTTAATCGCAGCATTAGTGCCGCATTTTATTATCAGATTAATTATATTAGCAATTGATTATCATATGCATATTGGTATGTGACTCGGTCTGATGATGTTTTTATGTATTGAGAATGTCTTTGTATTGTGCACTGTAATGGTTCCTCAAAACCGAAATAAAGTTAATTTGACTGACTGGTGGTTCTGTAGTTTGACAATGGTCCTTTAATTGTTCTGTAGTTCCTAAAGTTTGGGATATGAATAAAAATAAATTGTTTTGTTAGGTGTTTGCATATTTTCATTTAAGTGATTTTTATATATGTTTAAGTAAATATTTCACTTACTTTTGAAGGAACTTGTATGTTTTCTTCCAATTTTCCTTTCTGCTGCTTCTGTTGGCAATCTGGCAGAGTCTCATCATTTTGCAGCTTTTGGGGCCCGATTACGAGTTTGTCGGTCTTCCCTTCAGACCACCGATGCGGCGGTCCCCAGGAACACCAAAAAGTCTGCGGTCTCTCTCCCACTTGATTACGAGTATAATCCAGGGCTGGTGAAGCAGCGGCGATGGTGTCACAGCGGCAGAATGTTTGGCCTGTAGGAGAGCCTTACAAGCATATTGCTTGCCGTGACAGCACCTCGAGGTCGCCCGTGCACACTGTGGCATGCACCATGTCGTGCATGCCACACAGTGCACGCATGACCGTGCACTTTTGAGGGGGCACATGATGCACCCCCCCATGTACCCCCCATGGGGAGATTCAGCCAGAGACCCTGTTGCAGACCCCTTTACATGACTTTCTGCCAAGCCTTTCATGGCAAGGTTACCGTCATGAAATACTTGGAGGAAAGGCAGGTCGTAATCTGCATGGCAGTGCCGGAATCGGCACCACCATGGTAGACCGCTGCCTTTCCCACCGCCACCCCATCAGGATCCAGGATCCTGACAGCAGTGGCAGTCTTCTGTCGGGCTGCTGACAGTCCCACCACCACAGTAATATGGCAGGCAGACCGCTGAGGTGGTGGCGGTCGGACCGCCACCTCGAGTACGGCAGCTCGTAATAAGGCCCTTAGTCTTTTTTCATAGTGTAATTGTAAGTGTTCATATGTTGTTGGCCTTTATATTACCCAAAATTCTGCAACTGGCAGTGTGGGCTAAGAACAAGGGTGCACTGGTGCAATATCAGGACAATTCCATTAGCATACTCTCACGCTCAACTTTAAGTGGTCATACTCCCCCAGGGCCACAGTTATGCAAAATCCAATTTTAGAAGAAAAGGAGCGTGTAAAAGTCTATCCTTGATTTGTCTTTCCAAAATTCAAAGAATAATACTGTTCATTCCTTAATTATCATCAGTCCATTCAAAAAATAATCACTTGGGAGTCTTGTGTTTCTTAATGGATCCAAATTTTTTAAATCAATCAATGCTTTTCATCAAATGCAGTCAACGCAGCCCAGCCAACGCACATTTTCTCCTTTTATATTATATTATATTATATTATATATGTACATGTTTATTGCTTAGTTTGCTTTATGGTTTTAATTGGTTAGTGTTTGTTTAGTTTTTTTTTTAAGGTTATTACTTTTATGGTGGACGCTAATTCGTATATCTGTTTTAATATTAAATAAATGTTTATATTTGTAAGTGTTATTATGGGTGTATGATTTAATTTTAAAATTTATTTTATTGTTGTCAAATTTTTGCATTACATTAGTTGTAGGCATTTCTAGTTTCTTATATTATATTATATATGTACATGTTTATTGCTTAGTTTGCTTTACGGTTTTAATTGGTTAGTGTTTGTTTAGTTTTTTTTAAGGTTATTACTTTTATGGTGGACGCTAATTAGTATATCTGTTTTAATATTAAATAAATGTTTATATTTTTAAGTGTTATTATGGGTGTATGATTTAATTTTGAAATTTATTTTATTGTTGTCAAATTTTTGCATTACATTAGTTGTTGTAGGCAATTCTAGTTTCTTAATCATTTGATGTATTGAAGTGTATATTTATTTTTTTATATGTGTTTAAAGTTTATTTTAGTGTTATAAAATTAATATAAATGCTATTAGATTATTTATCAATGTTTTTAGAGCTTATGTTTATTTTTTATTTATATTAAAATAGAGTTTGTTTTGTTTTATAATATTTCGCTTAATTTTGTGAGATATTAATGTAGTCGATATTGTGTGTTTTGATATTTTTAACATTTTATATATTTGTTTAAAGGTAATGATATTGTTGTTTTCAATATTTATTTTATTGATATAAGTAGAAATAGATATTTTTAATGACAATATTTTGGATATTGACAAGTGTGTTTTTGTTAGTTAGGTATAGAAAGGTGATATTTTTGTAAGCACTACTTAATTAGCAATATTTTTGCAAATAAATATTGCTTTCATCGATATCATGTCATTGATCTGCCCTGTAATGAACATTTTGCTTATTAGTATTCTCTGTAATAGGCCTTGGTAGGACACTCATGTCCTGATTCAAAGGACGATTGTTTTACTGAGGAGAGTGGAAATGATTTAAGAAATAGTTCACAACCAATTTGGGAGTACACTAGCCACACATAGTAACAGCCTTTTGTATTCCATGTGACTGGTGCACATATTGTATCCATTGGATCACATAGATGGAGGGATGGGGCTGTTGATGGCAGGAAGTTGTACGGCCTCCACGATTGGTCGGATCTTGAAAGAAAGACATTTGAAGACCTGCCACATCATAGAGAAGTTGCATCTGGGGATAATTTACCAGTACCCACTCATGACAAGGCCCCACACCTCAAGGGACAACAACAGATTGTCAGAGGTATGATGGTTCGCAGTAAAACCAAGCTAAAATGGCCTGGCAATGCCCTTGAGAAACAGGAGTGTTTTGCTGGAGGCTGCAAATCTTGCTTGTAGAGCTGCTTCCCTGTGGAGCTCATTCTTGCAGAATGGGTGCACAGTTCCTGAGTACCACTGCAGTGTGCCCCTGCATCCTATAATTTAGAAAATAAAATTTCTTGTTTCATAGTTACCTAATATTTGCCAAGACTGCATTAGTTTAGTCTGAGCACCTGCAGCCTTCAGCTGGAAGAGAGAGAGGGAATGTGTGTAAGGGATATGCTCAACCCAGGCATAAGATAAATGGTCATGGATACAAGATTATCAGAGGGCCCTCGTTGGAGCAGTGCAGGGGCAAATATGGTGGAGTAAGTATAAGGAAATCCTAAAATGTTGCTTATTCAGCAAGCCAAATGTGTTAAACCAATTTACGATACAAAATTTTACATTCTGGATTTATATTATTAAATATTGTTAATGTGCTCTGAATTGGCCTGCATGGGGAGAGCTATGTGTTGACTAAGTAATGTAGCACGGGGTCTTTTTTGTCAGAGTTGGTGTGCACTGCTAGTGGGTGGGCCTTCAGTCTGGAAACCGAAGTGGGCATCTGATCAGATCATGAATGTGACACCTTGGCAAGGCTGTGTGTATTTCCTAATACTAGAAATAAAGACAGATGCTGCAAAACAGACTTAAAGTGCACTGATGTTGTGTGGGTCTAACTACTAAAATAGTTTCAACGTTGCAGATCAGGATGTAATGCAGAACGTTTTGATGGCTGTGATTGTGCTAAAGTACACACATATAATACGCAAGAGTGATGTAGGTCAGAAGTGAGTTTTATCAGAAATGCTGTCAGAGACTCACAATCTTGGAAAACATATGGCTACTTCAGATAAGGAAAAGCAACACTGACGGAGTGCGTGTCAACAGTTTAGGTTAGCAAGGAAGTTTCAACTTAGAATTAGCGTACACTGACTTTGCAGGCATAGTTGGCAAATACATGTCGCATGGGTAAAAGGGCCCAGGACTACTGCTGTGTTTAGGCTTCTGCCTTATGGCACCAGCACATGCACTACCCCTTGTCACAGCTTCATCAAAATGCTCCTGGAATATTTCTCGTACAATCATAATCTACACTAAACACGTGAGTAAACCTACTGACATCTATTAATAATTTGCCATGTGTGCTGACTCCTCAGTCTGTATATCAAACCTGCCGCAAGGCATTACTTTGCAAGGGCAGTGCCCTAAACGGCTCAGTTTGCATGTCACTGTGTCCTTATTGCATTACAACATGCCTGAATCACCTCATGCTGCATTTGTATTGAACCCAAGCACCTCAAGCTCTGTGGCCTCCGCACACTTCCTTCTCATTATTTGTTTGCTCCACACACAGCATGTAAATGTGCCAAAGCGCTTCATACAAAATAAAGTGATGGAAGGAATGCTTGTATTAATTTCAGCCACTGACAATGGCTTGGCACCACATTCTGGGCCACCACCGTTAATAATAACTAAATAAAAACTAATGACAAAAAAATAACTTTTCATCTGCTATGCCACTCTAGACAGAGATCATCCAGTCTGGGTCCTGCTCCAATAGGAACAGTCCAGCCAGATATGGCAGACCAAGTGTCCTCCAGATGGGAGCGCAAGTAGAGCGACACAGGTTTCAGCCTGCTTATACCTCATCAGTGACCACTGGAAACATTTGGGCATCCATATCTCTCTTAGGGAATATACTGCAACAGCAAAAAAGGGATTAAAGGAATGCTTGAATTAATTTCAGTGAACAGAAGTTGCTCGGACCACATTTCAGATCATCACTTTCCGGCAACTTTGTCAACCTAGAAGGGGGTCAGCCATATACAAATTTAGTCTTGGCCCTGCAACAATATAAATAGTCTAGTCGAATTGCCAACCCAGACCCCCTCCAGAAGGAAGCACAAGCAAGCATAGACAGGCTTCAGCCAACTTGGGCCTCGTCAGTGAACTTGTGTCCTGTGACAAAGAGAGCAGAGGACACATGTATGGGCATACCTATCTCACTTACGGCTTATACTGCAACAAAAATGTGATTGAAGGAATGCTTGAATTCATTTCAGTCAATGGAAGTCGCTTGTACCACATTTCAGAACATCACTTTTCACCAATTATCTCACTCAAGACAGAGACCAGTGACATTCAAATTAGTGTTGGTCCTGCTCCAAAATAAACAGTCCAGTTGAATTGCCAGCTCCCCCCCCCGAAGAAAACACAGGCAACCACAGACATGTTTAAGTCAACATAGGCCTTGTCAGTGAGGTATAGCTTGATTTTGGCACTGTGAAAACAGGACCCATGTTTGTTTCATTTAGGGCATCTCCTTCAATAAACAACAAAGTGCTGGAAGGGATGCTTGAATTAACTTCAATGACTGACAGTCGCTTGAGTCTGCATCACAGACCATTGCTTTTTACCCACTATGACAATTTAGACAGTGACCAATCATACATATTTTATTTTTCCATTCTGGTAGAGCACTCTCTTCCTGAGTGTATCAGTGTGCTGTACACATAACAGGGTGAAGTTTACATACTTCAGCATTATATAAAATAAGATATAACAATCAATTACACTGTGGATGATGGTGATGTTCAATAAAGAAGAGAAAAGGTGAGGAGTGGGGATAGGGAGACATGAGATAAGAAAGGGTAGATAGTTGAGATGGGTCTTCAATTGAGCATACGTTAATGGTACAAGAAAAACAGTCTTAGATTTGATGTTGTTTGAAGTGAAGACTTTGTTTTTTTCTGAAAGATCATTAAGGATTCAGCAGTTCTAATTTCTGCAATTAATTAATTAATTCCACAAAGCAATAGAACATTATTGTGAGGCTACTTTCTTCGTTTTACACCTCTTGATTTCAAATGTAAGATTTTGTGATCTCCTTGGAATCTTCATAACACCATTTTTTTTTAATGCAAACAAAGTTGATACACAGGATTGTTGAGGTTTGATGCCTTGTTGGTAATTCATGTAAACTTTATTTTGGCCTCTTCAAATTGCATGTCTTTATGGCGGAAACTTCTCACTGCCTGTATGTAACCAAGCTCCTTACACTTTCTGCTTCTCTCCATGTGGCTCCGATTCACCCTGCTCTATGTATACCTATGCTCCTCACACAGTCTGGTTGTGTTCTGAGTTTATAATGGCCTGAATTAGAAATGATTTGTTATTCGCAAACCAGTCATAAACTGAAACTTGTTTGTGATTGTCAAAAAACATGATGCAATATACGAAGCCCCTAACCGATGAATTCACAAAAACTAAGAAGTGAAATTACCAAATAGGAAGTCAGTATTTTGCGACAGTTCTTAATTTTAATTTTGAAATAACAAATTGCTGATAATCTGTAGTAAATGTATAACAATTTGTGGTTAGGTGCAAAAACTGCTTAGTGCACTTGCAAACTTCTATCAAGTGGAGCCAGACAGTAACCAGGTGCAAGGTACACAAAAAGGGACCCAAAATGCATCTGCTGAGTTCAGAGTGGTTCAGAGTGGTTGCTTTGTATGGGATTCTGTAGAAAATGTGGAGTTTGGCATTATAAAAAGGTAACGGGATAATAGTTCAGGTTAGAGTAACCATCTTTGCCCAAAAAAGGAGCAGATATATCAATCACTCAGGGGTTTGTGAAGCGCACTACTCACCTGCAAGGGTCTCAAGTTGCTGGGGGAGGGCGGGTACGCGCAACTGAAGAGCCAGGTCTTGAGGCTCTTCCTAAAAGCTTGCAGTGTGGACGTTTGTCTGATGCTGAGTGGGAGTTTGTTCCAGGTCTTGGCTGTGATGTAGGAGAAGGATCGCCCTCCCGCTCTGGCTCTGCGAATGTGTGGGATTAGGCTAGGGTAAGGTCAGCGGATCGGAGGCTTCTGTTGGGTGTGTAGAAAGAGATTCTTTCATTGAGGTATTGTGGTCCGATGTTGTGGAGGGATTTGTAGGCGTGAGTGAGGAGCTTGAAGGTCACTCTCTTTTCAACGGGGAGCCAGTGGAGTTCTCATAGGTGTTGGGTGATGTGGTGTTGTTGTCGTGGGATGCCGAGGACAAGTCTAGCTGTGGCGTTCTGGATAGTCTAGAGTTTGCGGAGTAGAGATTTGTTTATTCCGGCGTAGAGGGCGATTCCATAGTCCAGTCTGCTGGTTATGAGTGCGTGGGTGATGATCCTTCTGGATTCGGGGGGATCCATTTGAAGGTTTTGCGGAGGATGCGGAGGGTGTTGAAGCATGTGGAGGATACGGCATTGATCTGTCAGTGCATGGTGAGGGAGGAATGGAGTATGATGCCGAGGATGCGCGCGTGGTCTGTGGGTGTGGGAGGATCACCGAGGGTGGAGAGCCACCAGGTGTTGTCCCAAGCTGAGGGTGTGGATCCGAGGACGAGGACTTCCGTCTTCTCTGAGTTCAGCTTTAGGCAGCTGTTGCTCATCCAGGAGGTGACGTCTTTCATACCTTCCTGGAAGCTGTGTCTGGTGCTATCAGGTTCATTGGTGAGGAAGAGGATGAGCTGGGTGTCGTCGGCGAAGGATACTATGCTGAGTCTGTGTTTTCTGATGATGGTGGCGAGAGGGGCCATGTAGATGTTGAAGAGCGTGGGGCTGAGTGAGGATCCTTGGGGTACGCCGCAGCTGATCTTTGTGGGTTCGGAGAAGAAGGGTGGGAGTCTGATTCTTTGAGTTCGGCCGGGGAGGAAGGAGCGGATCCAGTCGAGGGTGATTCCCTGGATGCCAGCGTCGTCGAGTCTGGTGGTTAGTGTGCGGTGGGGGACAGTGTTGAAGGCTGCTGAGAGGTCTAGTAGGATGAGGGCTGCCATGTGGCCCTGGCCCAGGAGGGTACGGATGTTGTCCATGGCAGCTAGGAGCACAGTCTCGGTGCTGTGGTTGCTGCAGAATCCGGATTGGGAAGAGTCAAGGATCGAGTTAGCTTCTATGAAGTTAGTGAGCTGGTTGTTGACGATCTTCTTGGTGACTTTGGCTGCGAAGGAGAGGAGATAGATGGGTCGGCAGTTCTTGAGGTCCATCGGGTCTGCGGTGGGCTTCTTGAGTAGGGGCTTGACCTCTGCACGTTTCTAGTCATTGGGGAAAGTGCCTGTTTCGAGGGAGCAGTTGATGGTGCATCGTAGTTTGGGTGCGATGGTGGAGGCGGCTCTGTGGAAGATGTGGGGAGTGCAGGTGTCAGTGGGTGCTCCTGAGTGTGTACTTCTCATGGTCTTGGCGGCGTCTGCTGTGGTGACTGGGGTCCAGGCGGTGATGGTTTGCTGGGTAGCTTTGTCGGTTGGAGGTGTGGGGTAGGTGTCTGGGTTCTGCTTGTCAAAGTTGCTGTAGAGATTTCTGATCTTCAGATGGAAGTAGGAGCTGAGTTTGTTACAGAGGTCCTGGGAGGGCGGACTTCAGACGATTCGCTGGGGGGGTTGGGGAATGTTTGTATGATGCTGAAGAGCTCCTTCGAGTTGCTGGAGTTGGTGAGTATTCTGTTCTGACATATATGACAATTACAGGCTTAGGAGATGGGTTATATTTGGGCTCATACAAGAATTGGACCAATCACTAATAACAGACACACATACGAGCTAGGTCATGCCTACACATGTGCATATCATCCATTCACTTCTCCTGTTTACTCCATGTAGTTTTCAGGGTATTATAGCCGCAGCGGTTGCAGTGACCCAGAGTGTCTTGTCTAGGTTATGCATTAATTTCCTGGATGTTAGGTTCAGTAAGTCAAGCACCTGTATAGTCTTTCCTATCACCCCCACACATTAAAGGACACAAAGTGACTGTTCTACAGAGTAGCACATTTCCCCCAATGTCTTTGACTATGTTGATCGGATGCACATACATATCTGTCCTCCCTCTACAAACGAATATCTGTGCATTAATTACAAAATTCAAAGCAGCCTAAAAATACAGGTGGTCTGCAATGGAGCCTTGCCAGAGGAGAACTAATGATGGGTGACTCTTCGGTTAGTCATTTTTTTAAATACATACTTGCCATACAACATATGTGCAAACATTGAGAAATGTATGCCATTGTTATGCTCACTAAGCATATTCCATTTCTCCCTGGCTCTTAACAACACACCTTCATTTACGTACTCCGAGTGAAAGAAGATTTAACAGTCAATGGCGTTCCGTTATGGAGGAAACATTAGCCCTCTCAAAGGAAAATCCAGATGTCTACATGAGAGTTTTGGGGCACTTCAGTATACTCCAAATCCCTCATGTAAAATTAAAATCTCCTGTGCAATCTGGCACAGCATTGCTACTATAAAAGGGGTCCCATCAGAACCTGTGGATGGTGACTCAGAAGATGAAGATTTTGCTCCAGCCCCAATCCCAAGGTGAGAAAGCAGAGGGAAGGACACACCATATAGATATCACAAATGGCTATTTCTAAGGTAAGTAGTTTTGTGTATTTATCGATAACAATCCCTACTACATATTGCAGTTTTGTCAAAATTTCCTGTTACGTCACAGGTTCCCATTTATGAAAACATCCAATCCCGGCACATACTTAATGATGTAAACAGCTGAAAGCCTAAGTTTGTGAATAATAACAAAATGATAAAAAATCTTGGGCCTGATTTAATTTTTGGTGGACTGGCCACCCCCTGTCAGGACAACGGAGTCAAACATGTAGTCGCCCTGAAGAAGATGCCGGCAGCCACATTTTGAAATGCCTGCTCAACATGATGGCGCCATACGTCAAACGTACAATTTTTTTTTATATTCAAAAAGAAAATCCCCAAGACAAATTTTCTTTTTGAAAATAAAAATAACAAATGTCCCTTCACCATGGGAGTTTGCCCCCATGGTGAGGGGAGCATTGAGCACATTTCAGTTCCTCCTATGGCCAGGATTCTCATGACGGTGCTGAGCAGTGAAAAATGGCTGTATGACCGCCCATCTAAAATAGGTGAGCAGACATACAGCCAACCCTCCACGGCCAACCGTGGAGATGGAGTAATCTCCTCTGTCATCAAACTATGGTCTGCCCAAATTTATATTAGGTGGGCAGACCATTATGTTGGCAGGTAGGAAACTTCGTTCCTCTGTGGCAGTCTGTTTCCAGATTGTGAGGTCATTAGTTTCTGCCAAAGCGATATTAGCAATTTGTGACTCTCTTCAAATTGCAATTAGAGATTCAGTATGTTTAGGACTGCAACTCCTGCAGAATAACTATTTGGTATACAGATTCATTAGTACATCTGGATTTGCAAATTCCAATTAGAGATTTAGTGTGTGATGCATTACTCATTCCTATGCGTTTCTCATGCTCCATGTCCATGTATAAGAGACTGCTCATGTGGCATGCCCTGCCCGTGTACCCCAAAGTTCTCACTGACTCTCCACATGAGCCTAGCTCCTCTGTCTTATCATGTGTCCATGGACTACATTAACTGCACATGCATCCAAGATTGCTTGCCTCTGTCTCTGTGCCCCAAGCACCTCATTCTGCATGTCCATGTGTCACATTTTTTAAGACCCCAGATCTAGAATTACTTCATTTGACAACACAGATGTATAAGATTTTGCCTGTGTTTTCAGTGATGTATTGCCAAGTATCATATTAATTCAAACAACTTCTATTTACTTCTGAATGCATGTTATATTAACTTCAACCAATATCATATACATTTTAATATATCGAAGAAGAATCCCTCCACAAGAAAGGAAAAGCAGCAATCTCAAACTGGGCAAATGTGCTCTTTATCTTCTTTTATCGGCCGCCGCAGCACTCCTGACGCGTTTCGGTCGGTACGACCTTGATCACAGGTGAAAGCACTTACATCCAGCGGCGTAAGACAGGCCCCCGCTGCCCCCGCTGTGCGGGGGGGCCGCCTCAGCAGCGCACTTCGGCCGGAGAGTTCCAGATTGAGTCCGGAGGGGGCCCCTCCACGTACCCTGCAGGGGGGCCCCCTCAAGTATCGTTACGCCACTGCTTACATCGTGTGAATGGCAGCCACAGTTCAATTTCAATTTAAATATACCACCCCTTGTGGTCTCCCTTGTGGATGTTAAAGTGATTGCTGGAACTTGTAGTAAAGCTAGACAGCTCATTTCAAGAGCCCCAGTGGTCAATGTCACTTTCAATGTCTATGCGGCAGCATATACCTAAGCCAATAAAAACACACTTAAAGCAGCCAGTTGTTCATTTTGCAAACCGATATACAAAAGGCTGCAAGAATCCATACTGCAGGAAATCCTCAGTGGCATCTTTACCCAATATTGCATCACAGTCAAACCTCCAAGTTGGTCCTAATGGGTAATTAAGGCACCTTGCTGGTGGTGCGTACTCAGCGGCAGGACCACGCGCTTAACATCAAAGAAGAATCCCTCCCCAAGAAAGGAAAAAGCCACCCTCACAAACTGGGCAAATGTGCTCTTTATTTTCTTTCATCGGTCGCTGCAGCACTCCTGACGTATTTCGGTCTGTACGACCTTGATTTTTTTTTTTTTTTACATTAGTTTTTTTTTATTTTCACATTGTGGCAAGCTATACGTTAGCTTCACATATACATCCAACTGGTGCTTGTTAGAATTGCTTTGTACATAAATCAGCTGGTCAATTCTACAACATTATGATCATGAAGTACAGACATATTATCCATTTGCCATACAATACGTATTTTCGTTTTTTGTCGTATCCTTACATTTACATGTTTTTAACTGTTATGCAGTTTTTCTTCCCTCTTTTTTAAATTCTTGTAACTTTTAAAGCTGCTCGACTCCTCTAAGGTGAGTGTAACTTGTGCTTTACTTCCATTGTCTGTCTTTGATTATGTATGCAAATGGGGTAAACCATGGGGGGTGGGGGGGTCATAGTGTAATGGTAACAAAACTACGTACTGGAGTTTGTTCTAAGCTGTGAAATTATCGCTTGGACACTCTGGTTTCTATGTTTCATGAAGAAATATGTGTGCGGTCAATGACTTTGTCATGGTGTTAGTTGGATTGTGAGGGGGTCCTCCTGTTGTTATTGTTTGCTCTATCTGCTCTATATCTTATTCAGCATCTTGACTTATTCTAGTGATATATCTCTTCTTGTTAAGTCGGTGCTGTTGTTAGGGGTGAGGTGGGTTTGTCGTTATTGTGAGCGTGAGACAGCGCTGATAGGATCTCGTCCCAGCTGCTAGCAATGGGGATCTTTCGGAGGCCTAGCGTGTCTTCCCTATGAGCGCCACACTCTCTGCCTTTGCCCAGGCGAGCATGGGGCGTCTCCACAATATAATGTGTGGGGGATGTGGGGCTTTCCACTTTCTGGTGATCAGCCTCTTTGCTACCACCATCCCCAGGTGAAGGAATTGGGAAGAAACCTTATTGTTGCAGTTCCTGCGATATAGATGCAATATGTATGTATGCCATTCTGGGGAGAGTTCTCTGCTAGTGCGGTCTGTACAACCTTGATCACAGGTGAAAGCATATACATCGTGAAATGGCAGTCACAGTTCCATTGAAATTTAAATATACTGCCCCTTGTGGTCTCCCTTGTGGATATCGAAGTGATTGCTGGAACTTGTAGTAAAGCTAGACAGCTCATTTAAAGAGCCCCAGTGGTCAATGTCACTTTCAATGTCTATGCGGCAGCACATACCTAGACCAATAAAAACTCACATAAAGCAGCCAGTTGTTCACTTTGCAGACCAATATCCAAAAGGCTGAAAGGACCCATACTGTAGGAAATCCTCGGTGGCACCTTTACCCAATACTGCATCACAGTCAAACCTCCAAGTTGGTCCTAATGGGTAATTAAGGCGCTTTGCTGGTGGTTCGCACACAGCGGCAGGACCATGCCGCTTAACATCAAACAAGAATCCCTCCACAAGAAAGGAAAAAGCTGCACTCACAAACTGAGCAAATGTGCTCTTTATTTTCTATCATCGCCACTGCAGCACTCCTGACGCGTTTCGGTTGGTATGACCTTGATCACAAATGAAAGCAATCACATTGCGTGAATGGCAGACACAGTTCCATTGCAATTTAAATAGCATCGCCCCTTGTGGGCTCCCTCGTAGATTTTAATATATATGAAATTCTTTTCAACCCATCTCATTATTTTCAAAGCATGTATCATAATTTTGACAAGTGATATTAATTTCAACAAGGTTTATATTCATTTAAAGAAGTGCCTCATTCAATTCAGTGCGTGCCACATTTACCTGACAGGATTTCATATACACTTCAACAAGTATTCATTTACTTATGTCATATTCATTTCAAGAGGTGGTATATTAACTTCATTTAAACACATGAAAGGTTCAATTCAGTGTGCTTGAAATTTGTTTCAATACATGTCATATTCATTTCAGTGTAGGTCATATTAGTTTTAATGTGTGTCATACTCATTTCAAAGTGGGTCATAGCAATTTTGACTTGTGTAATAATCATTTAATGTTTATCATATTCATTTCAACATGGGTCATTTTTGTTTCAAACCATTTTCCATTTAATAATAGATCATATTTATTTTTCTTTGAACATAATCATTTCAAAGCATTTCGCATTTGTTTTAGCATATTTCACACAATTTCATTACATGTAAAATTCTCTACACATACCATATTACTTTCAGTGTGTGTCATAATCCTTTATGCACATGCCATATTCATTTTAATGCATCATATTCATCTTAGCATAGTGTGTGTTCATTTTAAGAATGTTATTATCTATTTCAAATGCAAAAATAACGTTTGATGGACAGAATGTCGAACAATGTCAAACATTCACCCCTGTACAGAGATCTGGGCCTGAATCTATTGTTTATTTGCTTCCTATGCCATTGTAGTTTAAACCCAGCTATATGAAAATCAGTCTTGACCATGCTCCCTATGGGAACAGTCCAGCCCGAACTGCCAGGCCAGGTCCTCCCTGGACAGGAAACAAGCATCCTGGGACAGGTTACAGAGTTTCACCCCTCATCCGCCAGGCTAGCATGACCCCAGTGCCATGGAGAGCACAGGACCCACGTCTGGGCATACCTGTCCCACTTGGGGTGACAAATGCAAAAAGAACAATTAATGGACAGACTGTTGAACAATGTCAAACATTCACCCCAGTACAGAGAACCAGGTCTGAATCCTTTTTTTGCTTCCCATGCCATTCCAGTGTAAACTCAGCCATATGCAAAACAGTCTTGACCCTGCTCCCCATGGGAACAGTCCAGCCCGACCTGCCAGGCCAGTTCCTCCCTGGACCGTAAACAAGCATCCTGGGACCGGTTTCAGGGGTACACCCCTCATCAGCCAGGCTAGCTTGACCCCAGTGGCATGGAGAGCACGGTACCTACGTCTGGGCAAACCCATCCCACACGGGGTGACAATAAATGCAAAAAGAACAATTGATGGACAGAATGTTGAACAATGTCAAACATTCACCCCAGTACAGAGATATGGGCCTGAATCCATTGTTTATTTGCTTCCCATGGCATTCCAGTTTAAACTCAGCCATATGCAAATCAGTCTTGACCCTGCTCTGCATGGCAACAGTCCAGCCTGAACTGCTAGGCCAGGTTCTCCCTGGACCGGAAACAATCACACTGGGACAGGTTTTGGGGTTTCACCCCTCATCAGCCTTGCTAGCTTGGCCCAAGAGGCATGGGGAGCATGGGACCCACGTCTGGGCATACCCGTCCCACTCGGGGTGACAAATGCAAAAAAAACAATTGATGGATAGAATGTTGTACAATGTCAAACTTTCAACCCAGTACAGAGAACTGGGCCGAAATCCATCGTTTTTTTGCTCTCCATGCCATTCCAGTTTAAACCCAGCCATATGCTTGGCAGTTTGCGCTGGACTGTTCCCATGAGGAGCAGGGTCAAGACTGATTTGCATATGGATGGGTCCAAACTGGGGTGGCATAGTGAGCAAAAGAACAATGGATTTAACCCGAGTCTCTTGACTGGGGGAGAATGTTTGATTCATTCAGAATTCCGTCCATCATTTGTTGCTGCAGCACTTTTTGCCCTAAGTGGGATGGGTATGCCCAGATGTAGGTCCCTTCCTCGCTGTGCCACTAGATTCATGCTAACCTGGCTGATGAGGGGTGATATACCCCGAAACGGGTCCCAGGATCCTTATTTCCGGTCCAGGGAGGGCCCGGCTTGGCAGTTCGGGCTGGACTGTTCCCATGAGGAGCAGGGTGAAGACTGATTTGCATATGGTTGGGTCCAAACTGGGGTGGTGTAGTAAGCAAAAGAACAATGGATTTAGCCCAGATCTCTTGACTGGGGGAGAATGTTTGATTCATTCAGCATTCCGTCCATCATTTGTTGCTGCAGCACTTTTCCTCCAAAGTGGGATAGGTATGCCCAGACGTGGGTCCCATGCTCACTGTGCCACTGAATTCAAGCTAGCCTCACTGATGAGGGGTGATATATCCACAAACCGTTCCCAGGATGCTTGTTTCTGGTCCAGAGAGGGCCCTGCTTGGCAGTTTGGGCTGGACTGGTCCAATGAGGAGCAGGGTCAAGACTGATTTGCACATGGCTTGGTCCAAACTTGGGTGGCGTAGTGAGCAAAAGAACAATGGGTTTCACCCAGAGCTCTTGACTGGGAGAGAATGTTTGATTCATTCAGCATTCTGCCCATCATTTGTTGCCACAGCACAATAATCTATTTCAAGACATCTAATTTTAATTTTAAAATGTGGTATATTAAATTCAATGTATCTCATTATTTCTGTCTGTGACATATTAATTTCAGTGCATCTCATATTCATTTTAATACATACCAAACTTATTTGTTGCATGTCATATTAATTACCAAGTATTTAATATCAATTTCTGTGTTTCTTATATTGTTTCCAACATGTGATAGACCCATTTAAAAACCACAATATATTCATTTTAATGCATGACATAATAATAGGTTTTCATAATAACATGTTTTGTGTCATTTTCTATTCAACCAATTCAATCAATTCCTTTATTGTTTAAGCATTAAGCCATACAATAGCACATATAAATTGTTACACATTAAATTGGGTGCATCTATATAACCTTTCCATATAATTTAAATTTGAAAATAGGTTAAAAGTAGAGTCAACCTACCTCTACGTGCATTGTATAGCATTTAGCAATTTGAAGACTAAATGTTACTAAAATGTCATCATCTAACTTTACATACACATTCCCTCAAGCAACATATACCCTTTTACCCTGGTGATGTTTGATACATACAATTGATAGGATTTCAATTTTTTTTTAAAATAATGATAGTAAGAATCTAACAGTTTGGCAGCCTTATGATCACATCCTGTTTGCATTAAAACATCAAAATGTAGCTACTGAGAGTTACATATCACTACCTATCAATCCAGATTCACAGATTCATCTCACAACTCCAATAATTAATTTAGATTACTTTGAGGCTGGTAAAAAGGCCTCTCTTACACATGGCCAGGCTACCTAAAGATATGAGGCTACAGAATTAAAAATAAGTTCATCATTTGATCTAAGACAGAAGGGTAGGGCAGTACAAATGTAGCCAAAATCATAGTGCCCAAATAAGGGCATCAACCATCTTTTATGGGGAGTTGCACATTTCATGCAAAAAGGGCAAAATATAATCCTTACCCCCATGAATGCAATCACAATATTTGCTTCTTCTCTGAAGTTTTGCACATCTAACAAAATAATCCCTAGTAGGAAAGATCCCCAATCTGAATTTAATATACAGCGTACATTTCACTTCTGGGTAAATCTCGTCCAACTAGGACTTCCAGCCAGGACCTGCTCTACTGGCAAAATAATTGCTCAATAAGCTGCCTGATTTTAATGCAGCTACCTTTGATTCCCACCTATGTTTGTAATACCGGTCTTTCACAAGTTCTATAGTATCGCACACAACCAACCTCAGGTCTACCCATAACCCCCCCAATTGAAGTTCTATTAGCAAGGTTCTCACATACACCACCATATTCCCTCCTCTCGGTCCAGCACATCTATAGGCGTCCTCCGAGGACCACAGATATATGGTGGCCTTATGATTCATTATCAGCCTAATCTAGTATAGCAGTACAGCAATATTATAATATGTCATTTTCTATTCAACTTCTACAATATTAATCTTGGCATGTCTGTCATTTCAGCAAATATATTTTATTTAATGTATGTCATATTCATTTCAGTGCATGCTAAATTATTTTCATTGATAGACATGTATGGTAATTTCACTATGGTTGGTGTATACTGACACATGCTATATTCCTCCTGGTATTTTTTATGTTTTTTTTGCTACTGTTATAAATTTTAGGAAGAGTCTTATTTGTAGACTGTAATTTTGACATGAAACACTTTGCATAATAATGGCCATGGTTGACTTTCAAATAATTATTTCATAAACTTACGATTCACAAGTTAAAGTGATAAGCCATATAACGACACCTAATTGTCCGTGACCAAAAAAAAATTGACATGAACCACTTCGAATAGGAAGGCCCTTGTTCCTGTCCAAATTCTTTTTTCATAAAAATTAACATGGTGAACAGATGTTTTGACAAAACAACAATCAGACTTCAGCAGAGATGGTGTAATGGAAATTGTAATGACTAAATTATGAAAATAAGCAAAGGAATGAAAATACTCATTAAACATGAACTGGAATCAAGTAACATTTTCCCTACATTCAAAATATTGTCACGCATTACATTCTGTATCCTAGATTAACACTGCAAAAAGGAGCAAGTAATTTATCTTCCTGATGACTTGCTCCAAACCACAACTGGCCTACTTAGAGAAAAAACATACAATAAATCAAGTGGGTACGGGTGACTTATAGTTTTAACATGAACAAACATGATTACAGAGACATGAAGAAATACCTTATTTATTTTTAAATTCAAGATCATTTTAAATTACTTTTACTTTTATCCGTTTCTAAACGTTCTACTTTGAACTAGACACATCAGTTTGTATAATTAAGTGTTTGAGTGGGTAGGGGTATTTCCTAAAAGCAGATAAAATATATACAAAGAATTTCACATATTCTTTAATTGAAAGACTGCTCTTGCATATTACCTATTCCTGCAAGTAAGGGGCCCATTAGGATAACGGGCGGATCGCCACCGCCGGCCCGGTGGTGGCAATTCACCCGCCACATGTCCCTGGTTCTCCCCCCGCCATTTTAGTATGGCGGGGGGCACCGCAGCGGCCGGAAAGACCGTCCGCCGATTTTCCGCCGGTCGAACTGTCGACCGGGCGGAAAAGGGTCACAATATGGTGGTGGTGTCTGCAAGACACCGCCATTCATATTATGATGCATGCGGTCATTGACATTGGGGGCCCGTTGTGGGCCCCCAGGGTGTTGGGGGGGTGGGGGGTGCACATGGGGGGTACCTATGGTACCCCCCTCATTACAATGCACTACGTGGCAGGCACCACGTGGTGCCTGCCATGTTGTGCATGGTAATGCTGTGCACAATCCGTTTACATTGCAAGCGGGGCAGCAGCCAGCAGATCCACCCGCAATGTAAAAGGCCCAGGATGCGCCCGCCAGTGTAGCGGGCGCATCCTAATTTGCATGGCGGGACCGCCGCAACATCAGCGGTCGATCCCGTGCTCCGTTGCGGTGGCGGGTGGACAAAGTCCGCCCGCCATCGTAATAGGCCCCTAAGGTCGGTCTTTTAGAAAAAAAATGTGCGAGGACCAGTTTATTTTTTATTTTTTTATTTTATTTTGAAGGTTTTATATAGCGCTAGCTCCACCCAAGGGTATCAGAGCGCTTTACAACAGCAATGGCAATAAACAAGAAAGCCGCAGTAGCAATGTACGAAACAAATTCTGCAGATGATCAGACAAAAATAGAAGGAACCATTTAGAGTATATAGTGAGAAGGGTGCATATAAGATAAACAAAACACCAATTGAGAGAACAAGAGTGTCATTATAGAAAGCACTTTTACAATATGCCAAGGAGGACTGAAGGGACATTGTGAGGGTGAGGGGGAATATAATGAAGGGGAGGGGGTGAGGAGGGTATGAGGGGGGTGAGTGGGTGTGAGGGGTAGGCGGGATTGCCTAAGGCAGGAGGAGGGAAAATAGTCAGAAAGGAGAACAGGTTAATTTCCCCAATATTTAGTGAGGAGGTGTATTTTAAGGTTTCTTTTGAAGTTGGCATAGGAGGGGTTGCATCGAAGGTCTTTGGGGAGGGTGTTCCAGATGGTTGGGGCCTTGCCAGAGAAGGAGCGGGATTGTGAGGCGCTTTTTTGAGTAGAGGGGGTATTAGAAGGAGTGTGTTGGTGCTTCTCAGCGTTCGGGCGCAGCCAGCTTTTTTGAGTTTAGTTGCAAGGTAGGTTGGAGTCTTCTGATAGAGGGCTTTGTGTGTAATACAGGCAATTTTATAGGAGGATCTACCTTCGCTGGGGAGCCATTTGAGGGCCTTGAGGGCAGGTGAGATGCGGTCATAACGTTTACAGTTTGCTGGAAGTCTGGCTGTGAGGTTGAGGACGGATTTGATGGGGGCAAGGTGGATTTTGGGAGTACCAGAGAGAAGGGCGTTTCCGTAGTCGATTTTGGATAGGACAAGAGATTGGGTAATTACTTTGAAGTCTTCCGCTGGAATAAAGGGTTTGATTTTTTTGAGATGTCGGAGTGTGAAAAGTGCACTTTTTGCTGAATTTATAACATGGGAGTTTAGTGTAAGATTATTGTTGATGGTGATGCCGAGTGATTTGACAGATTCGGCGAGGGAGAGAGGGCAGTTAAGGGCATTAAGGTCAGCGATCCATGTTTGAATGGGGAGAGGGTTGTTTTTGGGCGAGAAGAGGATGATCTCAGTTTTGTTAGGGTTGAGTTTAAGATGGTTGTTGTGGAACCAGGTTTGGATCTTGGTTAGTGCTGTGTTGAGGTGCAGGATGTCGGAATGGGATTTTATTTTATGGTACAGTTGGGTGTCATCAGCGTACAGGTGATAGTTGATTTTGGCTTGTTTAAGTATCAGGGTGAGGGGTTCCATAAAGAGGTTAAAAAGGGCAGGAGAGAGGATGGATCCTTGCGGGACACCTAGGGAGACAGATTTTGGGCTAGAGAGGCAGTTTTGAATTTTAATTTGTTGGGTTCTATGTTGGAAGTAGGAGGTGAACCAGTTGAGGACAGTGCCATTAAGGCCAAAGCGATCTTTGAGTGTATTGAGTAGAGTTGGGTGGTAGACTGTGTCAAATGCAGCGGTGAGGTCAAGAAGGATAAGTAGGTAGGTCTCACCCATGTCCAGGGCAAGGTGTATGTCGTCGACTATGTTGAGCAGTGCAGTTTCAGTGCTGCAACCTTTGCGGAAGCCAGATTGTAGGGGGTCTAGAAGGTTGAATGTGTCAATGTGTTTGTCTAGTTGTAGTAGGGCGCACTTTTCTAGGGCTTTAGAGAGAAGGGGGAGGTTGGAGATAGGGCGGAGATTGTTGGGGTCATTGGGGTCAGCCTTGGGATTTTTGGGAATGGGAGAGATTTGTCCGAGTTGAAGGGAGGTGGGAACATTCCCTGTTGAGAGGGAGGCGTTAATGATGTTGGTCCAGTAGGGGACAATGACGTGTTTGAGATCTTGGACAAGTGTGGAAGGGAGAGGATCCTTAGTGTGGGAGGATGGTTTGAGTTTGGATAGGATGTTGAAGACTTCCCGTTCAGAAACGGAGTGGAAATTGTGCCATGAGGCGTTATTTTTAAGCTGTGTGATAGTAAGGGGGGTTCAGGAGGGGTATGTGAGGGGAGGAGGAGTGAGGGAGTCGTGGGTGTTTTCAAGGGGAGTGGGGGATAAGGTGGAGTATCCAGGGGATGTTGAGGGGTGAGCGAGGGTTGAGTATCAAGGAAAGCACGGTCGATTTTGGCAATTTTTTCAGTGAAAAAGTTGGCAATTTCTTTACATTTGTTAGTGGAGGCCACCGGGTTGAGGGGTGCAGGGGAGGTTTGGTTTCTAATAATGTTGAACAGTTCTCTGGGTCTGTTTTTGGCCCGGGAGAGTTGTAGACGAAAGAAAGATGCTTTTTCCGAAAAGATGTGTTTTTGTAAGATGATCTTGCAGTTCTAAGGAGAGCAAGATGGGATGGGGAAGGGTGTTGTCTCCATGTTCTTTCTGCCAATCTAAGTGAGCGTCTTTCTTTATTAAGGTCTAGGGTAAACCATGATTTGGAGGGGCATTTTTTAGTGTTTTACTTTTCAGAGGGGCGAGTTGGTCTAAAACCTCTGAGACAGTTTTATTAAAGTGTTCAGTGAGTTCATTTGCATTTGAAGAGGGGGGTGAGACTGAGTTGGGATTGGAGTTTAAGTTCCAGTGCGCCGGGGGGATTTGCTTAAGATTTCTGGTCACAATTGTAGTTTTGTTGTTTTTTATAGGGGCGGGTGGGGCTGGGGGGAGATCGTGAACAGAATGAGATGGTGGTCAGACCAGTCGATAGGGATGATGTTGGTTAAGGATGTCAGATCAGAGTTGGAGATGATGGCGTCAAGAATAGCTCCTTTGGCGTGGGTAGGGGAGTGGCAGAGTTGCTTGAGGTCACTAATCTCAAGAAGGTTATTGAGAAGGTTGATTGTGGGATCATCGGGTTCATTCCAGTGCAGGTTAAGATCTCCTAGGAAGATATTTTTGGAGTTGGAAAGTAGCGATTTAGTTAGAAGGTCCAATAGTTCTTCGGCAAAGGGAAGGGGTTCACCAGGTGGGTGATGGATATTATGCAGTCGTATTGGGGGGGAGCTTTTCATTTTAAGTTCAGCTCCTAAGTATTCAAAGGTTGTGTAGTCAGTGTTATTAATTGGGGAGAGTTGTAGCTCTTCTTTAAAAATGATTGCTATGCCCCCCTATTTTTTCCGGTCTGTCTTTTCTGAGAATAGAGTAGCCTGGGGGGCAAGAAGGTCAAGGATGGGTGTAGAGTGATTTTTGAGCCAGGTTTCAGTGAGGAAGGCGATGTCGGCATCTTCGTTAAGAATGGTTTCTGAGATTTCGGTCGCATGCCGGACGGCTGAGCGGCAGTTCACGAGCATGCAGGTAAGGGGTTTAGTGTTGGTGTTAGGGGCGGGGAGTAGTTGAATGGTGGTGAGTTGAGGGGGGTCTGGGGGAGCTAGGATACTCGGGAATTCTGCTAGTCCCTAAGATAACAGGAATATTGGAGTGAGGGGGAACAGATCTTTGGGTGGGGGTTTGTTGAGGTAGGTACTGCAGAGGACAGAGAGGGCGGAGGCGGAGTAGGTATTCGAGGTTCGAAGGGGTCTGTGAGAGCGGGTGAGGAGAGGCGTTGTTAACCAATGCTTGGGGTATGGGCGTTTTCGAGGGCTAGCGCGTGGGGCAGAGGGTCAGGGTGGGCGGGCTGTGGGTTTGTCAGATTTGAACCGATTGAAATCTTTTCGGAGAAGGGTAAGTTCAGTAACCAGGGTAGAGAGATTGTATTCCAAGTTACGAAGTGTTTGATTGAGGTTGGTGAGGAGGGGAGTGAGAGTGGCTGGAATGGAGAGGGAGTTAGGGACGGATTGGCTAGGGTGAGAAGGTTTATAGCTTGGAGATGGCGGTTCGCCAGGAGGGGTTGGTGTAGGGAGTACAGCTTTTAACGGGGGAGTGGGGAAGGCCAGGGGAGGGGGGAGGGGTGTGGGCCGGTGTTGAGAGGGAGGGATGGGTGTGTTGTATGATGGACTGGTGGGGAGTGGGGGGGAAAGGGGGATAGGTGAAGGGAGAGTGTGAGGCACGGGGGGGATGTGGTAGTGACGTAATGGGTGGAGGTATAGTTTGTGGAGGAAGGGGCAAGAGTATGAGGCGTTATGTTCATTATTGGACGGTTTAGAGGGGGGAGGGGTGCTAGGGAGGTGATTGGGTGCTGGAGGTGGGCGGTCATAAGGGGACATAGGAGTTTGGAGGAGTGTACTAGGGGAGGAGGGGGGTGCTAGGTCCAGGGGGAGGCAGAATAGGAGTTAAGGAGAGGGCTGTGTCATTACGGATAGGAGTGTCTTGGGGGTGTGGGGTTTGACTCGGAGAGGCGGAGGAGAGCTGGGAGGGGGCAGGGGATGGAGCTGGTGTGGGGAGGGGGAGAGGATTGCGACAGGGGAGAGTTCAAGAGAGGGACTGTCGTTAGGGAGAGGGTTAGGGGTTGAGGGGGCTGTAGGGAGCCAGGAGGGGTTTTGGGATTGGGAGGGTGTTGGGGGGAGTAGGCAGTGACAGCTGGTCAGAAAGAGTGCTGAAGAGGAGTTCAAAAATTGTGAGGTGCTGCTCTGAGGCTTGGATCAGGATGTTTCCAGTTTTGTAGATGGAAATGGCTATTTCACCAGGGAAAAGAGAGGTTGGAGAAGTGGCAAGTTTGTAACCGTGGGGGATTTTAATTGTACTAGATACTGGGAGGTGGCGTAAAAAGGTGCTCTTCCATTTGGAGGGGCGTTTGGTGTCGAAAATATAGTTAGTTTTAATGGGGGACGTGGGGCTGTGGTAGTTGTCTTCGATTAGGGTTTCAGGATGTCGGACTAGGAGTTTGTGTTTAAGATTCTTTTTGGCATTTTTTGAGAGGTTGGGAGGGTAAGGAATGGTCCAAGAGTTGGGTCCATGTTTGGTGAGGGCGGGGTGTTTGACGGTTAGGGCAGGAGGAGGGCATGGTGTGTGGATGGTATTGAGGTGGGACATGGTGATGCGGTTTGACTGGTGGAGAATAGGGGAGCAGGTAAAGAGAGGGAAGGGGAGAAGTTTTGAGGAGGGAGGATTGGGTAATAGTGCGGAGGGAGAGGGTGTGGAAAGAGGGAGGGGTTAGTTTTGGGGGTCACGGTACCAAATCCGGGGGGGGGGTAAGAGTGAAGTGCATTGGCGGGGTTGGCGGGGGGATGAGAATTTTGGGTGAGGTAGGGGCGGGGGGATAATAGGATTTGGGAGGTTGTCAGTAGAGGGTGGAGAAAGGCAGGGTTGAGGCCCAGGATGGTGCTTGGTGCTAATAGGATAGGGGGGCAGTGGTTTTTGTCAAGGGTTAAGAGGAGGGATGTAGGAGGGTTAAGGTAGGGTTAGATTCAGAGTTCGAGTAGGCAGTAGTGTTTCTCAGTGGGTGGAGGATGGGGAATACATTGTTAAGCCGAGGGGAGTATAGAGCGATTAGGGAGGCGGATGGAAACGCAGGTAGTGAAAAACAACAACAGTAGTAATAAGCATCAGATCAGGGCAGACACTTTAAGACGTATACATAGTCGTAAAACCGTTACAGGTGGGTTATAGTGCATATGTCTATGGGTCAGATTAGACAGTGAGGGTGGACAGTGACAGTGAGATTAGGCAGTGAGAGTGAGATCGATCGGAGGTAGGGGAGGTCTTCAGAGCAGCCGGCGAGGAACCGTGTTGCTCTGCAGTGGAGGTGGAGTACGGGATCAACTCCTGATTACACCCTCTGGGATCTTAGGAGAGACTCGGCTTCAACCGGATAGATTGGTTCCAGCTGCGCCTGATTCAATAATATATCAGCCTCACGTGACCTCGGGGCAATTTATCGTCAGGAGTCAAGGGACTCAGCGGGTCCGGATGAGGCATCAGGTTCAAAGGCTCACAGGGCCAACACAGGTGCGTTTTCTGGCCAGCAGCGGGGGGCTCGTGCCTGCAATAAATGTAAAGGGTCAACTCGCTCCACACTCTCAGAAAGCTCCAGTTAAAGTGTTCTGTGCCGTGGATGATGTGGGAAACAAACGTCCTGCAAAAATGGCTGCTGCCCAAAGCTCCTGTGTCCCCAAAACAAATAGAAGCATAGACAGGTCAGAGCACGCCCAATCCAAGCCACCACATGGAGCCAGCAAGGCTCAAGAACCGGAATCCATGTAGCCACCAAGTAGCCACCACAAAAGTTCAGGTGCCCTCAGGGCTGGTGAACAGTGAAACACTCGATGCTGATGGGGGAGGGGCACCGCGCTACAAAAACAATGGCGGCCCCAACGTTGATCAGTTATCGAGACCCCCAGGTCACTGATAACCCTGAAATCAAGGATACGATGGGGGGGAGTTTAATAACGATGCCCCCGACCTCCACAGGGCCCCAGAAATCCGGACTCCTGCCCCCGCAGCTTACCTTCAAATTATGCGCGTACCGGAGCCCACCCGGTACCACCCCACAGCCACCCAGCAGCTCCGCCGGCAAACAGTAAGCGGGTGACTCCACCAGAGCACCGAAAGCAGAGCACCGCCCCGCGCCCCCAGGCCTCGTCAGCAGCAGCGGGGGTCCAGTGGAGCCGCTCTGGACGCCCTCCAGGCCAGCGCGTCCTTGCGACCCCGGTCCGGAGCCCCAAGATAACTGCGCGTGGCAGAGCCGGTGGATCGCAGCGATCTACAAACCGGGAGACTCCCCGGACCAACAGGAACCCAGGCCGAGGAGCCACACGAGAGCCACCAGAGCACCGAAAGCAGAGCGCCGCCCCGCAGGCCTCGGCAGCAGCAGCGGGGGTCCAGTGGAGCAGCTCTGGACGCCCTCCAGGCCAGCACGTCCTCGCGACCCCGGTCCGGAACCCCAAGGTAACTGCGCGTGGCAGAGCCGGTGGATCGCAGCGATCTACAAACCGGGAGACTCCCCGGACCAACAGGAACCCAGGCCGAGGAGCCACACGAGCCAGCCGGACACCTCAACGGAGGTAAGGGGAAAAGATCACATTCCAGGAGTTCGGAGCTTCACTCCAGCTCGGCCAACCTGGGTGTCGGCCACTCACGAACAAGCCCCCACGCCTGCATGAACAACCAGGCACCAGCGAATCCGGGGGTGAAGGAGTCGTCTCCACTCCGGCTCGGTGCGGCAGCAGGGCACAGCTCGACTCCCAGAGCTCTGCCAGTCAGACCAACCGGACCCCTGACCCAGGAAAAGCAGAACTCCGAGGTCCCTCAGCTCCAGCGGTGCTGCAGGGAAGGCAGCGAGAGGAGCCACGACCAACCCAGAGCAAACCTCGGCCCACCATGGATCGTCGTAGATTGCTGGCGGAAACGACCCTCATCCGTGCATCCTGGGGTGTAGGGCTCGCTTCCCACCCAGTCCAGAAGGCCCAATCCTGGCGAGGAGCGGCCAGGCAGTCGATGTGCTCGAGCGCTGGGTCGTCAGAGGTCACATCCGAGAGGTAAGCCACACTAATATCACAGTCCGGTGATAAAGGCGTTGGGTTGTTTGTAGGTTGGGGGTGGATGGCAGGGTAAACAAGGGATAAATACCGATTTGGTAGTCCCTAACCCGGGAGCCTCAGAGGAGAGCTCCTACTCGGCGGCCATCTTCCCTCAGCAAAAATTACCAGTAACTACTTCTTTACCTGGTGACAATTTTTAAACAAAAGTCCCTGATGTGCAAGAAAAAAAAATGTAAAATACAAACAAGGAGGATGCACGTATGTTGTATGATCTTAACAAGCTCTGACGCTAAATGTTTCGAGGATGATTCACTAAAAATGCCGTTACTGCCATAGGTAATGCTTATGATTGGCAAAGATTTCCATACCTTCAATAAACACAACCCACAAACAACCATAACAGGGAAAATGACAACAATTGTGAGTTCACTAAAAAAGCTATATGTGCCGTTGCATAATTGTTTCCTTTCCAAATTCCCCCTAAAATGGGGGTTAAACGAGGCATGTTTCCATACGAGTTGCTTCTCTTCAACTTGCGTGAAGAAGGAGTTAGTTTAGAAGTTAAATGAGTGTCAAATGGAATTGCAAATGCTTCCCAATGCCAAAAACATTGTGAATTGCGAGTGATTATCAGTATTATACTGCCTCTGTCCCAGCACTCTAATGGGAAAACCAATTAAATTTCACCACCCAGTAAGGCTGTTTCAAATCCTTGCACCTCACCTATTTTCCAGAGCTGTGTCATTTGCAGATGGTGAATAAGGGTATGCGTGTTATGAACTGCTTCTTTCCCTTTAATGAGTGCGTTGCAGGGATTCTGCACATACACAGAACTATGCGCAGGAATACGGGACCTCGGAGCATAGGGGCCATGCCTTCCTACCGCCTCAATACCCACAATCCCAGGACCGACTAGCTATAGTGTCTCACTCGCTCTCCTAAACAATCACAAAGATGCAAATGATTAGACACCCCAGAACACAACACTCCCGGATCTCGCAAGAATCGCGGTAACAAGACACACCTTTTCGCTCACTCACTCGTACATGTCCACAATAAGAATTGAACAAGACACGAATATAGTTTAAAATGTTTATTTTAACTAGCCTGCTCTAAAACGAAATATACCAGCCACAACAAATAGCAAAATGCATAAGATCAATAGAGTTAGCATTGCAGCAAGGCCATACATCATAAAGGGAGATGTCATCATATAAAGACAGTGGATAAAGGACTATAAGGCCTCACCACCCTCCCCTTGGCAAGAAGAAGGATTATTATATAATAGAAGATCTCTGGGCTTTGTCAGGACCCCATACCTTAGTGCCTAGATGGTATATCTACATCATAGGAACCGCATGGCTCTTCTCCCTGGAAAGATCCCTCTCCAAGTGTGTGTTCACCAAACATGCATCCCCATAATATCAAAGCACGAGTTTCCAGCAGCAGCAGCTGTGTTAGCGTGTTTTGTCTAGGTGCTAGGGACTGACCAGAACAGAATAACAAGGGGCATTGTTTAACGACCTTGCTTACAGTGTTCAGACTAAACTCCAGGAACCAGCAGAGAACCCACAAAGCAGATGGTTCTCATGTGAAAGGCATAAACAGAATCTTGCAAAAATAAAGTCATGCAGTAACGTGTGCAAAAGCAGCATCATGGCAACTGAGCTCATGCTAACTTAGCGATGTTGACAATGTCCCTATAGACCATACGACACCCTCCCCTTGGCCAGATACTAGCAAATAATAAAAAATCCAAACAGAGTGCAAAGATAAGCAGAGTCAAAATACGCATGCAAAAAAGGTCAAATCGGGATGAGAACAAAAGTTCTGTTTAAAATGATATTAAGGCGAGTCCGGAAAACTCATCAAAGTACGTGAACCCAAGAATGCAATTCGTTCCAAAAAGTCATCCCTGTTGTTCGTAGAAAAAGGGGATGCCAAGCAGTTGAGGAGATCAAAGGAACACATGTGCTCCTCATGCCTGATGCTTCCAAAAGCCCATCCGGGAAACTTGAGTGATACTCGATGAAACTTCATTGCAAGAGGCGATGTGCAGCCTCACAGGTATTCCACTCAGCCAGCACTCCCAGTGCAGCAGCACGCATCAAACGGCCATCCCCAGAACAGGCCTGGTCATGGGCCAGTAATGGACCCACCAACAGATCATAGTCTAGGTCAGCGCCGGACGCATTGGAGAGGCATAAATCCAAGGCCCAATTGAAAGGGCAACGTCGGTAATAGAACACAGGTTGCAGGCAAGTGAAATAGGTGAGGCCAAAAGTAAGTCCATAACTTACGCCAAGCGTCGCCAATGGCAAGCATCAAAAAGTTGTTGCATTCAGTCACAGTACTGTTGCAAGTGACCGGGTCTGTGCAGTATCACAAGATGGGCAGCCATTGTGTAACAGGAGCAGAAGGAGCAGCACGCCACCCGCCAGCATGAGGATCAGTGGAAAACCTCTGAACGCGCTGGAAAAAATAGAATGGATAAAGGCCGGTATTACTCCAAAAATTGTCTTAAAAGAGAACATAAGGCGAGATCCCACAAGTTTAAAAAAATGATCAAGGCCTTCAGTGTCAGACGCATTAAATATTTGGTGTATTAATTCTCCAAAATGAAGTGGGAGATTGGTGTTCTGTAGTGAGTGTATCTCACTTGCAGTTCTCACCACCTGCAATTCGAAGGTCTCTCGCACTGATGTGAGAGCCACTTCTTGTTGAAACAATAGCGCTTTGAGTCTGCTTAGTTTATTGAAATCTGTTTTCAAAGTTGGAATTGAAGGCCAAAGTGAAGTATCTACAACCCCATGCGGGGGCGGAAAATGGACATTGCTGCAACAAGTAACCCGTTGCGAGACCGTTACTACATACGGGATGCCTGCCGGTAAGCTACAGCAGTCGTGGTTATTCAAAATAAGATAACTTCCATTTGAACGCAGCGTGAGTGCGGGAATAATTGCCGGGACGGGCGTACCTTTAAAAAAACAAGCCAGATTAGGGGCCGAAACATTACAATTTAACTTGTTTGCAAACTAGGTCCTACTGTGGAATCGCATTCCTCCCCTGTTAGGAAAACTTCTGTATCCTCACGCTGGCATCTGTAGGCGAAAGGCAAGGACCACAATTCATGAATAAAAGCACTACTCAGGGGCTCAAAGCGGCCAACAGGGAGGTGTTTCATGCAACATATGAACTGAAAAAGCGAGAATGGGAGTGATATAACGCCATGTATCAACCATACAGCTGAATCAGTTTCTGCCACAGAAAACGCTAACTGTTCTAATTGTTCTATATGTGACAGCGTGTAAGTTGCGTCTTTCATAGACATAAACTTCTGTTTATCAGTCAAATTAAACGGCAAAAATAATGCAGAAGCATTCAAATAATCCCAAGGAACATTTCCAGTTTTGAGTGCTTGCAATGTCCATGCAAATTGTATTACAGATCGCAGTTGATTTTGACCATGGTACAACATAGAAACATCATTTTGAACAATATCAATAACAGAAGAAACAATATTATCCAAGGTGTAAATATGTGAAGACAATTTTACTTATTTGGAATGGAGGGGAGGAAGAACTATTGGCCTATCAATGTTATCTGAATACAAATAGGTTTAATGTTAAATTTACCATGAAATACTCGAGAGAAAGCATTGATTTTTTGGATCTCAGGCTTTTTGTCTTTAATAAAAGAAACCTACCTCGTGCAACAGCGTATTACACGCTGAAAGTGCCCATCCGGGCACCACCATTAAAGCCATCCCATATGGTGAGATGGTGCGCGCAAGACGAAATTGCATCCAGGATGAGTCTTTTGATAAAAATCTAGAGAGCATAAAAAAGAATTTCTATAGCAAGGGCTATTCGAACAAATGCCTCAAACAGGGAGAGATGAAAATTAGGAAAGTGAACAGGCAGAGTACGCGGGGTCACATACCTAAAAATGAACAGAAAACCGAAAATGTGGTTTTTATAACACAATATAATGCCTATAGCCATCATATTTATAACATCTTACGTAAGAACTGGCACTTATTGAGTTCGGCTAAGCTACCGGTTGGTACAATCTCTGAGAAACCTAGGGTTGTATATAAGAGAGGTAAAACTTTAAAAGGTATTCTCTGCCCCAGTTATGTGAAAGACCAGAAAAAGGGCATAACTTTGTGGTTACCAAACAAACCTGATGGGTTTTTTGTATGTGGCTCATGTAATGTGTGTCAATTTGGACTACACAAAAAAACAAAATTCAAATACAATACTGAAAGAGAATTTACAGTTAACACCTTTATAAACTGTAATACCACCTTCACTGTGTACATTATTGGATGTGCCTGCAACAAAATCTATGTAGGTAGCAGTATACGTAAGCTTAAAATACGGATACAAGATCATGTGAGGGCAATAAAAAATAAAGATGAAAGATACCCTGTTTCCGTCCATATACATGAAAACCACCCAGACGATCCTAAAATATGGTTTCACGCAATCGAGCAGGTGAAACCAATTGAGAGAGGTGGCGACAGGGTCAAAGCATTAAGACAGGCTGAAGCCAGCTGGATTTGTCTCCTTAGGACGACCTTTATGGGACTTAATATCAACTGTGAAATGTATCATTTTTTGTAAGACATGTACTGTTTGATTAGCACCTCGTGTAAGATGTATACTGTTTGGATTATGCTTTCTTCCTTTATTTGGCCTTTTGATACCAATGATGAAATGTTTGATTTTCCGTGAAACAGATACTGCTGGGTTACGCCTTCTGGTGGTTAGACACGGTATGCCTAATGATCAGTCAATATGTAGCGTAATTCTAACAAACACCTAATACATGAATTACTTGCCATACACATGTCATTGTTGTATATATAGATGGGAGTATGAACTCTATTAAGCATGGACATGGTCACATTAATGATTGATCGATTCGGACCATGGCTTGACCTTGGTGTATTTGAACATTAAATTTATATGAGATCCATAATAAGTACATCTAATTTATGATATGGTACCTGATCTTTATATGACGTATTGGAATTCTTTTGAAATATGGAAGTAGAATGTATGTATCGACTTGAACAATTAGAATTCTACCATGTGCAAAGTTCGAGGATTGAGGTCCTGTTTCATAAAGATTCCAGGGTGCCGGTCTTGTTTTATGCACCCATAGACGCTGACTGATGATTAGAACAGCGCACGCGTGGGTAATCTATTAAACGGCATGTCCGGGATGTCAATATGGGGACGATCTCAAGATATGTCAGTACCGTAACATTGTGTTTACCTCTCTGTTCGCTATTCCGTTACTGGTATGCACTTATTGACTTGCATTGTCTAAGTCAGGAAAATGTGTTCCCGTTTGACATGGTCCATTTTCATTTTCTCGCTTTTCTGAACAGGAGAAATACATTGTAGTGTTTTTAAAGATGGCAGCCATAGTGATACTCACAAATCGCACACGATCCTGCGAGTAAATGTGGGTTCCCATTCCGAAATGGCCATGATTCACGTACGATAGCCTATATTTATATATCTTGTTGTATTTAATATTGCGCACACGTATATATGCATTGGATATTTATCGCAAATAGAATTTGGTTAGATTCTCTTTGGTGAGAATGTGAGTGAATCTAATAGGGCAATATACTTAGTACCTAACTGATGTACTTCAGTTCATTTCAAGATGGCGGCCACGGTTATGACTGCAAACCGAGCGTCACGGGCTAATTAGAAACATGTGTTTGGTAACGCGGGGTATTTAAATGCAGGTGTTTCTTTGGGATAGTTTAACAACACTTGAATGAACAACGCGACGGATGCAGACTGAAGCCACTTTGCTAGTAAGTTTTTGGGTAGCGTAACTGCTTTGATATTGGACAAACTTTACGTTAGTCTTTACATAAAGGTTTTTTTTAGCTTGAACTTTGGCTTTGGTAGGGGGGACTCTTAGCCCTGTGTACATAAGCATATTGTATTGTATAGTGCGCATTGAAAACGCTATGTTACAATGCTTAATGGCACATGTTATCCGGTTTATACAGGGTTTTTAAATAAATATGCTGAGTACTTTCTGGGTAGTTCAACAGTTTAGATACTTGGCATAAATTGCGGTAGTTACCTTGTATATATAAGGAGGAATCTAGGCATTGACCTGGGCGCTAATAGGGGGGCGGTCGTGCGCCTTGGATATGAGCATATCGTATTGCGTATTGCTCATTGATACGCTAGGTGACAATACTTTATGACACTTGCAATTCTTTCCATTTAGTCTTTGAAAACTGATGTGGAGGGCTTTAACCCGGTATTTATCTTTTCTGGTGCTAAAAAACGTCTTCATGTCTTAATTTACTTGTAGATTGAGACTGAGTAACGCTGTTTACGTTTGCGGTGAGCACTTACTATAATTGGATCCCCCACTCGTAGGGAGAACGATATTGCAAATCACTGAGGTATGTTAAATATCTTTATTTAACTTAGCTAATAGGCCTAGTTACATCATCCTTGATATAAGGTTTGGACATTAATGACGCTTTTTATGTCCTGGATATATAGGTCGTAGTTGGCTACTTTAGGAGAGATTTATGGTTGACCAGCACTGTCCAGGGGAACATTTAAAACATTTTCTGACAATATATTCGGTAAGCAGTGGACTGTTAGTTCGGGGGTAGCATGCTTTTTTGGAAGAAACCGTAATGGTGCGCTTTTTAATGCGGATCACATCCCTTAACGGCTTGGGGCAGCATTTATTTGATTAGCAAGCCCTCATTGAGGATACATGCAGGCCTTGAAAAATTTTCTTCTGTTAAAATAAATGTTTATTAGGATATAACTTTCCCAAAGCATATATAACATTAAAGAAAAGAGAATATGACTGAATGACCCTCTCTAAGTTTTGTTGTATGTAACAACGTATTTTCTGTGAATGTGTTTTTTCAGCAGGTCGTTTTTTGATAATAATGTATCATTGATAAAATGGGTTATATATTAATTTGCAGCACATGCTTTCAGAAATTGCCAACATTGGCTACAGTAATATTGATAGAAAAATCTTTTTGTATATATAAAGTTTGTACATAGAAAATGTCCGTATGTTTTTAATTAAAAAATTTTAATTGTATATATGTTTGTAAATATTATTGTAAATATAATGTATATTTTGTATACTTATTTGTAGCCCTGAAGAAGTCCTTAGGGACGAAACGCGTTGGCTACGTTTGTGTGCTTTTTAAGAAGATTAAGAATAAAGAAACTCTATACAAAGACCTGCTGAATGGATTTCAATTTTGTTGAACTTGATTATTGTTTACTTTGAGTGGAGAGCTGGACTATTGTGTTTTATGTGAAGACAATGTATTGATGCTATTGTCGACTACTGCAAGAAATTTCTCCAATTTAGCTTGGTCAATTTGGCGCAGACGCACCGCAGCTTCCATCTGTGAAAGTTTCCATAATTCATTATACGCCTCATAGATAAATCGTTTAGATCTAGGCGATTTAGGACCTAAAATAAAATCAGCAAAATTAATGTCACTCGACAAGAGGGACAGGTGTTGTTTTACTGATGATAGTGTTGAGTGTCTCAACCATTGTTGACACAATTTCCCCACAGAATACGTGGTGACGGAATGAGAATGCGGGAATCGTGGATCAGGTCTAGTCTGTGTGAAACCTGTTGTTGCATTAAGAAAACGCAATTGACATGCATTGGAATTGGTTGGCCACAACAGCCATCCTAAGGGGTCCACGTTTTTACTGCCATTTTTCAATAGAGCCTGCATGACATCGAGGGAACGATTGGTGTGTTTACACCACAAATCATGCTCAGCCAATCAAGGAATGGACGGAAGATTCAGCATTTTGGCTGTAGCCAAACCAAAACAAGTAGTCTGCTGCACCGTGTCATTTAAAAACAAAATTTGAGTCGGAATTAGACACGCATGATACAGAGCTTCAGTACCTCGGACCTGCCAATTTTTAGTGGCCCAAATGGATTTTAAATCAATGGTATCTTTGCAGTGTTCGTAACCATGTAATGCAAAATCAGTGCTAAAACAATTAGAATAAATCAATTTTGTGTGGGTTAACATGAATTTAGCTTATAGAAATAGGACTCAGGATTGGACGCATTGTAGTCTGAAAAGTATGTGAACATATTCTGGAGAGTTTCAGAACTCCCCTTCAAGGGAGCCGGACAATGTTTCCATTGGGTGAAATTAAAAACAGGTCATAACGTGTTTGATTTATGCAAGAAATGATGGTCATAGTGTTGATAACAGAATAAATCAGCATAATTGGCCGAATTCAAATACAAATATTCAGCATTAAATGCAGCATAATATTTCAAATCAGAAAGCAATGAATATACTGCCCGAACATCCCAGTTGATTGAGTGTATGTCCTGTGTTACCACATCTCCTAGTGAAACGCAAAACACATAAGGAATGTTCAGGACCTCCGTCGGACCATGGACATTGAATGCAACTTTATCCCAAATGATCCCATCAGCAACCAGAAAGGCCGAAATGTTCACGAGGGCTTGATCACGTTTCATGATATGGGACGATGTATGTGGAGCCAGAATTCCATCAACCAACTTTACAGCAGAGCGTTCTGGTAAATCATGACCATTGATTAGCAGGAAGAACACTGTCACAAAACCAATCCACATGAAAAGGAAGATAAGTATGAACACCAGGCAGCTGTATGTCCACGGTGGGATCAGGTAAGTCTTTTTGAACCAGGTGATGAAAAGACATGTACACGATGGTGGAGCCAACTTAGACAAGGACGAAGAGGATGAATCGTATGAGAAATTTGTACGATCCATGTAGTACCCGCTTGCTCCCAAGCGCAACAATGGAGGCTGTGCAGCATCTGACGGATGATGTATAGAACTTTCAGGAACATCAGGAATGTCAATTTCGACCTCTCGAGGGGGGGAATCATACGCGACATCTGCATTGGAGGAAGATGAAGGGACAATAGGCAAGAAGTCAATAGACATTTCTAAATCCCCCTCCACAATGCGTGCACTAGTCAAAGAAGATGGAGCCATCGGATTCAGCTAAACCTCTTGGGGTGGAATATTGGAAGTGACACTATTCAGTATTGGCCATATGGTGTAGCTTGACATTGACAATTGAAATAAATCTGTTTACCTTGCGACCAAGCAAAGGAGGTAAAATTACTGCACGAGTACCCTTCAATCCAAGAACTGGGACAGGTGCACGATACGAGGAACCAAATTCTTTTTTGTTCTCCAGCTTTTCTCACACCAGATCTCCAACTTTAGGAAGCCAGCCGGCAACAGGAATCAGCACCGCAGTGTCAGTGGAAGAGTGTGAATGTTCTCTTGCCAGCGTGTCTTTTGTAGTTCCTGTAACATAGTAGAATGGGTATCTACATCAAAGGTCGCGGCAGCAGCCACAACGTCTAGACCATCAAGGTCTGGCACAAACATTTTAATGCCAAAGAGCATTTCGTATGGGGTCCGCCCACCCAGAGATCTTCTCAGGAGATTATTAAGTGCACGTTGAACCCCATACAAATGAATCAGCCAGTCCCTGCCAGTACCTAAGACTCTAGCTTTCAAAGATTGCTTTAAGTCACGGTTCATTCGCCCCACTATAGAATTGCCCTCAGGCCTGTACGGAGACGAAAACTGCACCAGCACCCCCAGAGACCTCATTGCATCCTTGTATGCCTTAGAGGCAAACTCTGGACCCTGGTCAGAATGGAAGGTGCCACAGGCAAAGTCCCGACAAAGACACGCAAATCTCTAATGACATTTCGAGCGTCAGCACTGGTTGCGGCCAAACCCAAAGGAATCTAGTGAATGAATCTATTGCAACTAAAATATGTTTATATGCAGTATCAGAAGTCAATGGACCGCAGTGATCAAGGTAAATACAGACAAACGGGTGATTAGAAATATACAGCTGTGTTTGTGGTGGATGTGTAATCGTAGATGGTTTAATCTGCTGACAAATGTCACAAGAAAGTACATAATTACGGGTATGTCTATATAACCCACGCCACCAATAACATTGCTGGAAGATAGAAACAGTTGCAGAAACTCTGGCATGTGCAGAAGCCATGCCTTCATGTGCGGCTTTGATCAAAGGAAGTCTGCGGTCCACGTTGGAAATCAGCCGATCCCCAATGGATGGTATCGTTGCAAATGGGACTTGCTCGGTTGACAAATGATAAGAATACTTAGAAGGGAAGCCTTGTGGGAAAACTGTTCCATCCTTCGTAGTAGCTATCACTGCCAGAATATCATTATCAATCTTAGTCATGGACCAAGTAACTGATGCAACTGAACATGTGGCTACTGCAGATTTGGCTGCCTCATCAGCCAAAGAATTGCCAACAGCATGTGTTCCCACACACTGATGGCCAAGAGTATGTATAACCTGTGTGAGCGGCAAACGTTCTTTAAGTTCTGCCACTCGGACCCAAATCATTTTATGCTTTATTGCACTACCTTTAGAGTCTCGATGATCATTCTGAGACCAAAAGAATAAATTATCATTGAAAGACTGCACACAGTAGTAGGAATCGCACACGACAAGAGTGTTCACCTTAGGATCTGCGAATTCTAGAGCCAAAATCAGAGCGCGCAGCTCCGCCAATTGTGCCATACAGCCTCCAAGTGCTTGCGTGTGTACTATGGAAGACTTAAACTCACCATTTACAATTGAGCCACCCACAATAGCGCAAGCCGCTGAATAAGCATGTTTGGACCCGATGGCCGGCTGTGCTGAGCCGTCGGTATAAATGATACATTTGTACTTATCCAAGGGAAGCAACGACAGAGGAGGAGGATGAACATGTTCGTATTGTAAAAACTCCTGTGTCTGTAATGAGGGATCAAAAATAAACGTGACATCAGCCGATGTCAAAGAACTAGCCCATTGTATCCAATGGGGATGCAAAGCTTTAGAATTCAGTACACTCGCCTTTGTCACTGCTTCTAAAGCAGGTATTGGGAAAACCATAAGAATGCGTTTCCCCTGCGCCAAAGATCGTTCCTTCAGGATCGCCATCTGGACCGCAGTCAATATTTATTCAACAGTAGAAAATCGCATTTCCGTTGATGTGTACAAATGAGATTTGTAAGCTATCGGTACTATGTCACCTTCATTGAACGTCAAGTAAGTGAAACCTACTGTCCCTGGCACAATTCTTATGACCAAGTTTGTAGAATTATCACGCGTTAACAAGTAGTTGGTCGCAGGCAGATCAGACTGCAAAGATTGAAGAATAGAGGTATGTTCCGGAAGCCAGCTGGCAGAGGTAAAGGAAGGTTGTCTCAATGCATAAAGTGGCTTGATACGCTGGGCATAATCAGGAATATAAGTTCTCCCGAAATTCAAAAACCCCAGCACAGATTGTAGATTTTTGAATGTAGACGGAGGCTACAATTGTGCACACTTTTCCAGAAAGTGGGGGGCCAACCCCCTACCTTCATGATTGAGCTCATAGTCCAAAAAGATGACCGTCAAAAAGGCGATGTGTGACTTGGCAAAATTGAATTTGTAACCCAAGTCGGCAAAAGAGAGTATGATGCGATCCACACGCACAAGGTGTGGGATCAATTCGTCATCTGTCAGATAAATGTCATCGATGTATGAGAACGCATCTGGGTCTATGTCGTGTAAGAGAGATACGACACGCGCAGCAAATGCCCCGGGGCTGTTTTTATAGCCCATAGGCAAACGCGTAAATCTTTCCTGATTGCCGACCGCGGTAAATGCGGTCAAGTCACGGATTTCAGGAGCCAAATTGTGACTGTAAAATCCATTGGATATATCCAGTGTTGTCTTGTATTTTTTACGAACAATGTTATTCACTAATGCAGAGCTGTGAGTGTTCTGTACTGCAAAGGTACGAACATGGCAATTTTAATTGTGATAATCCAACACAATATGATACGAACCGCCCGGCTTCGAGATCGGAAAAAGAGGATTATTCATGGGTGATACACAAGGTTCAATCACACCCTGATATTCCAATTGGGACACAATGTCACAAACGGAAGCCTTAGCCTCTCGTCTGATTGGATATTGGGGCTGAGGAAAAAACTCAGAAGTATCACGTCCTCCCCTCGGGAAAAGGCAATAAGAAATGGCGGAGACCAATCCGCCCCCACCAACAAAATGTCATAAGATGAGGTAAGGTTTTCTCAAAAAAGGCATTTATTGTATTCTGTATATCACCTTCAATTTGGAGGAATATTTTATAAAGTCTATCCGGGGGCGCAACCCGTGTATCTGCTGTTTCCACTGTAATGAAAGTGTCAGTTGCTCTCACCGCCAGACAATGACGGAGTGCCTCCCGCACTATGGTAACTTCTGCCGCGCTGTCGAGGAGTGTCACTGCCCATGTCTAATCTAGGAGCAGGGTTCTCACCGTCTGAGGCATACTTCGCTGTTAAAGCGGTAACTTTCTACTTCTGATATGGGGGCTTAAACAGAAGCAGTCCCTTCGGTTTGGCTTTCATGTCAAACTGATGTGGCGGATCACGTCTCTGTTGAGCGGTCTCGCCTTGTCTGTGATCCTGGCGCTCTCCACCACCGATTTGAGAATCCAATGTGTCCTGTAAAGAACGAGGAGAGCACTGATCAGGAACTTGAAACCTCTCAGGTGTCTTAATTTGAGCGCAGTCTCGCAAATCATATCTACGCTCAGAAGCTTCAGGTGTCGGTGAACTAGCACACAAACCTTGCTTCTGTTGTTGCTGCCGCTGGTTCTTATTCCCATTCTTTTTAGGAAAGACTGGATGCCTTTTTTTTCAGGTTGAGCTTTTTGTTGAGCTTGTGTAAAAGGCTTAACTCCCAGACTTTTTCGCCATAAGGTTTTATATGCCTTAGCGATTATCTTCGGCACTTCACATTGCTTTTCTGCGTCAGCAACTGCTTCCAACCGCTGACTCACCTGTAACTAACTGCCTCTCCCTTTACGATAGCTAGGATCATATCGCAAACAATATCGAACACCCCCACCAATCGCATTCCCAACTCAAGGGCAGCTTCTGCCCCAAGTTCATCTTGCACTCTTTTAAGGATGGACGGCAGAACGGTCATGGAGGGGGTACTGAAACACAGTGAATAAACCGCTGCAAACACTTTTCCCCAAGTTGTACAGTCAGCCAATTCGGGAATAAGGCCTTTAGGTAAACTCATGGTCAGAATCCTGTGCTTCTCCACTGGAGTGGTATTTGGAAAAACAGCTTCAAGTTGCTCAAACTTTTCTGCTAGCCAATAAGGGAGAGGAATAATAACCAGACCACTGTGTCCCGGTGGCTGTGCAGCAACTCCAGGTTGTGGCACCTGTATGTTGCAAGACATAAACTGTATCACAGCTCTATGTATATGTATCAAAGATGTGTGTAATTGATGCAGCTCTGCGATAGGAGCGTTAAGGTAATTTGGATGTGGTGTATACCCAGCCAAAACGGGCCATGTGGCCCCATCAACTGATAAGGGGCCTAAACGGACCGCAGAAATAGGGTGAGGAAGAGCGCCATTAAACCATATGGTGTGTTGCCAAGCTGTCCACAGAACTTCAAGAGTTCTATAAGACCTATATTCTCGTGGAACCACTGAGGCAGTATATTCGTGAAACAAATTATCATTACCATCCACTGCCCGAAAGGTAACCCAAGAATAGAAAACCTTGAAGCGGTGTGCTGCATCCGCTTCAACCACAAAAATAAGAGCGGCCCCAGATTGTGGGACTCCATATTGAGTCAAATAAGCCGTGACAAGAGCATGTTTTGGAGCCACTATGGTAACTGCCATAATAAGAAGAACGTAAGAACGGTAGCGCAACTATGGGCAATAAACAAAGAAGAACCTTTTAAAATCCAAGCTTGAAAAACCTATAACCATCAAATATAGGAGGGAATCCCACTCACCACGGACGTCTCCGGTAACTGGTGAAAGGGTATTGTGGATGCACACAAGCACTACTCAGGGGTCTCACAAATAAGTACCAGACCAAACGTTGGTGGCGCCATGTGGCAGGGATTCTGCACATACACAGAACTATGCACAGGAATACGGGACCTCGGTGCATAGGGGCTATGCCTTCCTACCGCCTCAGTACCCATGATCCCAGGACCAACTAGCTATAGTGTCTCACTTGCTCTCCTAAACAATCACGAAGATGCAAATGATTAGACACCCCAGAACACAACACTCCCGGATTTCTCAGGAATCGCGGCAATGAGACACACCTTTTCGCTCACTCACTCGTACATGTCCACAATAAGAATTGAACGAGACACGAATATAGTTTAAAATTTTTATTTTAACTAGCGTGCTCTAAAACACAGTATACGAGCCACAACCAGTAGCAAAATGCATAATATCAATACAGTTAGCATTGCAGCAGGGCCATATATCAGACAGGGAGAAGTCATCATATAAAGACAGTGGATAAAGGACTATAAGGCCTAACCACCCTCCCCTTGGCAAGAAGAAGTATTATTATATAATAGAAGATCTCTGGGCTTTGTCAGCAGACCCCATACCTTAGTGCCTAGATGGTATATCTACATCATAGGAATCGCATGGCTCTTCTGCCTGGAAAGATCCCTCTCCAGGTGTGTGTTTACCAAAATATCAAAGCACGAGTTTCCAGCAGCAGCTGTGTTAGCGTGTTTTGTCTAGGTGCTAGGGACTAACCAGAACAGAATAACAAGGGGCATTGTTTATTGACCTTGCTTACAGTGTTCAGACTAAACTCCAGGAACCAGCAGAGAACACACAAAGAAGACAGTTCTCATGTGAAAGGCATAAACAGAATCTTGCAAAAATAAAGTCATGTAGTAACGTGCGCAAAAGCAGCATCATGGCAGCTGAGCTCATGCTAACTTAGCGATGTCGACAATGTCCCTTTCGACCATACGACAAGTGAAAATCATGTTTCATCATGTATCGCAGAGTAAAAATTATATCCCTGGGTATTGAATGGGTGACTTCTTTAAGAAAGAAATACCATAATTGGTACAAAGAATGTAGGCTGTTTACTAGAAATAGCTACAGAGAGTGTGTGTGCTAGGATGCAGTTTTAATCATCAGACTCTGACAGCAAGAGCAAAAGGTAGACAAGTGAGAAAGAATGAGGAAAAGAAAGATAGAAAAACAGAAATGGAAAAGACAGGGACTAAAAAGAGCCTGCAAAAGTGAGAGAAAGAGACAGAGAGGTTTAGAGAAGAAAGATGCATGAGGTGCAATCAAGGCTGCATAATTGTTGCATTCTCCAGGGTAATAGTAATGGTTCCTGTAATCCTGCAATTTACTTACCGTTGATGGTAATGCACTTATTGTTTGCATTAATTTTAACAGTGGTGCTAACCAGACGGTGTAATTTTAGTTTTCAAATTTTGTAATGGGAATAAATTCTCTCTTGTTGTAATCCTAGAATCTTTTACTTAATAGGACTCTCTACCGTGTGAGGTTGACCTGACTGAAGTAGGCATAGCACTTACATGCTTTGGAATACTATGCTGCTGGCAGGTCCCTTTTTACACCAGCCGAATCCAGCTGTATGCATGATTAAAAAAAGTAGGGAAATGATTCACAAACATTTTGTTGTGACTGTTTCACTACCCCATGACTTATTCCATGAGAAAGCCAAGCTTGGTTTCTTCTTGAACTCAGAAGTAAGTCAAGACTACTACAAGAGTAAGTTACATTTACTCATAGATAAACCTTTGTGAATGGGACTCAATGGGGCATATTCTCAAAGACTTATCGCCGACTTACCGGCACTTTAGTGCCGCAAAAGTGGCGATAGACTTATCGCCCTATTCTCAAGCTGGTGCAAACTGCTGATGTCGCCAGTTTCCCAGCGATATCCTCCACAAAAAACATTGCCACGGATGAGAGCGACAACTAACACTAATGATATGCAGAGTAGGCGTTCCTGTGCAAAAACACACGAAAACACCACTTCGGATATTCTCAATGACCAGCCAGATCCGCGATGCGACCCAAAAACAGGCGATAAGGCGCAATAGCAGCAGGGATTTAACACCTGCCTTTTACTGGTGTAAAGCAGGACGACAACCTGCAGCATGAAAGGGAGCCCAGCCCAGAGTCACATCTGAAGACCAACACATGTCATGGAGCTACTGACCATGCAGCTCGGAGACCCAAGAGGGCCACAACAGCCACCCCCACCACACCCAGGACCCCCCCCCCGGACTACCACCGAGGCAGCGCAGAACAGGACAGCTGACCTTCCCAAAATGGCATGGCCCCTCAACCACACAATTGCAGAATGTGGGGAGAGGTGGGAACCAAGTATGTGTGAAGGAGGCAAGTCACCCATGAATAAGAATGTACACAATGCCAAGTGTGGCAGTGATGTTCTGGACAGACTACAGTATGCAGAGCACAGACATGTCCATGTGGACATATACTGCTGGTGTTTGTAGTGTTGTGGACAGTGGACGCAACCATGTTACCTCAGGCAGTGGGGTAGACCCCGGTCATGTATCCATGTCGTCCCCCCTGTAAGCGTAAGCGGAGTGGGCTGGGCCGGCGTACGCCAGGCCAGTGTAGGAGTGTGAATAAATAGGCCGGGGCTCTGGGCGTGGTTCACTTCCCGGATGGCCAACGCTTCTGCCAGGGAGGCGCCCCTCACCCCGCCATGAGTCCGCCGCCATTACCGCCAGCCTCCTCAGCCGATCGCTGGCATCCGCGACACAGGCCCCCAGCGCACCCAGTGGCACAGCACCACCTACTAACCAAATCAAATACAATTTTGAAAGTGATGTAAATCGGAACCTTTCTCTAGAACATATGTTTAGCATAAATCAGATACAAAAGGAAGCATAAGGTCGACTGTTGCACCATCCACCCGGAACTTGAATTCATAAATAAAATGTACATACATATATACAAGCGTAGAGGATATGCCTGTGGGTCACCCCTTCTTCATACATTAGTCTCTTAGTCTGCCATTTTCATTTTGTTTCCATCTCCCACAGCATGGCGCATGGGGCAATGGATCAAGGCTCTCTTGAACTGGGAATCATGATATGTTGCCTGATAGTATGCACATTTGCCTAAAAGAAGTGCACTTCAGTGTAAGGGCTGGTAGCCCAACACATTAGTTCCTGCTCAGCTACACTAACACGTGCCTCTCTTCCTAGTTTTTCAGGTATAATTTCATAAAATAGAGGGCCCATTTATCGGGGATTATATATATTCCTTCTCTAGATTCTCTCCCATTGCATTTACATTCTGCATGTATTCTGAATTTCTTTCTGCTATTGCTTTTAGCTGCCACTAATATCTCACCTAGGATGCTCAATGCGCTTACCATTCTTTACTCTAGTTAGTTTTTTGTAGAATAACTTTGCAGCTGGTAATAACTACTTTGGGATATCAGATATTCAACTTGCATCCATCATAAGTTTCAGTTCTTATTTAGCAACTACGCAGCCTTTCTCAATCCAAATATTTGTTTTCACATAGGCAGCCTTTACAGGTAAATTGACAGTCACACAAGGATCGGTGTTCATTACCAAACATTGAAAAACAATAATTGTACTTTGATTTTAGCAAACAAAAATAGAGGGCCAGATGTACGACGCTTTTTAGCGTGCGCAAACGGGTCTTAGACCCGTTTGCGCACGCTAAAAAGCATGGGCCCATGTCCAAACAGTATTTTGCGAGTTGCAAATAAATTGCGACTTGCGCAAAATACTGTTTTGCAACTCGCTATTAGGAAGGGGCGTTCCCTTCCTAATAGCGACCGCAAATCAATGTACCAATGTTTTGCGACCGCAATCACCTACTTCAAGTAGGTGGTAATGCATTCGCAAATGGGAAAGGGTCCCCAGAGGACCCCTTCCCCTTTGCAAATGCATGCAATATTATTTATTAAGGCCAGGCAGTGGTCCCAAAAGCGAAGCAATTTGCGAGTTGCTATTTGGCAGGTCATACATCTAGCCCATAATTTCTAATACAAGAAGAGTATCAAACAAACATTTGAGATGGCATTTACCTTCTATAATGAATGGCAGCATACAGTTTGCAGACTGTTTTATACCTCCATTTGAGTCCTCAATTGGATATCCAATATGTCTTAGGCAGCCTCTTCCACAGGATAACATTGGGTTTCCTTATTGAATTTAATAAGTGCCTACCTTTAATTAACAACAGGTAAATATTTGTGTTTGGTGTCTGAGAAATCTTAATTTAAAATGGATAAAGACAGATTTTAAGTTACAATTTTGAAAATGCCACCTTTAGACAGTTGGCATGTTCATGCCCGAGTTATTTGGTGCCTGCAGCCTGTTCCTGGGTCACATGACTGGGTGTAGTTGGACTTTGTTTTTGTTCTCCCAGACAGCCACACAATAGAGGGATTAAGTGTGCCTGGATGGGCCATCACTGGCAGGATGGGGAAGCGGAGCTGGGGACTGAATAGTCTGTGCCCTGCTTTCACACAAAGGACTTTGCATTGTTTATGCCGCCATCTTGGAGCCAGGGCGGGGAAGGCAGGAAACATCAAGCACATCAAAAGGAATTTTCTAGAAACTTCTCCTACTTTAAAGAAAACACCAGATATAAAAATAGGACCATTAGACCCACTATCCAGTTCACTGTCTGGACCTGTGGAAGGACTCTCAGAGGACTGCCTGCTGCTGTGGCCTGCTTTGTACTTCAGAAGACTGCTATACTGCACCTGGAAGAACTGCTTTGCTGCCTGAAGCTTGCCCGGCTGCTTGAGCCCTGCTCCATGTCTTGAACCCAGGACTACCAGAGTGACTGCAATGGCTATCTGACTGTCCTCCTGATCAGAGCCTCAGGGACAGAAAAGCTCCAACCAACTTGAACTTGAACCAGGATTGGGATTGAGTGAGTCCTAAACCCTCCAATTATGCCCTTCCAGTCCTGGACCCTTGGTGGTATTAGTAATGGTGCCCAGATAGCCAAAATCCAACATTTGGTCCTTGGGAAATTTTTGGCTAAAAACTGCTCTAAGAACCGGGAGGAGACCAAGACCAACCTGCTCGCCTCTCTAACTAAGGTGCATCACCGGTCGACATGACTTAGCGGCAGCTCCCGCTATGTTCTTCTCCACAGCAGCAGATCCTGTTCATTGATCCTTTGCCCAAGAGGCATTTGGCCTTATGGAACTCCCCTCAGCACAGCCTCCAACCTTATCCCACTGAGGGTTTCAACTTCCAAAAAAGAGACTAAGGGCCTGCTTTAGATCTTGGCGGTAATGGTTCCTCAGTCGCTTTCCTGTTGGCTTCCCTGTCTGCCTACTAGGCTGTCTGTCCACTCTATTTGGATGCTGGTGGGTCTATAGACGAGGACATGCCACCCCACAGGGCCAGCTCCTGCCATGTCCTCGGGTGCCCACCCCCAGGACATAGCTGTTTGCTTTCACTTGGCGGGTGAGAGCAAATAATCCCGTTCCAGCAGGCAGGAGCTGTCAATGTGCTCCCACCCGCTGGAAGCAGAGGTCTCATCTCTTTTCCTGCCCGCAGACATACGGGCAGGGTAGGAGATGAAAGATTGCTCTTGCACACAGGGAGCTGCATTTCCAGCAGCTCCCTTTGTGTGAGAGCAGTGCTGGCTCCAGCAGGAGGCGGGGAGCTAGCTTGGACCCCCGGGGCCTTGAGGTTTCCCCCATGGTCCCAGGGGAACAAGGAGAATGAGGCAAAATAAATATCAGCAATGAATATAAAGAGGCAAGATAAAGGTGAGAAAGGAGCAGAAAGAGGCAAAATAAAGGTTAGCAACGAGCATGAAGAGGCAAAATAAAGGTGAGAAACGAGCAGAAAGAGTCAGAATAAAGGTGAGTAACAAGCAGAAAGAGGCAGCAAAAAGGTCATCAACAGGCAGGAAGAGGCAGAATAAAGGTCAGAAATGACCAGAAAGAGGCTGAATAAAGGTCAGCAATGATCAGAAAGAGGCAAGATAAAGGTGAGAAATGAGCAGAAAGAGGCAGAATAAAGCAACAACGAGCAGAAAGAGTCAGAATAAAGGTGAGAAATGATCAGAAAGAGGCAGCATAAAGCTCAGCAACAAGCAGAAAGGCAGAATAAAGGTCAGAAATGAGCAGAAAGAGGCATATTAGAAGTCAGAAATGAGCAGCAGGAGGCAAACTATAGGTCAGAAATGAGCAGAAAGAGGCAAATAAAGGTCAGTAATGAGACTCACAGTAAAAGGACAGAAACGAGCAGAAAGAGGCAAAACGGAGATCAGAAACAAGCAGAAAAAGGCAAAAAACAGGTCAGAAATGAGTAGAAAGATGCAAAATAGAGGTAAAAAATTAGCAGTAAGAGGCGAAATAGGGGTCAGAAACAAGCAGAATGCGGCAAAATAAAGGTCTGAAAAGAGCAGACAGAAGCAAAATTGAGGTCAGAAACAAACAGAAAGAGATAAAAATAAAGGTCAGAAATGAGCTGAAAGAGGCAAAATAGAGGTCAGAAATGAGCAGAAAGAGGTAAACTGAAGGCCAGCAATGAGCAGAGAGAGGCAAAATAGAGGTCAGAAAGAGAAGAAGGAGGCAAAATAAAGGTCAGAAGTGAGGGGGAAAAGTCAGAAATTGAGTATAAAATGAGCAGAATCTACCCAAGTACTCATGTACCCAGTCACAGAACAACTCAGACACTCTCACAGCCACTTACAGACCCATACAGACACTCATGCACCCACTCACAGATAAACTCAGACACATATATCCACTCACAGATCCAGTCAGACAGTCATGCACCCTCTTATAGAATCACACATACTCTTACCTACTGACAGACCTACTCAGTCTAATGTACCAACTCACAGACCCACTCAGAGACTCACACACCCACTCACAGGCCCATTCAGACACTCATTAACTCACTCACAGACTGACTGACACACACATGGAGTCACACGCAAACCTTCTCAGACACTCTCGCACCCACTCACAGACCCATCAGACACTCACTCAGATACTCATGCACCCACCCAGACACTCATGGACCCACTCACATACCCACTAATGCACCCATTCACACACCAGTAAGACACTCATGCACTCACTCACACACCCACTGAGACACTCATGCACTCGCTCACACACTCAGTCTCAAAAATTACAGATTGCAGTTAGGAAATCAAATTTTAAAAAAACTTAGAAATTCACTGAGAAAAACAAAGGTTACTAGTACGTTATAGTTGGGAAATAGTCTTAAAAAAATCCATAGAAATTCACTGAAAAAAACAGAGGTTACAGGGACAGTGTAATTAGGAAACAGAATTGAAAAAAATCGAAATTCACTTAAAAAACCAAAGGTTACAAGAAATGTATAGTTAGGCTCACATTTCACTCATACAAAACCATTGAAATTCACCAGTTATATTTACCTGATCTAACTGTAACTTATACCGCCACACTGCACTGCTTATGACCTCACATATTATATCACTGATGACATGGTCAGTAACATCACTGATGACATCATTGATGATATCTCAAATGATATCACTGATGATATCATCCACAGAATCACTCACACACCCACACATTCTCTCATACACCCACTCACACACCTATGCAGCCACTAAAACCCCCAATCACACACCCATACAACCACTCACTTATCCATAGAGCCACTCACACATCCACTCACTCACTTATAGACTCATTCACACAACCACTCTCTCATCTATACACCTACTTATATAACCAGTCATTTAGCCATACAGGTACTAACACGGTCACACACTCATACATGCAGCCACTCCACACCCACATATTTACCCATATAGCCACTCACACACCCACTCACTCACCCATACAGCCTCTCAACAGAACCACTCACACACCCATACAACCATGTACATACCAATTCACACATCCATACAAGCGCTCACACATTTACTAACGCTTCCATACAGCCACTCACACAGATACTCATTCTCCAATACAGCCACTTACGCACCCACTCACTTAACCAAACACCCACTCAAATAGCCACTCATTCACTCATACATCCACTTGCACACCCAGTCACTCATCCATGCAGCCACTCACACAGTCACTCATCCACCCATATAGCCACTCACTCACCCATACAGGCACTCACACACCACTCACACACTAATACAGCCACTCACATGGCCACTCAATCACCCATACAGCTACTCACACACTCATACAGCCTCTCAGATACCCACTCATCCACAGATACATACAGTGACACAGCTACTCACACCATATATGTTAGAAATAGTATCACTCATTAGTAGTACACAAGGTATACTAATTTAACTTTTGTGGTACCTTAGTATATATGTTTAACACTTATACACTTTTAGAAAACACTCACAATCACTGGATGATGCCATCAGTGATATCTTCAGTGATGTCATTTGAGATGTCATCAGTGATGTCACTGACCATGTCATGAGGGATGTAATATGTGAGGTCATAAGCAGTGCATTGCGGGGGTGTAAGTTATAGTGAGCGCAGGTAATTATAACTGGTGAATTTCAACATCAATGTAACCTTTGGTTTTTTAGTGAACATATATGTGTGTGTGTGTGTGTGTGTGGGTGAGTGCATGCATGCGTGCCGCGAGCGCGCGCCCGCGTTGGTGTGTGTGCATCTATTTTCCTGGCTGCCAGCCAAATAGTACAAAATCTCTGCTATTTTCCCAGCGGCCGGCAAAATAGTACATAGTCTCTGCTGTTTAGCTGGCCGTAGACTAAATAGAACAGAGGACGTACAGTTTGACCAGCGGCCATATAAATAGTGTGAAGGAGGTCTTTATTTAGCCCATCATAAAGGAAAAAAGGTACTCCAGGCAATGGTAGTGTATTGGCCATCTTGTATTGGGGAGGCAACATGTGTGAAGCATTTGGGTATAAGTGCTTAAAAAAGTATAATAGTTTGCAAAATGAATTAAGCTAACCTGTTTACAGATAAAAAACGTTAAATCAGTTTTGAATAAAAATATTTACGTTATTTTAATATTCAAATAAGTAATCCAGAAATCAAACAGAAGCTTCAGGATATGGCACACAGATATTTTGCATTCAGTCAGGGAGAATTTGGCTGTCAGCAATGAATATTGAGCATGACTTGAAAGCATGTTATATACATGTTTTATTAACTCATGAGAATACATTGTATTTGTTTTATGTTCATGATGCTCCTTTGATGATTTTTGAGAGCTGGGCTCTTTTTGGGGATTTTTATGGGAGGCCTTGTGCTAGCCTTAAACTTCTGTTTAAGGGGGATTGAGCTTGCTTAGTATTTCAGATCTAGCAATACAGCAGCAGTCAAGAAGCAGCAGCAAAGAAGGAATTCATACAGATAGGTGGTATCTGGCCTCGAGAGGAAGGAACACGTGGAGTAGGTAATTGGTGTTTGGGGCACAGTGCTTTGGGATGCTTGAAGGAGGTAAATTGATTGAGATACTGTTATGGGGCTTCTGTAGGATGTGGAATTGAAAGCAGGAGACAGATAAGTAATTCATCTGGGTAATTCACAGGAGGAGTTCACTCTGCTACCTGTGAATAAACACAATTTTTCATACTAATAACCCAGCAGAGTTGGTTTAGGACATTGATGCTTATTGGGCCCAAGTCATGAGTGGCCCTTTCAGTCACATTGACATTTTAGCTACTTGCACAATGCATCTTGCGAATGGTAGTTCAATGCAACGTGGGAATGGTAGTTTTGATTTTTAACATGTTAAGCAGGTATTTTAAGTAGGCAAGGTCCTGTCTTTAATGGGCCCTCATTTCTGTGTTTGACAATGCTATGTCAGCAAAAGAATAAAAAATCTGTGTGACAGGCTTTGAGGCTGTACCTGACTAAAGCCTTTGTGGAGGGGATGCTGGGGAAGGCAGCAGTAGGAGGATGAAAAGTAGGAGTATAACGGCTAAGAGATGGATCACTAGAAGGGCTAAGATGAATAGAGTCATGGGGACCAGTACAAGAAGAACCAAGCCTAGGGAGGCCTTATCTATGAGGACCAGGGTTACCAATGCCAGAGGGGACCAGGAAGAAATAGACCATGAGGAACAAGACAATGAAAGACAGCACTAGGGGTACCGAGACCAGGGTCAAGAGAGTCAGGATGATGTGGAACAGGGGGATCTGGACCCAGTGGACAATGGTCCAAATGACCAGAAGGACCAGAGGTAGGAGAAACAGAAGGCCCTGGACCATGACGACAAGCACTGCTATGAGGGCCTTTGTGCACTGACCAGGACTAGAGGTACAAGTATAACCAGGGCCAGGAGTAGCAGACCTAAGTAGACAGACCAAAAAAGAACAGTGCAAGAGACCAACGGAGAGAAGGACCAGTGACAGGAGGGCCAACACCACAGACATCAGATCACGGAGGACCAAGGAGCTAGAAGCAAAAGGACAAGAACAAGGTAGAATTGGCAAACCAGAAAACCAGGAGAATTAGTAGGAGTGGGATGGGGCAGGAGTACTGCGGACCATGAGGGCTAGGGAAAACAAGGCCAGTGGAACTAGCAGCAGAAGTCCCAATACATGAAGGCCAGAAAAAGAAATACCAGAAATAAGACCAGTACTACGTAGACCAAGTTGACCAGAATCAGAAGGATTAAGAACAGGCAAACGAGGGGACTGGATAAACCAGGGGAGCTGGACCAGGAGACTGATGGACCAGAATTAGAGTGAGGAGGATGAAAAATGCCAGGACTGGGAGCCTGTGAAAGAGGAGACCCTGGATCCAAATGACTGGGGTCAGGAGTACATGGGAATGGCGACCAGTACCCAGGAAGTACAAGGCAGGATGTTTTAGACAAGCATGAACCCGAGGTCAAGGAATATCAGTACTAGGGCTAGTATGAGCTATGATGGGACAAGTTATTGCAGAGCCAAGTGGGCAAGGAGCAGGAAGACGAGGGCCTGGAGGAACAGGACCAGAGTGAAGAGGACTAAGATGATCAGGACCTGAAGGGCACTGGCCGGTATATCCAGGATTCTAAGATAAGCAGGCCAGGAATTAAGAAGACTGAGGGGGGCAGTACCAATGGCACCCAAAAGAACAGAGCAAGAGGACGAGGTAAACTAAAAACATCATCACCAGGAGGACCAGACACAGGACTAAGAAGGTCATGAAGATCAGGACCTAAGGGACCAGGGCTTGGATTACTAAGTGGGGCAGAGCAATCATTGCAAGAGGCAGGACCAGGGTGAGGAGGATCTGAGGTAAGAGGAATGAACAGTGGTGGCCAGGATGACAAGGACCATAATGACCATGGTCACGAAGACCCGAACAAGGAGAACCTGGATCAAGAGGTCCTGGACCAATGGCTGCTGTACCAGTAGGACTAAATGGGCAAAAAACAGATCGAGTAAAACAAGTACAGCCAAACCAGGAGGTCAAAGACTAAGAGTACCAGGACACAAGAAGCAAGATGGACCAGGACCTGCAGCACCAGGGCTAGGAGGTTGAGGGTGAGGAGAACCAGGACAAGATGACTAGTTCCAAGTGGATCAAAAAGGAATAGGGACAGATGGGCCAAGAGTGAGGGAACTAGGAAGCACCATGATCGCCAAAAGGCAGAAATATGATAACAAGCTCACTAGGACAAGAAAGACCAGGACCAAGGAGACCAAGATTAAGATAGCAGGTGGGTCAGATCCAGGAGAACTAGGTCTAGGAGAACTAAACTATAAGGAACAGGACCAAGAGGATCAGGGACAATATGCACAGATTCTTGTGAAGGATAAGGACTATTAAAAAAGGAATAGCATGATCTTGGCCAGGAGAGCCAGGTAGGTGAGACCAGGGGCACAGGCAGCTAGAGTCAGAAGGAAAGGTTCTAAGAGGACCAGCAAACAAAGTACTAAGGGGACCAGGAAGATAAGAGCAAAGAGGAACACAGCCTTGAGTATCAGGACCAGGTGGACCATGGTGAGGAGGAAAAAGAGGACCAGGGACATCAGGACCAGGGTGATCACAGCCTGGAGGTCTAGACCACAGGACTAGGAACTGGATGCCCAGGACGATGAGCATGGCCAGCCCCACGAGGACCAGATAAAGGAGGACCATGATGAGTTAGTGTAGCAGCAAGAAGACCAGGTCAAAGAGGATCAGGACTAGGCCCAGGAAGACAAGATCCAGGCCATTAGGATCAGGCCATAATACGCAAGGATGAGGAGGTCAGTACCAAGAATACCTGGAGGACCAGATCCAGGAGGACCGGAGCAATGAGGATTAGAAGAACCAGCACAAATAGGACCAGGAACAGTCCAAGGAGTGCCAGGGAGACAGTGACCATAGGACCAAGACCCAGAGTACCAAGGGGAACAGAAAGATCAGAAGCTCAGGGTAGCAGGACCAAGGTGAGGAAGACCTGCAGGGCCAGAACAGCCAGAGCCAGGAATTCTAAGAAGACTGGACCTGGATGTATAGAAGGACCAGGACCAAAATAACAAGACTCAGAAGGACCCAAACAAAGAGAACCAGGATCAAGATGGCCCAGATCATTAGGGACAGTGCCACAAAGACCATGAGGACAAGGCACAGGGCCAAGAGGACAAGGATAACAAGTATGATCCAAAGCAGGAAGTCAAGAGCTAAGATGGTAAGGCCTAAGAGTGCCAGGACACAAAAGGCCAGGAAGACAAGTGGACCAGCAGGACTACAAACTGATGTACTGGGAATCAGATGAGCAGAGTGAGAAGGATCAGAAGGACCAGGTTAAATGAACAAGGGTCACAGGGATTAGGAAAGAAAACAAAGATCTAGGAGAAGGGGGCCTGAAAGGACCAGGATGGCCAGAAGGACCAGAAACAAGAGGATTAGGCATACAAAGACCCAAACAAGAAGGACCAGAAGCAAAAGGATCAAGTCTAGTAGCCACAAAACCAGGAAGAGAACACGGACTGTTAGGACCAGGAACAGAGTCAGGAAGACAAGGGTTCCAGGATCTGAAGAAAATAGAGGAGATTGCCAGGCAACCGGAGTCAACAGAACAAGAGCTAAAAGGACTATGGCAATGAGGACCAGTGGGCCCACAACCAAGGGGAAAAGGAAGCTCAATTCACAGAGGCCCTGAGTATCGGGATCTGGCATACACAGACAGGCAGGACCAGAATGAGGAGAAAAAGAATGACGAGGCCAAGGAAGGCCACAATGACAGGAGCCTTGATGACCAAGCTTTATGTATAAGAAAGGGTAAAAACAGGATGAACTGAACAAGGAGGATCAGGATAAAGTGAACAAGTTAGTCCAACATTACAGCGAGCAGGAGGACAAATGCCAAGAGTATCATGATATGTTGGAGGAGGACCTGGAGAACTAGTCAGGTCAGGAGTAGGTGGACTAGGGCCATTAAGACAAGGGACCAGATGAGGAAGAATTAGGTAGACTAAAATTATCAAAATAAGCAGGTTTAGGAAAAAGGCCATGAGGACCAGAGAAGTCAGAACCAAAGGACCAGGACCTGAAGTTCCAGGTGAAGCAGAAGGACTAGGAACTGTGGTATTAGGACCAGGCTGGCGAGGATCAGGGGAGCAAGGACAACCAGAGCTAAGAGGACCAAAATAACCAGGCCCAGTCATAGAGGACCTAATAAGGAGGACCAGTGGAGGCAGTACCAGGTGGACGACAAGGAGCAGGGCAAGGAGAATCAGCATGACCGAAACCAGGAAGACTAGGAGACTAGGAGTGCGAGCCCTAGGAGAACCAGGACAACTGGGTTAGGTGGATAAGGACCCAGCAGGACAGCAGGATCAGGATGAGGATCAATAGTACAAGGATCAAGAGGTCCAGGAAAGGCTAATACAAGGATGAGCCAGGAGCAGGACCAGGAAGACCAGGATCAGGAAGGACTACAACCAGGACCCCCAGATTCAGGAAAACCATACCAGGGTGACTAAAACAGGAAAATGAGTATTTATATAGAACTGTGAAATGATTGATCAGTAGGTCACAAGGGTGGCGGTAACAAAATGTCTCTGTTTATTCAGTGTCTCATTTCTTACAATATTAGTAACAAAGTCAATAAATTAAATATCTCTGTGAGTTTCTTTTCTTCTGCGTCTTTGATGACTATATTTCTTTCTCTGATTTAATGGGAAAATTCATTCATACGCCAATGACATTCAGTTCAATTAATTATAGTCCCATTCCTTTGCTTGTGGCTTCTCAACAGAATACTTCCTCTGATGGCCCAATAAGGTATGGGCTGTTGAAGGAAGGACTTTATACCATGTACCCTATTTATAGTAAAGCCGGATTGTAAGGGACAGGAAAAAAATAATGATCCTGTCACCCTGGGAGATACCTCCCAGCATGTGGGACAATTAGTAGTTTTCTGTTTCAAAAACAAACTCCTGTTTTGGGGGTTTGCTTTTGAAAACCAACCATTTTTTAAACGTTTGCTAGCAGAACATCATGTATGACTGTACTGCACTTATACTGTGTTAGTCACTTCATAAAGGGCCCTATGCAATTGTTTCTTTTTGTATAAAATCACCCTAAATATTAGCTGGATCTGTGTTATTGGTATGCAACAGTTTCATTTCTGGTTTTTGCTTTTATACATCATTTTCAAGTGTTTTAGTCTGATTTGTTTAATTGAACTGAACCAAAATTAATAATTCCAGAACACACTGATTTCTGCAGAAAAATAGCTGTTCTCATAACATGGAGCCCTTTGGTAATCCTATATCTGGCCCTTGTACATTCCCATGGCTTTGTGAGTAAGAGCAAGTATGTAGCTTTAAAAGAGTAAACAACTTTAACTAGTCTTAGAAAGGTTCTAATTATCTTTATCATTAGTCACATCTGCAGATAATTGTAAAGGAGAAGGAGCATTTGTGGAGCACAAGACAGCTCCATAAAGGGCCTCCCAAGCCACTATGGTGCAGATTTGTACCTTGCTGTGCTGCACTGTGTGAACGGGCAGTAATGTGCCAAATTTACCATTATACTGCACATTCCTGTCCTTTTCGTAGCAATGGCACACCTTTGGCTGCCTAGTGCCAAGCAGGAACCCTTGCATCATGATGCAAGGGACACCTTCCTGTATAAAAACAATCCTCAGGGGCATTTCCCTCTTTCTATGAGTCCTGTGGAGGTGTAGCATTTTGAGGCATTCCCAGGTCTACCAGTAATGGTAAATCAGGGAATGCGCCGAAATCCATAGGTGGATGCATGGGAACACCTACGCTCCACCCATGGAACACCTCCTTGCTGCAGAATAACACAGAGTAACGCAAGGCAGTGATTTGTGCTGCCTTGCATTATTCTAGATCTATCAAGCCATGTAGGGCCACACAAGGTGGCCTTGCATAGCTTGGTAAATCTCACTTTGCGTGGCGCAAGGGTGACACAAAACTTTGATAAATCCGGTCCAATGTCTTGCTCCACAGTGTAATGGAGTGGCATTCTGTGCCATGTCTTTAAAAAAACATACAAACATTTGGCTCCTTTAGACCTATAAGTTAGTGCCTGCATCTAAGCCAGTTTTAGCACAAAGTGCCTCATGTTGTAAATTCACAAGTTTTGTGTCCACAAAAGAATTTATCATAATGTACATAAGCCTTTTTATGAGTTGGAAATTTCTTTAGCTCTGTGATGGTGACATCACCGATGTCATTTGAGATATAATCAGTGATATCATGAGTGATGTCACTGACCATGTCATAAGTGATGTAATATGTGAGGTCATATGCAGTGCATTACGGGGCATGAGTTATAGTTAGCTCAGCTAACTATAACTGCTGAATTCCATTGGTTTTGTACGAGTGAAACCTGAGCCTAACTATAACGTCTCTGTAACCTTTGTTTTCTTCAGTGAATTTCTAAGGTTTCTTAAATTCTAATTCCTAACTATAACGTCCCTGTAACCTTTGTTTTTTTCAGTGGATTTCTAAGGTTTTTCAAATTCTATTTCCCAACTCTAACATCCATGTAACCCAGTGATACTCAAAGTACGGTCCAGGGGCCACTTGCTGCCCTCTTGACCTTTACATGCGGCCCCCCTGCTGAACAGCAGCACAAGCTGCTCTTTAGTTGAGGATCACTAATATTCAGAAAAAAATGTTAAATAAACGGGCAAGCATTTATTAAGCTGGAAATAAATGCTTGCCCGTTTAGTTAACATTTTTTAGACCTCTTTACACAATCTCTGACCCATCCAGACCCCCCACCGTCACCCTGTTGGCATCAGTGCGGCCCTCGGTCATACCTTGACCGTACTTTGTGGCCCCTGGGCTAAAGTTTGCGAGTACCCATGATGTAACCTATGATTTTTTAATTGAATTTTTAAGGTTTTTAAATTGCATTTTCTCTAAAATGGCTCTATAATGTTTATTTTTATAAACTTGTATTTTATTCAGTGGATTAATAGGCGTAGTTATCTTTTTCTTTCCATTGTTTATATTCGTGACGACAACGCGATACCCGTGGTGACGTCGCGAAAGGTGCATGTTTTTGAGGAAGTCTTAAACATATATATAGACAGATTTTACTTAATAGCAGACACCAGGGGCCCGATTCACAAAAGTAATCTGAGACAAAATCCTAACTTTACGACTTTCGGTATTCACAAAAGGCATTTAGGAGCAGAAAAGTTAGGATTTTGTCTTAAGCTTGTCTTAAGTTTTGGTCTTAAGACAAAATCCTAACTTAAGTTAAACTTAAGTTAGGATTTTGTCGTAAGTTTGTCTTAAATTTTGGTCTTAAGAAAAATCCTAACTTAAGTTTAACTTAAGTTTAACAAATGTCAACGACTACCACCACATTAAAAATTATAACTTAAAAATTCATTCTAACTATTACAATACATACATTACTAACTTAAAGAACATTTGTACACATATATTTGTAGTAACATTGTTAAAAACTGTGTTTAAACCCTACTTCCTGTTTTCGCGATGAAGCCGAGAGTCATGACGACTTCGCTAACCGCGACGATCGTGCCTTTTTTAAGAGATGTAAAATACATATATGCATACATTTTACAGTATTTTAGACTCTAGGGGTTTATTAGTGCACTGTATAAAGTCATATTTTCATAGGGAGTATATATGAAAACAATCATTTGAACCGATTTTCCATTTTCGCGATGACGCCGGGCGTCGCCATGATATCGGAAGCCGCGATAACATCGCGAAATGACAAAATAAATGCAGACATTCAATAGCCACGACCACTTTCAAAACTTTTAACTGCAAAATGGATTATAACCAACAGACTAAACACATTACTATCTAAATGACTGTATAATAGCATGTACAACTCCCTTAATATCTCTATAACACAGCGCATACATTTTTCAGTGTAATCTATAACTGCATGCATCACTGTATCAGTAAGTCTCTCATTTACTGTATATATATTTGAGTAAATCTGTAAGACAGTGCATCATTCTATTAATGCTTCTGTAATGAACTGCATGACTGCCTCAGTGCATCTATGAGTGGGTGCATCAGTGTCGCAATGGGTCTGTGATTGGTTGCATAAGTCTCACTCAATCTGTGTGTAGGTGCATGAGTGCCATTGTACATTTGCAAATAAGTGTATAACTGTCTGACTGGATCTGTGAATGGATACATGAGTGTCTAAGTAGGTGTCTGAGTGAGTGGGTGCATGAGTGTCTGAGTGGGTCTGTGAGTCAATGCAAAAGTCTCAGTGTGTCTATCACTGGCAGCGTGAATGTCTGAGTGTTTCTGTCAGGGGGTGTGTGGGTCTCTGAGTGTGACTGTGAGGGGGTACATAAGTCTCTGATTGTATAACTGATTGGGTGCATAAGTCTCTGAATGGGTCTATGAGTGGATGTGTGAGTGACTGTATGGGTGTGTGAGTGTCTGAGTGGGTCCATGATTGGGTGTATGAATGTCTGAGTGGATCTGTGAGTGGGTGTAAGAGTGTCTCAATGGATCTGTGAGTGAGAGCTTAAGTCTCTGAGTGGGTGAGTGAATGGGTGCATGCATGAGTGTCCGAGTGGGTCTGTGACTGGGAGGTCAAGTGTCTGGGTGGGTCTGTGAGTGGATGCATGAGCCTTGAGTGGGTGAGTGAGTGGGTGTGTGTATATCTGAGTAAGTTTGTGAGTGGGTGTGTGAGTTTCTGAGTATATGAGTGAGTGACTGAGTCCATAAGTCTCTAAGAGGGTCTGTGACTGAGTATGGGAATGACTGTATGGGTGTTTGAGTGGGTGTATGAGTGTCTGAGTGGATTTGTAAGTGGGTGTATGCGTGTCTCAGTGGGTCTGTGAGTACATATTTGAGTATGTGAGTGGGTCTGTAAGTGGGTGCATGAGTCTCTGATTGGGTCTGTGCATGGGTGCATAATTCTCTGAGTGAGTCTATAAGTGGGTGCATGAGTATATGAGTATGTCATTGAGTGGGTAAATGAGTGCCCACCTGGGTCTGTGAGTGGGTGTAAAAGTATCTAAGTGGATATGAGACTGTACGCATGAGTCTATGAGTGGGTCTCTAAGTAGGTGCATGAGTCTCTGAGTGGGTCTTTACATGGGTGCATCACTCTGAGAGTGAGTCTATAAGAGGGTGCATGAGTACCTGAATGGGTATGTGAGTGGGTGCATGAGTATCTGAGTGGGTATGTGACTGAATGTATAAGTGTGTGAGTGGGTATGTGAATGGGTGTATAAGTGTCAGAGTGAGTTTGTGAGTGCATACAAGAGTGTGTGACAGTGACTGGTGAGTGTGTACAAATATATATATTTTTTGATATTTTCAACAATATTCGCGATGATGTCATGATATTCCCGATGTCCCCGAAACGGTACATGGGGGGCCATGCTGGCCATCACGTTCTTGTGGTGGATATCGCGCTAGATTAGTAAAGTTAATTTTGGACACATCATTTGTGTCACTAATACTCCCATTTTTCAAACATGGGGCCGAAGTACCTCCACCCTGACCCCTTATGTTAGCTTTCACAGAAATTTGCGGCCCCGGGAACCATTCCCAATCATTAAAATGGCGGCCGCAACTTTCGGTTCCGGTTGTGTCCAGCCAATCACAGCATTCCTGTTGGCCCGCACATTCACGATTAATTACGAAACCTTCGCGAAATAGCCGCGGCTAGAGATATCACTATAATTTTTGGCTTAAACTTCACAAAAAGTACTGAACGGATTTGCACCAAATAACAAAAAGCACAATCTGCGTAACAACATCAACCTTACTGCCAAATTTGGTGTAATTCCGTGCAGCAGTTCGGGCTGTAGGATCGACAACGCGTTCCTATGGGAATTAACTTTACAAAACGCACCCTTATTTTGCGCCCCTATTTCTCGATCCCCACTGCACGGATCACCCCCAAACTTTCCATGACACGCAGAACCTACTTTGACAGTTTTATTTGGAAAATGTCATGCTGATTGGTCAAACTACGCCAAAGTTATAGGCAAGTCAAAAAATGCTTTTCCTATGGAATCTAGGTTCTAACTATAGTTACCTACTGGTGACCACCAGTTGGTAATATGTATATATATATATATATATATATACACACACAAACACCCACACATATATTTATTTATGTTCACTGAAAAAAACAAAGGTTACAGGGACATTATAGTTAGGCTGACATTTCACCCACACAAAACCAGAGAAATTCAGCAGTTATAGTTGCTGAGCTAACTATAACTCGCGCCCCCACAATGCACTGCTTATGACCTGACATATTACATCACTCATGACATGGTCAGTGACATCACTGATGACATCACTGATGGCATCTCAAAAGACATCACTCATGACATCATACACAGAATCTCTGACGAACCCACTCACACCCCATGTAACCTTTCATGCACCCACTCGAACTTCCACATCCCCATTCTCGAAACCATTGACACACCCACACCAGTACTTACACACCCACTCACTGATTCATAGGTCTACACACAAATCCACCCAGTCACCCATACAGCCACTCAAACAGCAAGTTGCTCACTAATATAGCCACTGATATAGCCACTCACAAACTGTTAGTTACTCATAGAGCTACTCACACACCTACTCACTCACCTAGAGAGTCACTCACACAGCCATTTACTCACCTTTACAGTTATACACTCAGTCACTTATTCATACAGATACTAACACATACTCACTCCTCTATACAGTCACTGATGAAAGCACACAATCACCCATACAGCCACTATTACAATCCCTCACTCACACATACAGTCACCTACATACTCCAACACTCACCTATACTGCCTTCCACATATCCAGTTACTCACCCATAAACCACTGACATATTTATTTACTCACCAACACACTCATACACACACTCAGTCACCTATACAGCCCCTCACTTACACACTCACTAACCCATACAGCCACTGACTCACTCACTCACTCATCCATGCAGGCAGTCACACACTCTCTCACCCAGTCTCACAGACACTCATGCATCCATACAGGTACTCAGGCACCCAATCAATCACCCATACTTCCACTCACGTACCCACCCAGCAACCCATACAGCAACTTAGACACCATGTGACAGACTGATGCAGACAAACTCAAAACCTAGTCACTCACCCATACATTCACTAAGACACCTAATTACTCACTTATACAGTCAGCCACGCACCCACTGAATCATCCATCCAGCTACTGATTCACCAATACACCATCCTATATATATAGTCAGTCTCAGGTCACCATTCCTCATACCTGGAATCAGTTTATATATCACCCATGTGAGTTTTCTGCGCATGAAGCCAAAATTCAAGGCTTTCTCTGAAACATAAGTCAACCATATTAGTGATACGACAGCAGTTCACCAGGAACATCATAGCAAAGGAAGTCAGCCATGTTGTTCGCATCTAAGAAATCTGCACCTAGCCCAGTATGAAACACAACTCACGAGTAATTATTGTGCTTCCTCTCTATCAAGTTCAAACATCAATGTCATAATCACTACTTTCCAAACGGGTATGAAAAAAATACAATCCTTGTTGCAAAATTATTAACATTACTGTGACCAGCACATGACTTCTTGTAGCTCAATTATCTATAGTCAGTTCTATTACAAAGCCATATGAAAAATGAAACATATTAGTGTTTCTAGATGCAAATTCCTTTAATGCATATGGCATAATACTGTAACCTCCTCTCTAAATGCAACACCATTGGGTCCAATTCACAAAAGCATTTATGAGTACGGAAAGTAGTACTTCCAGAGTACTTTTATTTATGCTCACACACACTTTTGTGAATAAGCCCTGAAACCACCACCTTCCTGTTGCTAAAAGTAGAAAGAGGGCACTGTCATCATCATCATAAATAACTTTATTCGGTTGTTTTGCTTTGAACCATCAAAGTATACAAAAGATCCATCATTTGCAATATAAAACAAAGAAACAGGGTTCTTGAGTTACATATAAAATGTATAATAAAAAACAGGATAAAAGCATTAAAACAGGCGAGCTTCCAGTTAATAGCTTTGCAGTTAAAAACAACGCTACTTAAAAATGTTGAAATGTAATCTTATATACAATACACAGTTCGTTTGTTCCAGTAGCCAACATTTCAAAAAACACAAAATTCATTTTGATAATAACAGTCAATGCAGGCTAGGATAAAAGCTTCTGTTTATTAATCCAGAATAAGAATAAAAAGCAACTAACTGCAAAAACTACTGGCCCGGATGTATCTCTTTTTAGGATTCTGTAGGCAACTTGATATTGCCTGGCACCAAGGTTTAAACAGATCGGCCGTATCCACCTACTGCGAATCAGTTGGTATTTAATGCAAAAAAAAAGTATGTGTTCTTCAGTCTCTGTACTCTAGCACAGGCAGGGCATAGTTTTGGTAATAACCCAGCAACCTGATTGTTGGGAAGCCTTAGGAGCAGGTTGCCATACCTAAATCTAACATATAGACTTTTAGCAAGTGGGGGTGTGATTTGATCCAAGAACAGTTTGAATCTGGGGCATGGTTTGACACTTACAAATTGTGTTGTTATATGACCATTTACTGGTCTGCTAGCATAGCACTCTCCCACAACCACCCAGTACCTAGATTTCAGTCTCTGTAGATCCTCTCTAGTTGCCCTCTCTGGATATTCCCATAGTCCCGACATGCCCAGTGATTTGCACCAGCTTGCAATATGTTTGAACCATGGTAGTTTTTTGTACCACTGATCAGCTGAACCTCCCTCAGGGAATTGCAATAATCAGAGAGCTGGGGTGTTCTCCAGATACGTAGCCAATACATTAATGGTTTCAGTGAGGCCATATCTCTTATTCTTTTCATCCCTAGGTCAAAGAACAGTGGGGTTAGTGGAGTAGTGATGGGTACCGAGATAAGTGATCTTACAAAGGTATTTTTGCAAGTCGTCAGTTTGTTTGTGTTTGTATGGCCCAATCTCTCTGCTCCATACAAAGCACCACTCTGGGCTTTAGCACGGTAGACTTCTAATGCAGGGGTCAATGATCGAATGTATGACTGTCTGTGATATCTCAGTATTGATTTTGACCTGTGGCATAGAGTAAGATAACTCTTGTTTAACTGTTGTTCCCAGCCAAGTAAGTCGCTTAATCTTATCCCAAGGTAGTCAAACTTTTTCACCCTCTCAAGGGGTACACATGCAATCCTAACCTCACATGATTTCCCCTTCGCTTTCCCGAACACCATATATTTTGTTTTGGTAACGTTAAGCTCCAAACTCCTGTCCCTGCAGAAATCTGAAAGCTTATCCACTAAGATTTGCAGGCCCATAGGTGTTGTGGAAATGAGTAAAGAGTCATCTGCAAAGAGCAGGATTGGGACTTTCGTGCCATTCATAACGGGAGAGCCGTTCCTGCAGTCCAGAAGTCTGCTAGCCACATCAGTGATAAACAATGAAAATAGCGTGGGAGCGAGCACGCACCACTGGCGCACCTAGCGCTGTTTGGGTATCCTATCAGTCAATTCACCGCTTTTTCCCCATATGACCTAGGCATAGCTGTCCTCATGAAGTCTGGCTATCAAAATTAGCAGATCGATTGGGGCTCCTAGGTGAAGCATGGTTCTCCATAACAATTTGCGCCGTACTAAGTCGAACGCAGCTCTCAGATCGACAAATGCTACATAGAGTTTTTGTCTTTTTAGCAGCACATATTTCCATGTTAATAAGGTAAATCTGAGGGCCTGGTTGCATGTACTTATTTTGGAGCGAAAGCCTGCTTGATATGGGGACAATATTGCCTTATCGTCTATCCATTTCTGGAGTTTGTGTAGGACCTGTCTTGCAAAGATCTTTTGCAAACTGTCAATCAAGCTGATGGGTCTATAAATGAAGGGGATGGAAAAGTCTCCCTTTTTATGTATTGTAATTATCTCGGCTCCCCTCCAGGTTGTCGGAATATCCCCACCAGCAGATATACAATTTGACAAGAGATTTATGTATGGAGCCCATATCATCGGCTCTGATTTGTATAAGTCACCTGGTATCTGGTCAGGGCCAGGGGCTTTTCCTGCCTTAAGTCTATTAATTGCTGACAATGTCTCATCCAGGCTGAAAACCAAAGCAGTGCCAGTAGTATGCGTGACGGGGAGGATATTAGTAATGTTCTGGTCAACTCTAAGGTTGTCTATACCACAAGTATCCTTGTTCCTGATATATAGAGTGGAAAAGTGCTCAACCCATACCTCTGGCTGGATATGATAACTGAGTGTATTTGCATTTTCTGAATTTCCCTTTGCAATAATATTCCAGAACAGGCGATTGTCATTGCATCTGGCAGCTAGTACCAGATCTTGCCAATTTTTATCTGCGTAATCACGCTTGGCTTTGGCAAGTGCAGCTTTGTATCTCTTGCATGCCAGGACTACCCCAGGCTGACTACGCTCCTTAACCGCAGGCTATAATGTCCCCTTTGCTAGTTTGCATTCACAATTAAACCATTTGTTATTTGTTATGCCAGCAGGCCTACTGGCAGAGTTATTTTTAGTAAATACAGTTTGCAGGGCTCCATAGAATTCCCTATGCACTAATAGCAGGGAGGTTGGCCCAGGAGAATGCACATGGTCCAAACTGCTACTCAAGCCAAACAGACATTGTACAAATAATTTGTAAATCCTAGTATATAAGACCGGGTTTTCAAGGACATTGGGCCAGGTGACTCTTCTGCGGTTGTTAGTTACAAGTGGCTCGTCCACCCTAGAGATACAACTGGATGAGTTCCTATCCAGGGCAGTACCCATCATTCTTAACAGCAAGGGGTTGTGATCGCTGTCGGACCTCGGAGCAATTATCATATCCTCAACTAGTGACCAGATTCTTATGCCAACTAAAAAGCAGTCAATGACGCTAGTGCTGACACCCCATTTAAAAGTAACCTGACTGTTTAAATCAGATATGGTCCTCCCGTTGCATGCCCTCAAGCTCCTTCCTGTAACCAATGATGCAATCTGCAGGGAAACGGACGTTTGGTGAGGGCAGCGTTTAGTCGTTGCCAGGTTAGGCATGCCCCATATCTCATCCTCCTCCTCTAGTAAGATACTTAGTAGGGGAGAGGGTTCACAAGAGGCATTGAAGTCCCCAGCTACTATGATTTTAGAGTTCCTTTGATGTACTCCAACCAGATCATCTAACAGCGATACTACTGGAGACTCACTGCTATAAGGTTTGGACCTAGCATAGACATTGAACACAGTCAGGTTTAGACCAGTAGGAAAGGCAAGCTGAATCCCCAGTATATCTTGTGATGGTATTGCTAGTTGTTTATACTTGTAGGCTAGAGTATTCCTCACGAGAATTATCTGCCCCCCGCTTGCTCTGCCCAATTTTTTGGGTGCGTTGGCTTCCAAACTATATGTTGTGTATCCGTTTAGGTATACCCTATCCACAGCCCAAGTCTCCTGGAAAATACAGATATCATTTTTGCCTATAAAGGAGTGCCATTCTGGGTCTTGAAGTTTTAAGGAGGAGAAGACGGATAAGGCGGTGAGAAGCGTAATACCCACTGTGTATTAGTCCTTATTGGCACGATTTTAACGCTTTTTAACCCATTATTTTAAGAACTGTGTATTGTGTGTAGATCATTTTACTTACCAAATGTGTTGAATCTGAACTGCACTGAAATTTACGGTGACATTGAGTGTACTCAACTAGTTCTTTCTCGGGGGCACACTGCTCACCTCCATACTGACTGGACGCATGTCCGGAGCAGTGCAGGCAAAAGACCATAGAGAGGATAAAAACACCCAACCTACCATAGAGGGAGTGAAATTAGCCCTCCAGTTGCTCAGGAGAAACGCCTACTTATGGCGGCCGAAGCATGGATGCGCTGAGGAGAAGACGGATAAGGCAGGGAGAAGCGTAATACCCACTGCGTGTTAGTCCTTATTGGCACGATTTTAAAGTTTTTTAACCCCTTATTTTAAGAAATGTGTATTGTGTGTAGATCATTTTACTGATCAAATGTGTTGAATCTGAAATGCACTGAAATGTATGGTGACATTGAGTGTACTCACCTAGCTCTCTCTCAGGGGCACACTGCTCAAGCTCCATACTGACTGGACGGCTGTTCGGAGCAGGGCAGGCAAAAGACCATAGAGAGGATAAAAACACCCAACCTACCATAGAGGGAGCGAAGTTAGCACTCCAGTTGCTCAGGGGAAATGCCTACTATGGCGGCCGAAGCACGGACGTGCAGCGGGCGCGTCAAAGGCACGCCAAAGGCAAGCCCGTCTGCGCCAGTCCGCGTCCAGCCGGGGCCAGGAACCCTGGCCGTAAGGGCTTCAAAACCCCAAGAGATCTAAGCTACAGTGCAAGGGAACTGACACTACTGAGGCCGGCCAGCACCCTCAGTGTGCACATACCCTCAGAGTGGAAAACCTGGCAGGAAGAAAGACAATTTGCACCTATTGTACGGTCACGGTGAGTGAGGTGGCCTCTCATATAAAACGGCTCCCGCTAGAATCAGAAGGGGAAGCAATGTGGAAATGGGGGTTAATAAACATTAGATCCATCCCGGGACACAAAACAGAGATAAGGCTCCTAATTGAGGAGGAAAACCTAGACGTCTTATTTGTGACCGAGACCTGACTCAAAGACTACTCCACACCAGACCTAGTCATGGCGATCCCTCCAGAATTTGCAGTTAGAAGACAGGATAGGGTTGGAAAAGTCAGGGGGGAGTGGCCATCATATATAAAGAAATCTATAGTTGTAGCGTTTCACCAAAATCCTTACTCAACTGTGATACAATACAATTCAACATTGTGCTATCCCATACCCAAACCATTTCAGGAATGCTTATTTACCGACCACCAGGACCCTGTAATGCCTTCCTGGAGTCCTTCCCCAATCTTATACCAGATATTACTGCTATTAAAGGTGCTGTGACTATTCTAGGCGACCTTAATATTCACCTAGACGAACACAATCCCTCAGCCACTAACAGACTTACCCAAGACATGGAAGCCATGCAACTCAGACAGCATGTTCAATCAGCCACAGACAATACAGGACATATCATAGGTGCAATATTTTCTAACAAATCTAAATTAAAAAGAGCCATACCTATACCAGTTCCCTGCTCCGACCACTTTTTTATTTCTTTTTTCTCTGGCCAAAACTCATATACAAAATATAGGGGGCAATGCCCCGAAGCCGGGTAGGAAGTGGCCTAGAATTATACCAGACAGCCTGATTAAGTCCCTAGAAGGGCAAATCCCGGTTTTGACAGGGGATGTAGAGGATGCAGACATGCTCTGGACCAAATGGCTCAATGAAGCAGCAGAAAACTGGAGTCAGAAAGAGAGGATAGTGACCAACCATACACAGAGGAAAGCAGCATGGTTTAATAACCCTCTCGCCTCTCTGAAAAAAGCATGCAAAAAAATTGAAAGGAACTGGCGAAAAGCATATGACCCAGCCATCAAAGACCAATATAAGAAAGCAATTAGACTCTACCATGATGAAATTAAATTAGCCCAAGCCAGGTACTTCCAGGAAAAAATAAACTCTGCCATCCACTCTTCCAGAGAACTCTTTAAGGTGGTCAGATCCCTTATGTCCATAGAGCAAGAAGTCTCTCCACAATCTTCATCAAAGTAGAGATGTAATGAACTTGCAGTCTTTTCGTAAATTATAGTAGAAAACATCTACAACTCCATGCAAGGGGACACAGACAACCCAGACTTACACAAAGGAACCATGGACCCCTTAGCTCAGGTCGCAGGACCTGCACTAACGCACTTCTCAGTGCTAAGCAAGGAAACCACAAGCATGATTTTAGGAAACATTAAATTAGGTTCCCCCCAAGATCCAGTACCCCCACACATTTTGCTACAGGGTGGGGACGCCACTCTGGCCACTGCTACAGAGCTGCTAACACTATCTCTCACTCAAGGGAGAGTTCCAAAAGCATGGAAACATGCTATAGACCGACCACTATTAAAAAAAACACATCTAGACCCAACAGATCTAGGGAATTATCGCCCCATTTCACTCCTACACATTCTAGGAAAAATTGCAGAAAAACATGTCAACCACACGCTGTCCCAATTCCTAGAGGAGAACGAGGTACTACCCCAGACCCAAATGGGGTTCAGACCACTGCACAGCACAGAGTCAGTCCTGCAGTTGGTCACGGAGGAACTTTAGGGAATCCTCGATCAGGGGGGTACTGCTGCAATACTGCTGCTCGACCTTAGTGCAGCTTTTGATACGGTGGACCATAAAACACTGATTCACAGGCTGGAGAAAACAGGGATATAGGACAGCGCCCTAAGATGGATAGTGTCATTCCTGCAAGATAGATCTTTTCAGATAACGGAATGTGGACATTACTCAGATGCTCTAGAGATAGCATACCGAGTACCACAGGGCTCCACCCTCAGTCCCACACTATTTAATCTATACATGCAACCTCTGGCCAAGATTGTCCAGGAATTCGGGCTGTCAATCGTATCCTATGCGAACGATACCCAACTGGTAGTCTCAGTTTGAGAGGGTCCTAAATCGAATTATAACCAAGTTGTTCCTTGTATGTAAAAAGTAGTAAAATGGATGACTAGCTGCAGGTTAAAACTGAATGGTGACGAAACAGAACTCATGTTCCTAGAAAATAATTCCCCCCCACGTGTCACCATTAACTGGCCAAAAGGATTGGGATGTCCTCCCATCCACAAAAAATCCATAAAGAACCTGGGAATGTGGCTGGATCACAATCTCTCCATGGGGACAAAAGCTAGGAAATTGGCTGCCACTTGTTTTGGAATATTACGCATGCTCCGTAAAATTCTAGGTCTTATTCCTGAGAAGACCCGGAGAACAGTTATACAGTCTCTGGTGGTCTCACGACTGGATTACAGGAATTTCCTTTATCTGGGATCACACAAATATGTGGTGAGGAGACTACAAGTAGTACAAAACGCAGCAGCCAGATTACTTAGAAGTATACCCAGGCATGAATCGGCAAAAGGTGCACTGAGACTACTTCACTGGCTGCCGATCCAGGCCAGGGTCATATGTAAATCATTATGTATAGCGCATAGAGCCATGAACGGCAAGGGTCCGGTCCCTCTCAGAGCACTCATTACCCCATATGCGGCTGAATGAGCTCTAAGATCCTCCTCTGATCATCTTATTAAGACCGCAAGGATAAAGAGAGCCAGATGGTGAGGAAGATCATTTTCGCACCTTGTACCAAAGCTATGGAACACCATGCCCAAAGAACTGAGACTGCTCACGGATGAAATAAGTTTAAAAAAAAAATTGAAAGCATGGTTGTTCCCCGAAAAACTCTCCTCTCCACCTGTTATCGTCCGCTCCTCAGCGCTGGGAAGCCCCTGGGCAGCTATGCGCTTTATAAAACCCCTAAACATAAACATAAATGGATCCCCGCCAGGTTCCAGGAGATTAGGGTTAGTCTGTTATTTGCCTTCTTATTGGGTGTGGGCACGCATCCATGGGTCTCTGCGTGGCTAGGCGACATATTATCAGTGGTCGAATAGACAGAACGGGTGGGAGAAGTAAATGACAGCAGGTGCGCAACCATGGCTTTACCAATGTCGCTGGTAAATGTTATGTGCTTTGAAATGTAAGTTAATAGTCTGTGGCTCAACAGTGTGACTGACTGCCAGGGGTTTTGGTATGAGGCTGCTATTAAAAGGTGTATGATCTAGTGATAGATTCAAAGAAGTTTTTAATTTCCCCATTTGGCCCCAACCCATACTATTTGAGCTAAATTCATCCCTTAGTCCACTACTATGAGATTGAATTAAGGTAACGTGATCTGGCCCTACTATACACGTATTACTACTGCTTTTTACATTGAGTGATGCAGGGGGGAAAAAGTTAGTAGTATTCCTGAGTCAATCCACATCTTGCAGTGAGGGTGAGGGCCCGTTCCTTGGCCTAGAACCCTGTGGTACAGCAGTTCCTGGCCTGCAGTACTTAAATCTAATTGATGAATTATTTGAGGGATTTGTCCTAATGTCTAGTGCCACTAAATCATCCACCATCCTTGCGTCTTTTAGTGTTAGTTCTATCACATCAAACATTGAGCTCTTAGGGGAGCTCTTTTGAGCACAAAGAATGTCTTCTCAAATAATCGAGCGGCAACCTCTAGTGTGCCTGATCCAGTGGATGGTTTTGTTTATAAGGGAATCTTCAGATTCAAACATTACGTGTGCTTGCAGTTTGGATACCTTTATCATAGCAACTGTGTTTTTTAAGTTATTAGGCCTACTTCTAAGACAGGGGGCGGGCGTATAGTTCCACCCTTTGTTGGTTATATCATACGGAGAATTGGAAATCCATGAAGGATTCGGGAGCTGCAACTGGCGGGGATTAGGCAAACTAGAGTTGCTCAGAGCACTCTTACTCCAGTGTTGTAAAGAATTGGCTCTAATATTGTGCTGGGGGTGCTTGGAGTGTAGATGGGAACTTAAGGACCTGCAACTCCTGCTTGCTGCCTCTTGTGCCCCATAAGTCCCCAATGGATAGGGGGTATTAGTTGGGGATACTAGCTGTTGTGCATCAGACTGTTAAATAGACTGGATAGTCTGAGCAGACTGGCTATTCGAAATAGTAGATTTATCAATATCTTTTCACATTTCAGTTTGTTTACAGTGAAAACCAATCTAGATATAACAGTTTTTAACTCTTCCACTTCGGTTCTTAACCCGTTAATTAAAACAATACATTCCTTACTTGGTTGAATTGAGGATTCTGTTAACATAGCTTCCAAAACGGGATTTGGGTGGGGGACAGGGATAGTAAAATCATCTGCAATGTTGAGTAAAGGGGAGAATCGATTGCTACAGTGTACAATATCGCCTATATTGGATGGATAAGATAGATCTGGCACATCCGGACTAAGGGATTTACTCTGAGTAATGGCCATAGACGTAGGCTGTTTCGCTGCCTTTCCAAACATGCTAGGTATTCGTGGTTGTGTGGTAGAGTCCACGGTAGATAAAGTATCCCGCAATACCGGTGTCAGAGTGTAGCAAGTCCTCACATTCAACAATGAGGTTATCAATTTGGTCAATCACACAGTTCCCACCGGCAGATTTGAATAATCTTTTTGTTTTTTTAGTTTTTGTAGTGACAGAGGACCCCTCGGTTGCCTTCCTATTTCCCATAGTTATAGTAATAATTAGGGCGAAGTACTGTTGGGCAACACCAGTACAGGAACAAGAGGGCCTCGAGATAGTCACGAAAAAAAAAAAATTAAACAACAATGGTATCAGTGGTACCCCCCCTGGTGAAGTACCCAAGTCCGGATAAGTTAAACAGTCAAGAGGATCTTGAATATAGCCCCCAACAACAGTGTAAAATAATTGGAAAGACAAAGTCTTGATTGTGTACCTCCTGGAATTCGGATGTAAGGGGGATGGCCCAGCCCAGCCTCCTCTGGGCTCCGACGGGCGTGAACGGGCCTGCCCTTGGCCTGGGCTTCGCCCAGGCGTGGCCCGGGTGCGTCCGGGCTTGTCCCACGCTGCGGGAGCCGCCAGCAGTTTCTAAGCGCCTTCTGGCGCAAACAAACAACGTTGGTGGCAACGGCCACAGGGCGCAGGGCGTGACGGGGGTTGAATCCCCACCTGCCTGGCTGTAGCGGGCTCCCGTGCTGCCGGAGCCCCGAGCAGTTTTTAAGCGCCTCCTGGCGCAAACAAACAACTTTGGCGGTGACGGCCGCAGGGCGTGACGGGGGATGGAGTCCCCTCCAGGCTGGCTGTGACGGGCTCCCGCGCTGCAGGAGCCCTGAGCATTTTTTAAGCGCCTCCTGATGCAAACAAACAATGTTGGCGGCAATGGCCGCAGGGTGCAGGGCGTGATGGGGGATGGGGTCCCCTCCTGGCTGGCTGTAACCCCCCGAGCAGCTTTCAAGCACCTCCTGGAGCAAACAAACAACGTTGGCGCCGACGGCCGCAGGGTGCAGGGCGTGACAGGGGATGGAGTCCCCTCCTGGCTGGCTGTGGCCCGAGCATTTTTTTATCCCCTCCTGGTGCAAACAAACAACGTTGGCGGCGACGGCCGCAGGGAGTGACGGAGGATGGAGTCCCCTCCTGGCTGGGTGTAATGGACTCCCGTGCTGCGGGAGCCCCGAGCAGTTTTTAAGCCCCTCCTGGCGCAAACAAACAACGTTGGCAGCGACGGCCGCAGGGCGCAGGGCGTGACAGGGAATGGAGTCCCCTCCTGGCTGGCTGTGATCCAAGCAGTTTTTAAGCACCTCCTGGCGTAAACAAACAACGTTGGCAGCGACGGCCGCAGGGCGCAGGGCGTGACAGGGAATGGAGTCCCATCCTGGCTGGCTGTGATCCAAGCAGTTTTTGAGTGCCTCCAGGCGCAAACAAACAAGGTTGGCGGCGATGGCCGCAGGGCGCAGGGAGTGACAGGGGATGGAGTCCCCTCCTGGCTGGCTGTAATGGGCACAGTCCTTTCAGCTTGTACTTATTTTACACGACTGTTCCTGTTTCATTCCAAATTTATTCATATTTGAGACGTTTAAGGACCAATTCACAAAGGCTTAAAGGAGTAAAGAAAGAAAACATATCCCTTCACACTCGCAAACACCCAATCCTAATTATTCATGTCACAAAATGCTTAAATGTCTCCTCCCAAAATGGACATGTACTAAAATATTGAGAATCTGCACAGACTCCAAATGTTCGCCGTCGCTCATCCCAAATCGCTTGTAAAATATGAAGTGACAATAAACGTGATATGCACATACAATCTGTAGTCTCCACAAAATAGCCACCCCTGCGCTATGACTACGTGCATGCAGCTCGAAAGCGGCCTCTCAGCCCAAAATAGATCAAAGAAATAAACATTGAATATTGTCCCCCTGTTAACACTTTGTTCCTCTCTAACATATGTCATATACATGAATAATCCAAAAAGCAGAGGAACATTTTGCGTGCTATTTTCCACACCACAGATATCCCTGTATCAAGTCACCAAATGCGTTCATAGCCTCTTTCAAAATATATTTTTAAAGCAAGCTATATTATCAAAAAATGCATGAATGGCCTCAAAAATATTCAAAGAAAAATAATTTCCACCCAGCCAAAAAATGAATCCCTCTTTATCTAAACATGAGGTCACAAATAATAAAATGACCAACAACAAAAAGGTCCTATATGTTCTAACTGACCCCCAACAAAGCACATTTAAAAAATGCCCTCGTCCAACGTTGCTAATCACCAGTCTCCTTAAACGATGTTAGCAAATGAATAAAAAGGCTCAGCCTAAAAAATGATGAAAACATTTCGCCAATCAATCTTGACAGACCCTCCAGACGCAATCCCTCATTCATCGTTTCATGAAATAGTTACATGACCAAAGAGATCACATAAAAAATATTATATGGGACACTTTCCCCTCTTCTCAGCTTCATAAAACCAGCTGCAAAAACACTGAAATTGAAAAAATAATATATTCCCCACACAATCATAACTAAGTCAAATTCAAATTCAAATTCAAATTCAGCTTTATTCGATTGTAAGATATTTCAATCATAAAAGCAATTTGTACACATTATAATCATGTTAAAAGACTTAAAATTGAATATCAATTTTTCAAGTTAATTCATAAAGAAATTTTAGCAGCAGCTATGATCATTATATCGCACTTAATAACATCAATTAAAAATTCATAACGTTTAATTAATTCTAAAAACAATATTCTTAAAAAACAATTCCTCATGATATTATGCTCTTCCTATAGCTGACCACTTTTTTAAAAACATCGCAATTTTCCAAATCATATTAGCATTGTCCATAGTTTGTAATGCGATGTAAGCTGGGCGACATTTTCTTATCCCCATAGTTCTCAACATTGGCAGAATCCAGACTTTCCTAATGAGAGTATAAAATCCACAAAAGAAAATAACATGGATAGTGGATTGACTTGAGCAATTATCACAGGGACAGGGTATCATAGTTCGGCTCCAGTCATTCATATCGGGAAAACTAATAAGTCTGTGTACGATTCCAAGCCTGAATCTTGTTAGTAGGAATCTGTCGTATCCTTCTGGTACTATCGCCAAATATGGCTGAATTTTAAAAACACTTAAAATCATTTGATTTTCCAGTACCGTGGGCTTTAATATTTCAGTCGTCAACCGTGTCATTTCCAACATCACAAGACCCTCTTTTTTAAGTCTTTCCTACGTACCGCTTGCATAGAATCAGGATCAGTGAAATACTCCAGATGTCCCAGATTCTGCAGGAATTTTCGTACATAACTGACCCAGGGTATCGTTAAGACTTTTTCCATTTTTAAAATATCCTTTAAAATATCCCTGTTTAGCTTGGTTTCTTCTTTTGTCCATACTCTGTGCCATAAAAGAACCGGCTCCAGTTTAATGAGATCAGACAAATACGTTAAACCCAGTTCAGCGTGGCACACATAGGAAGAGGTTGATCTAGGTACTGACAAAATATATCTTAGAAAATTATTTTCCACAAACTTAAATGACTGGGTATTTGCAATACCCCACACCCCTGAGCCATAGGTTACAGTTGAGATACTTTTTGCCTGGTAGATCTGTAAAAGCTCTACCGGGGTCTTCTCCCTAACTTTTTTGAAAATTGGGCGAGTGCTGAGATAGTTCTAATAAAACTTAATTTTTAGCTCTAACTGCCTGAACCCATGAGTCATCTTGGTGAAATGGTATTCCAAGATATGAAAAAAGTTTTGTTGCCTCGATTTTTCGATCACCTATGAACATCTCACGACATTTTTTACTGCCCCTACCACATCTCATGACATATGTCTTAGATGTATTCACCGTAAGTCCTAATTCATTCATATATTCATTAAAACCATTTAAAACCTTTTATAGACCTACTTGAGTTCGTGACAATAAAACCGCATCATCAGCGTATAGAAGTGCGGGGATAGGACGACCATTTATCTTGGGGTAGTCAACCTGTTTCTTAATCAATGCTTCCTCTAAATCATTTATATACAAGTTAAAAGGAATGGGGCAAGGACGCATCCTTGCCTAACTCCCCTACTTATTGGAATTGGAGTTGTACATCCACCCTTAATGTCAAAACGAACTTTCGTCTGAGCATTACAATAAAAACGTCGTAAAAAATAAATAATTTGTTGTTCAACGCCTATCTTTTCTTAAACCTCCCAAAGTTTGGCGTGTATTACAGAATCAAAAGCAGCGGTGAGGTCTACAAAAGCTAAAAACAAACTTCCTTTTTACCCGTACATACTGTCCCACCAGTAGGGCTAAATTTAAACTCTGTTCAATAGTGCCCACTCCTTCACGGAAGCCATATTGAAGGTCGGAGAGAACGTTCTTATCTAGTGCCCAGTCCTTGAGTCTTGCTAATATTACACGACCCACAATTTTAGTCATTGAGTCTAATAAGGAAATAGGCCTCTAGCATCTAGGGTCCTGGCGATTTCCCTTTTTAAAAATGGGGACAATGATTGACTCTACCCAGGTTTGCGGGAAAGGTGCTAAACAACTTGCATTCACTACCTGTGTCACAATTGGCCCCCATAAAATTAAATTTGATTTAAACAAATCACATGGGACACCATCGGGTCCTGGAGCCTTCCCTGCTCGAGTGACCGATATCGCCCCTGTCACTTCCTCCAGGGTAAATTGGAGGTCAATATTTTCTGTGTTGCTAGTTAATAGTGGTTCACCTAAGTTATTGTCAGTGTGACCTACCCCCTTGAACACCTCTGTGAAGTGCTCAACCCATTGGTCCTCTGTGATGGCAATCTCGATAGCGGGACCCCCATCTTGCTTCAGGTATGGTGCTTTAACCGCCTTCCAAAAGGCACTACTGTCCCTGCTTAAAGCGGCCAGATGAAGGGACTCCCAAGCTTCCTTTTTTAAGCTGGCTTTCCTCTCTTTAATGGCCAGGTTGTAGATTCTCCTAGCCTCCCTTATGGCATCCTGATTTCTGGGAATAGTATGAAGTACTTTTTTTAAATTCAGGTGTGCCTTGTTACAATTCGAATCAAACCATCCTGTTGATTTTACCTTGCAATGTTTTTGTACAAAGAGGGCCTCCCTCACAGCACTAGAAATTAATACAAAAGAGTCAAGAATACTACCGGGGGTTGCTGACTCATTCAGACATGTATCAAAGGCAGCTTTGCACTTATTTACCACAGATTTTATAACGCCTTCAGGATCAATCATAGCCCATTTCAAAGTAAAACCGTTAGTTCTATCAAGTGCGATTGATTCTGAAGGCAGGGGGCAGTTTTTTCCTATACTTGAACTACTCGTCCATCCTTTAATTGTAGTACACAGTGGGAAGTGATCACTCAGAGATATATCACCAATATGAAATGATCTGATTCTTGGAGCGTGGTTATTTGACACAAATATGAAATCTATTGTTGAGAATAAGCCCTGCCCATTAAAGGTGTAACCCATTAGAGCTGGCTTTGGACACATTTCATTCACGAAACCTAAATCCAGAGTGCACAACATTTCATTATACAGCTCCCCCAATTTTGTGTGACAAAAGTGCGTACAACTGAACCCTTCATTATCATCATGGCCACACATATTAATATCAGCATTTGAACATAAAACGCAATTAAAATCCCCTCCCATAAGTATCATCGTGTCTTCAGCATTTTTATGCCATAATGATTGTACATCACTTACTAACTTTTTCATCACAGTTTCTACATCAGGCAGGGGAATATTATTATAAAAATTGATCAGGATGACAGATTGCTTCCTATCAATTTTAATGTTAACTAGCTGATAGTAAATATCTTCCAAATAAAGTTCTACCTTATTAATATTCATAGTATTCGATACAAATGTACAAAGGCCACCTTTAGGCCTACCTCCTTTACTTTCAGTTGCCCTTGTGTGCAGAGTTTTAAATCGATTAATGTATAGCGGGTCTATTGCCCACGTCTCCTGCAAACAAAGCATATCTTGACTTTGTATATATTCGCACCAAATAGAGTTGGTCAACTTTTGGCGAAGACCTGCTATGTTCCAGGACACCAGTTTACAAAGAGCTTCCTCTGTGTTATTATTCAAACTATTATTAGACAGTTTAGGTGGAATAAAGTTAGTGGGAAACTCCAATAACCGTGAATGGGAGACACCCTGAGTGTTAATTATCTGGCAGGCACAGGGCGTCTTTAACGCTTTATGGTCGGTATCAATCTCCAAAAGCTGGGAACTATCCTGGATTGATATTACGTCATTTGTAATCAGGTGTTCTCTATTAGTAGTGAATACGTCCCCACAATCTTTAGTTAATCCAAGCGCACTAATTATTAATTCATTTTCAGGACTAGGCAGAAACTCTACGTGGGATAAAGTTGACTCTCGATCGATAAGTCAATCGATATCTTCCATTGAGCCAAATACTTCATAACGATTGCTAGTTGACACCGAATAAAGATGACGTCTATTCTCTGGGAATGAATCCCGCTGCCAATAGCATGGACCACCACTCGGTGGTTGATAGAAAAACCCCAATGGAAGAATATTAATGTCAGTTACATTAATCTGCCCACTACCTGCTCTATCCAAAATGAGCTGAACAAGATTTGGAGACCCAAAAGATAAAATTACACAATCACCTGATAACCGTTTACTAGACTTTCCAACCCATGATACCTCTGCGTACCATTTTAAATTCATTAAAAAGAACATTATTTAGCCCCGTTCTCGTACTCAGTAGATGACAAGCTTTGTTACGCAGTGTTGACCAATGTTCAAATTCATTTAAAGATAATTGTGGGACGTTTGCTAAGACCACAGTGTAAGGGGTTGCTTCTGGCAGAAGATTTAAAATCACATTAGGGGATATGCCACTGGCACTCCTCTGGTTAGAATCCAGTCTACGTGACTCACCTGAGTTCCTATCCAAATCCCCCACCCTAACAGTTGGTGCGGCTCCTTTTGGAGCCAATGACTGTATCAATGGCTTATTCTGACTCTGGTTAGTCTGATTATGTGCACAGGGCAATGGTCCAGCATTTACGTGGGAGGGCCTGGGTTTAGTTAAATCATAATTAATATCCGGGCAGGGTTTAGAATTAGAACATTTTGTCTTAGCATTGGTACTCTTTCCCATATCATCTCCTCTCCTCGGGGACATCAAACCAGCGCCCCTACTATTAGCTGCGTCGATATTGGGTGACTGGATAGAATCACGCGGCTGTTCTAATACATTTAGCCTTGCTTCAATTTGACATAACTTATGCAACAAAGGAGCAAGAAGGTTAGATACCAATTGTTCTAATCGATTACATAAAGCGTCCTCGCTTGGCCATGCAGGGGAACTATTTGCAGTAATGGCCTGTAATGAAGGTGATATACAGGCTTTATCGTTCACCACCGGAGAGCTAAGTTGGCAAACTGTGTTGCGAGTCACTCTTTGTTTTTGTTTCTGGACCACACCTTTTGTCTTCCTTGTGATAGGGTCATGTCCCCTTTTTGAGCCTTTGTTGATGCTTGCTTGCTGCCCTCTAGTGCGAACACCAAGAGAATTTGACCCTGGTAATGGCCCAGATGGAGGACTCATTTCCAAGTTAATAGGATTACTGGAAGCACCATGCATATCAGAGGTATTGTCCGCAGGTGGGTGGGCAGAGGAAGTTTCCAGACCATCGCTAGTCCCCACACCAGATTGACATGAGAATAGAGATTTAGGATCCAGAGACAACCGCCGCTCAGTCAATTCGATTTCATGGATAAGTGCAGATTCCGCACGAACAAGAAAGGCATCTAGGGTTCCCACCACCCCTGACTTGCGCCTACTCATAATTACAAACTATTGACAATTAGCCTCAAATTAGCCTCAAATGGGCTTTATTAATCGCGGGTTAGAAGTAGTCCTATATGTTGAATAACCAAGCAACTCACTACCAGTACGGAAATATTCTAATTGTGGCCCAGCCCAGCCTCTTTCAGGCTCTGACGGGCGCAGACGAGTTGCCGGAGCCCTCGCGCTGATTTAAGCGCCTCCGGGCGCGTCCGGTGACAGGTAGGATATGCGCCCCGAGGCTCCTAGGAAATGGAGTCCGCGTCCGCGTCCGCTCCACTCGTGGCGATGTTTGTAGTGGCAGCAGGGCAGGGCGGAGCAATGAAGCAGCAACCAGCAGCCGCCGGTAAGTTTCTCCAGAACTTGCAAATATTGCCACTGGAAGCACTTACTTGGAGCACAATTCCTGGATTCAGCTCTCTTCTGCTTGCGCTGCAAGGTGACATTGAGGCATGCTTTACCGCTCTCACCGCTCTCACCGTGTCCCCGCTCTCCCCACTGCTCCTGATGCTCGCAATGCCCTGGGCCCCCCGTGGCGCCACGCGGCTCACAGGGGATCACAGGGGCTCACCGGGGCTTCCCGCAGCCTCCTGTGGCTCTTGTTGCGGCTCCGGTTCAGCTCCTGGTTCAGCTCCCGGTTCGCGGAGCACAGTTCTTGGCCCCCGCAGCTCTGCTCCGCTGCCGCTGCCGGTTACCGCCGCTCTCCCGCTACCGCCCGAGCACTTTTTAATCCCCTCCTGGTGCAAACAAACAATGTTGGCGGCGACGGCCGCAGGGAGTGACGGAGGATGGAGTCCCCTCCTGGCTGGGTGTAATGGACTCCCGTGCTGCGGGAGCGCCGAGCAGTTTTTAAGCACCTCCTGGCGCAAACAAATAACGTTGGCAGCGACGGCCGCAGGGCGTGACAGGGAATGGAGTCCCCTCCTGGCTGGCTGTGATCCAAGCAGTTTTTAAGCACCTACTGGCGCAAACAAACAACGTTGGCAGCGACGGCCGCAGGGCGCAGGGCGTGACAGGGAATGGAGTCCCCTCCTGGCTGGCTGTGATCCAAGCAGTTTTTGAGTGCCTCCAGGCGCAAACAAACAAGGTTGGCGGCGATGGCCGTAGGGCGCAGGGAGTGACAGGGGATGGAGTCCCCTCCTGGCTGGCTGTAATGGGCACAGTCCTTTCAGCTTGTACTTATTTTACACGACTGTTCCTGTTTCATTCCAATTTTATTCATATTTGAGACGTTTAAGGACCAATTCACAAAGGCTTAAAGGAGTAAAGAAAGAAAACATATCCCTTCACACTCACAAACACCCAATCCTAATTATTCATGTCACAAAATGCATAAATGTCTCCTCCCAAAATGGACATGTACTAAAATATTGAGAATCTGCACAGACTCCAAATGTTCGCCATCGCTCATCCCAAATCGTTTCTAAAATATGAAGGGGCAGATTTACAAGCCCCCTGCGCCACCAGTACGTCACTTTTTGTGACGTACTGGTGGCGCAGGGGGCTGCTCCATATTTACAAGGAGAGGAAAAGCCACCCTGCGTGACTTTTCCTCTCCTTGTAAATACGGCCCCTTCACACGCAGCACTTTGCGGTGAAGGGGCGTTCCATGGGTGTTGCTGTGGGTGTTCCCACGCAACACCCATGGAACAAGACACATCTCCAGAATTACGAGAAATCGTAACTCTGGAGATGCGTTTGAAAGCTACGCCACCCTAGAGGTGGCGTAGGAGCGCACCGAGGAGAAATGTTTTAATTTCTCCTCGTTTTCCTCTTTCAATGCGTGCTGCATTCTGCAGCACGCATTGAAAGAGGAAAATGGTTGTAGTGATTGTTTTTGTGCAGGAAGGTTCCCCTTCCTGCACAAAACAATCTCCCACAACATGAGCATCCTTGCACCATGGTGCAAGGGTGCCTGCTGCCAGCGCATGGCTGCAGTTTGTGCGCCAGCGCAGGGGAAGCACAAGGATGCGACATATTCTTGTAAATATGTCGCATCCCTGTGCTTTCCAAACTAACGCAGCATGGCGCAGCAAAATGACTTGCTGCGCCGTGCTGCGTTAGTTAATTGTAAATCTGCCCCGAAGTGACAATAAACGTGATATGCACATACAATCTGTAGTCTCCACAAATTAGCCACCCCTGCGCTATGACTACGTGCATGCAGCTCGAAAGCGGCCTCTCAGCCCAAAATAGATCAAACAAATAAACATTGAATATTGTCCCCCTGTTAACACTTTGTTCCTCTCTAACATATGTCGGGGCAGATTTACAATTAACTAACGCAGCACGGCGCAGCAAGTCATTTTGCTGCGCCATGCTGCGTTAGTTTGGAAAGCACAGGGATGCGACATATTTACAAGAATATGTCGCATCCTTGTGCTTCCCCTGCGCTGGCGCACAAACTGCAGCCATGCGCCGGCGCAGGCACCCTTGAACCATGGTGCAAGGATGCCTGCGTCGTGGGGAGATTGTTTTTGTGCAGGAAGGGGAACCTTCCTGCACAAAAACAATCACTACAACCATTTTCCTCTTTCAATGCGTGCTGCAGAATGCAGCACGCATTGAAAGAGGAAACGAGGAGAAATGAAAACATTTCTCCTCGGTGCGCTTCGCTACGCCACCTCTAGGGTGGCGTAGCTTTCAGACGCATCTCCAGAGTTACGATTTCTCGTAATTCTGGAGATGTGTCTTGTTCCATGAGTGTTGAGTGGGAACACCCACAGCAACACCCATGGAACGCCCCTTCACCGCAAAGTGCTGCGTGTGAAGGGGCCGTATTTACAAGGAGAGGAAAAGTCACGCAGGGTGGCTTTTCCTCTCCTTGTAAATATGGAGCAGCCCCCTGCGCCACCAGTACGTCACGAAAAGTGACGTACTGGTGGCGCAGGGGGCTCGTAAATCTGCCCCGTCATATACATGAATAATCCAAAAAGCAGAGGAACATTTTGCGCGCTATTTTCCACACCACAGATATCCCTGTATCAAGTCACCAAATGCGTTCATAGCCTCTTTCAAAATATATTTTTAAAAAAGCTATATTATCAAAAATGCATGAATGGCCTCAAAAATATTCAAAGAAAAATAATTTCCACCCAGCCAAAAAATGAATCCCTCTTTATCCAAACATGAGGTCACAAATAATAAAATGACCAACAACAAAAAGGTCCTATATGTTCTAACTGACCCTCAACAAAGCACATTTAAAAATGCCCTCGTCCAACGTTGCTAATCACCAGTCTCCTTAAACGATGTTAGCAAATGAATAAAAAGGCTCAGCCTAAAAAATGATGAAAAAATTTCGCCAATCAATCTTGACAGACCCTCCAGACGCAATCCCTCGTTCATCGTTTCATGAAATAGTTACATGACCAAAGAGATCACATAAAAAATATTATATGGGACACTTTCCCCTTTTCTCAGCTTCATAAAACCAGCTGCAAAAACACTGAAATTGAAAAAATAATATATTCCCCACACAATCATAACTAAGTCACCCAACGGTATGTCTGACCATTTAGAAGAAAATAAATTGAAAATAACCATAACTGACCTGTTTTTATGAAAAACATGTTCGTACAGGGCATTGCACGATAATTTGTTTCACAATTGTCTCTTTCCAATCCCTTTCAACTCGTGTAAAAGAAGGCGACCGATTTATGAAGACCGTCACACTTTAACAGTGCTATAAATTACTACTATGTATAGGGAATCGCCCAGTTCCAGTTCTTTTATATGCGGATGACGCGTCCTTAATACAAGGACCGCGAACAGTCTACAAACTCTTTTATATGACATTACTACCTTCATAAACGATTTGATTTAGGTCTTAAAACAAATTTAACACAATCATTCATCAAGAGAAGTGGACCTAAAAATATTAAATCAAAGACACATCTCATAGGGGGAGTTTAAGCAGCCAAAGTTGAAAACTTATCATATTTGGGCTCACGGTTTGACTCTGCTCTAATATTTTTTTTTTACTCGAATCTAAGAGCACATCAATTCCAAAGGTTTATTGAGTCTGCCTCTTGCTGTGCAGCAAAGCTGGACCACAAGCCAGAGAAGTAGATCCTATACCTTTATAGGAGTAAATGCATCTCAGTGGGGCGATATGGGGTTACACCAATGCAGGGGTTTGCAAAAGGTGGAGAATGGTTTGGTACGCAAATTGCTAGCTGTGCCACAATCTTCAGCCATATTCATCTGCCACTCTGAGGTGGGATTAGGCTACCTGGAAGATGTCATTGAAATAAGCCCATTGCTTTAATGGCTACACATTTGGGGGAAGGCAGTAGCCAGCTTCATGAAAGTGATTATTAATGACTGCTTATTATCAGATAACATTTTAGTCTCCAATGGCTTGCTTATGTGGAACAGGCTTTCACCATCATTGGTATCCATGACCTTTTTTTTTACTAATTCGGAGATTGTTGTAACAATATGAAAAGACATTGTTAAAAGTCTATTTTTCAATCATTGTGACAGGGCTCATGCTGTCAAGATCCAAAAGATGCAGGGGCATATTCTCAAGGAGTCATCGCCGAGTTATCGGCACGACATCGCAGCCAAAGTCGCGATAAATTTATCACCCCATTCACAAGCCGGTGCTAACAGCCCATAGCACCAGTTTACCCGCGATAGCAGCCGCAAAAAACATCGTCACAGACACCGGCAACTATCCCTAATGAGATGCAGAGTAGGCGTTCCCGTGCAAAAAGCTGCGTCAACACCATACCGCAACATTCTCAACGACCAGCCAGATCGGTGATAAGTCCACAAAACATGCGATATGGCGCATCAGCAGCAGGAAACTAACACCTGCTCTGACCTGGTGTAAAGTCGGACGGCAGCCGGCACCAGAAAAGGGAGCCCAGCCCACAGCCACACCTGAAGGACAACAGATGCCAAGGAGCTACTCATCATGCAGCTCGGAGCCCCAAGAGGGCCACAACACCCACCGCCACCACTCCCAGGCCCGCCACCACCACCCCCTCGGACCACCACAGAGGCAGCGCAGACACAGACCGCGGACCTTCAGAAAACGCACCAGCCTCACAGACATGACACCAGAGTATGTCATTGCCCACTACAGGCTCAAAAGGACAACCATCCTCCACATCCTGAACATCATCGCCCACAGGCTGACTGTACCAACACAGCGGACAACCAACATTCCTCCGCAGACAAAGCTGCTGGCTGTGCTGCACCTGCTGGCCTCTGGGACATTCCAACCAACAACCGCCAGAGTCGGAGGAGTCTCACAGCCAGCCCTATCAAAGTTCCTCACACCTGTCTTGGATGCCATCCTCAGCTTGGTACCCCAGTACCTATACTTCCTCCACACTGCGCAGGAACAGCTGGAGACCAAGCAAGGATTCTACGCCATAGCTGGATTCCCGCACGTGTTGGGGGCAATAGACTGCACACATGTCCTACTTGTGCCCCCTGCCGACACTGCACACAATTACCGCAACAGGAAGCACACGAATTCCATCACTGTGCAGGCAATAGTGGACCACCGGGGACTCTTCACCAATGTAGTCGCCAACTACCCAGGCAGTGTGCATGACTCATACATCTTCCGACAGTCCATCATCAACCGGCGCTTCAAGGATGGCACCTATGGAAATGCAGTGCTCATTGGTAAGTACCAATTGAACACACCACACACCTCAACCCCACAATCATACAACTCACAACTCTGGGAATGCACACGTCACAACCCACATACAACATGCCAAACAACATGCCTAGCCATCAGACACGACAGCACAACTCACCGTGGGAACCTGGCCTAGCCATGTACATGAGCCATCAATGGCATGGCACCTCAGCCACACATTAGCAGAATGTGGGAAGAGGAGGGAACCAGGAATGTGTGAAGGAGGCGATGTGACCGATGAATGGGACTGCACACAATGCCAAGTGTGGCGTGGATGAGTTGGACAGACAGCAGTATGCAGACCACACACATATCCATGTCGACATACACCGCTGGTGTTTGGTGTAGTGGACAGTGGACGCAACCATGTCACCCCAGCCAGTGGGGGAGATCAAGGAAATGTAGCTTGTTATGTCGCCCCCTGTAAGCGTGAGAGGAGTGGGCTGGCCCGGTATACGCAAGGTCTGCGTATGGCTGTGAATAAAAAGCACCTAGCCCTGGGCGTGGTCCTCTTCCGGAATGCCCAACGTCCCTGCCAGGGCGGCGCGTCTCACCCTGCCACGAGGCCTATACCTTGAGCAATGTTGCCTGGGATCCTGGGCGCCTGCTGCACCCCGGGCCGCTGGACCTCAAAGCCGTCATGGCCGCCCCTGCGCATCCAGGCATCACTGCTCACCTGCCGACACCGGCGTGTGTCAAAGAGGGCCCACCACGAGCCGTGCAAGCTCCAAGCCCGAGGCCCCCGACCTTGGCAGATTCCTCGGACCATCACAGCCTCCGCGACACAGACCCGCGGAACTCCTTTCTCGTTGACGTACTCCACCAGCATACACAGCGGACAAGTAGGACACACATTTGGAACTGAGTCTTGATAACACCATGGCAGAGTACATGATTTAAGTTTAAGGCTGAGTTCATGTCACCATACTCCCTCCGATGTGGTGCCACCAAGTCTGTGCGTAGGACTCTCACCAAACGTGTCTGTGGGCCCTTGCTGACTCGGGCCTTCGGCCTGCACTGCGGTCCTGCAGGCCTCACACCAATCCAATGCAGTCCGTCACAGACAGGACACGGCCTCCTCGCCGGCTGCACACCCGCTCAGCTCTGGTGCCACTACCTATGTCAGCCACAAATCTAATACAAATGCCATTCCAACGTCGTGTGTGAGAGATCCAGGAGGAGATGGCTGGACAGCGGTTGGCCCGCGCTGACCTCTGCCTCCGGCCGACACTGCGGCCAACTAGGTCACACTTTTGGAACTGAGTCTTGATTCCTTCATGGCAGTGTTCATGTCACAGTACGCAAGGAGAGGAGTAAGAGGAAGACGCGCTTCAGTCCGGAGGAGTAAAGGCTCACCTTTACAGAGGTGATGGGACACTACCAACAACTGCACTGGTGCCACTGACTCTGTGCAGCGCATGCCTACCACACGTGGCTGTGGGTCCCTGCTGGCCACTGTCTCCGGCACACACTGCGGTGGAGTAGGTCACACGATTTGAACTGAGTCTTGCTCTCTACATAGCAGAGTCCATGTCATTGCACAGGCCTCATCGCAGACTGCATCCCCTTCCAGCTCTGGCGCCACTGAGTGTATGCCCTGAAATCCATGGGCAGTCTCTGTCTGGACGTCGGTGGCGTCTGAGCCCATGGGCTGGAGGCTGTCTTCATCTACATGTAGCTGATACTGACAAGGTGGAAAAGTGGGGTCTGTAGCATTCAACTCCACCATCTGTCTGTTCCTGCTCGCTTCTGCCCTCTGCATCATGCCCTGGAAGGACACCTTCCACTGTCCTCCACAACCCTCTGCGAAATTCCCATTGGACATCGATGAGTACACGCTCAGCTCGCGTGGCACTACCTCAGTGCACCGCAAGTCACCGTCCCGTGGCGGTGTGCCTGTGCCAGCCAGTGTGCATCGGGGCCACAAACTCAGTGCTGCTAAAGTCAGGGACCCATGATGTACGTACCTTGTACTGCTGATTGTCTTCTCACTGTTGTGGTGTTCGCCAGCACCAACCAACCCCTGAGTGGTTGCTTACACTACCCAACACCCATCCAGCACAGGCGTCACTGGAGATGTGAGCCTGGCAATAAAAGGGGCCGGGCGCACGTGCCCATGGCCAGTCCCACGAACTCACTCAGTGTGTCCGTGTGGTTATTATGTATGCATGAGGGACCGGGGTCATTCCACATAACATTGTGCTGTGTACAGCGTGCGCATCCATGTCACCGCAGGCAGTGGTGTAGACCTGGGACATGAAACCGTGTCGTACCTTCCTGTGAGCGTAAGCGGGGTGGACAGGCGTACGACGGTACTGCGCAGGGGTGTGGCTACTCCACACGTGGATCTGGGGGTGGTGCAGTGTAGGCCTTGCCAAGAATGTGGCTGTTGCGTGTGTCTCTGTTGTAGTGTCTGCGCCACCCGTCCCGCAATCGACAATGTTGCCATGTGGCATGCCCCCGGTGTGCGTGCCCGGCCGAAGGGGTACATGAGGGAGGGCATGCCCGCTCGGGGTCAGGGATCACACATGCCAACTGTTGTGTGTGTCGCTATTATCGCTGCATGGGCCAAAGATGTACCCTCAACTGCATGTCAGGTTCAGCCAGGCAGGTGCTCTACATCTGTGTCAGCCCTGTCCTTGCAATGGGCCCACACACACGTGGCCGGCCACATTCTGCGCATCATCATCACTGTGTCCTAGTCAGGCTTGTGGACATGCGCAGACAGGCATGACAATGGTGTGCCGTAGGGGGGCATGTGATGCAATCGCGCTGCGCACAATAGTGAATGTGCCCGGGGGGGGGGGGTGAGGTGCAGCAGTGAGGCTACGTAATACACAGTGATGGCGCTCATTAGCAACATGCAGTACATGTAATACGGGAATCACTAAGTCACACATAACACACACCCATGTACCAGTGAGCCTGCCAACACATCATGCAGTACGTAGTCTTGACTCATGTCTCTCTGCACTGTCACAGGTGACCAAGGATATGCACTCTGGGCTTGGATGATGACACCCCTCCGAGCCCCGAACACACAGCTCCAGAGGCAGTACAATTTAGCCCACAAATGCACCAGGGGCATCGTGGAGCGCACATTTGGCGTGTTGAAGTCACGTTTCAGGTGCCTGGACGTCACAGGTGGAAGGCTCCTGTACAGCCCAGGCCTCGTGTGCAAGATGATCGTTGCATGTTGTGTGTTGCACAACATATGTGTACGCAGCAGGGTCCCATGGATACGAGTGCCAGATGCACCGGACGATAATGATGGAGATGAGGCAGGTGGACCACACCCCACTGCAGCCGCAGCAGGAATTGCCCGTAGGGACTACATCATTGACAATTTCTTCTCTGGTTGACGTCACATTGTGAGGGTCCTTAGCAGTAATGGCACAGTACGTTGACTGACCACCGGCACAGCATGTGCTAATAAATGCATTCCGAAACACATTCCCTGCTTGCATGTCAGTCATCTGTACAGGCACTTCACTCAGACACGTGTGGGTGCAACATGTTGTGCTGACATTTTAGGAATTTGTTAATGGATGGTGGGTGTGTCACCTCTGTGCAGTGAGGCTGTTTAGGGTGTCGCGTATTAAAGCTGCTAGTTCTGTGTGTCACAGTTGTTAGGGTATCTCACTCTTCAGCATTTCACATGTGTCCCAATTCATTCCATTTTGGCTGTCATTTGTGGCCTACTAGTGACAAGAGGGCTTCTTTTGGGCTCTGATATGTGCCGCCATGATGCAGAGATGCACCCTGTGACTCAAGTCCCGTGACATGGGTGACATGTACGTGGGGGGGAGTCACTGCCCCTAGATTGGTCCATGCTTTCATTATTGTTTGGTCATGGACATGGCACGTCGGTGTGCAGGGGGTGTTGTTTGTCCCTCTGCAATGTGAGAAGGAGATGGGGTTTCACAGTGTGTTCCATGTTTTTTTACGCATTGGCGCAGGTTACGTACTGAATGCATGGCAATGTACATTGTGGCTGTTTGTGGGGAACTGCCTATCTGATTTGGACAATGGTCTGGTTCTGCGTCACAGCTGTGGGGTTGTGCTCGTACGTTGTCATCTAACCGTTTGTTTGGTCTGCTTTTATGGTGCATTTTCCTGCCAGACGCGTGTGAATTGCAGGCCTGTCGCTGGTTTTCGCAGCTTTTTGTCTCGCGCTTGGCCTCATCGCAGCTTTTTTTTGCGTTCGTGTTTCGCATTTTTGCGGGGTGGCATTGATTTTATCGCGGTCATTTGACGCGTTATCTGGGGACTATTGCATGGTGCCGCCATGTTGTGAATACTTGGTTATCCCAGCATAAATTTCCTGCGATAGACTGCGATGTTGGAGGTTGCGTTAATTAACTTTTGCGATGGTTATCACACGTTCTTGAGAATATGCCCCGCAGTCTGTTGTTCTTTACTCCGATTTAAATTTGTCATTAGGACCAGAGCGTTATCTAATTGCAGTTCCTAACTCCCAATATGTTTTTTATTTTACTAGATTATGTTTTCATACTATTCATTTCCTGGTTGTGTTCCCAACACAGGAAACCTGGTTTCCAGTCCGCCCTCAATGTACCCGTGATAATGTATCAGAACAAAGCAGCACGCACCTCATGCTTTTTTGCACATTACATACCTCTCATTGGAAACATTTCCTGGACCCAATCTTACTTGATGCCAATATTAGACATCACACAATTGGCATATTTTATTTTACAGCGTCTAGGATCTATGCAAACGTGTTTCGCATTAATTAATTGTATCAGGTGTTCAATGATTACGGGGAAACAATATGACGCATCCATCTGTTTGTAAATCCTTGGAATACAAAGTTTTATTGCAGACATGGAATATTTTGCACAGAATTTATGATTTTAATGTTTGGAGTTTGTTTTTGTGCAGTTTCTAATATTGTATTCAAGTATTTATTAACTAGTACTTTTATGGCTATCTTAGACGAATAAAGTTTATTGAACTTGAACTACTGCTGTGTTTGAGTGTAAATTACACAAGCCCGTCCTGCACTTCTTTATTTAATGTTATTACTGGACGAGTTCATATGTTTTAATGAGGCCCTTTTTTATCTGGCGCAGTTTGTGTGAGAAAAGCGTTATTTGAATCTTGATGTGAAGCAAATTCTCTTTAAGCAGCTGTGGACATAGTTTCAACTTGTATTTTATCTGTGCATGTAATTATCTGTATTTTTATCATATTATTTTATGGTTCTCAATCAAGAAACCGAATAATGATTGTTGATTGATTGAGTGTAAATTACACATGGTTGTCTATACACAACAAGTTACTGCTCAAACAGGCTTAATTTTGACTTTTGGAAGGAATAGGCATAAGAGTATTGTATTTAAGAAACAAACAGACTAACGCCTGCTCTGCAAGGCCTACGTATGCCTTTTCCTTTTTATAGTTAGGAACCGAGACACGTTTTTAATTCAAATTCTGAAATCGTTTTTTTCTCCTATTCAAATATATTGTGGTGATGCAGTGCTAACACAAAGAGCCCTATTACGATGTTGGGCGGAGTTTCTTCTGCCCGACATCGTCTCAGTCATGGGACCAACCGACACCCGGTCAGCGGTCCCGACCGACTAATTAGGATGTGACCGAACACTGTTCAGTCGCATTCCTATACTTTACAATGGGAGCATGTATTCCGGCCAGAATGCATGCTCCCATTGTAAAATAGGAGGTGCAGTTCATCCCTGCACCCCGTGGCAGGCACCTCAAGGTGCCAGCCATGGGGTGCGGGGATCAACAGGGGGGGCCCATAGGTGCTCCCTAGGCCTCCAACCTGAGGCCGTCCACCCAAGGGGGGCCCAAATGTTGAGTACCGACAGTCTTTCTGTGTTGGAAAAGCCGGCATGGAAGGCTGCCAAAACCCGACATTGTAATGCCAAGGGCAGAAAGAGCCGCCCTTGGGATAACTGGCCACATTCCGACTGGCGGAAGGGCTCTCTGAGCCTGTCGCAAGCCAGTCAGAATGACCGATTGGATTCCTTTCCGGCCGCCTCCATCATAATGGGGCGGTCGGAATGGAATCCGACTGGCATATTACGATGCGGTCGGAAAGGTTCCGACCGACGGTTGGAGCCATTTCCGACCGCATCCTAATAGGGCCCTTAATGAAAATTACACCTTTTCCCAAGCATATGTCTGTCTCAAACTAAGGGAACCCCTTCAATACTGCCTTAGCATTGTTGTAAACCAGGACGAAAAATCATTAGACTGCCTTTAAATGGTGTTAAACCAGGCTAAAACACTTCTTAGAAATCTGTTTTTAACCAAGAAAATAAATTAGTAAAATAGGCCTAATGTCTTTTACATACATTTAAATACACTATCAGTATTTTTCAAGGGAAATTCTTTGCAAATTTCGTATGCGAAGAAATAAATTCAACAAACTGTTCTCCAAAAATGGATTGCATAGAATTATGATCCGATTTTTTTCCTCTGATGGCGAAATTTTAAAAAAAATTGTTCTTTATTTCGTTTTTTGTCCGCTGTCATCTATAATATAACCAGTGCATCCACAACAACAAAATACTCCATATAATAACTGCTATGTCAAGAACAACATTCAGATTTAGTCAAATTTATTGTAACTCCTCCAATCTGCCTTCCCCCTAATTGGCTATTGCTGCTGCTTGCATTGTGTCCATGGAGGAATGACCTGCATGGGCAAGGTGGTAAGTCTAAAGAAAAGGGAATTTAATAAATCATACATGTTAGAAACTGGGTCTGCAGCTGGCAGAGATATGCACCCTTTCCAAGTAGGGACCACGATCCTAGTCAGTGTAAGTCACACAATGTTAAATTATCCTGTGCTCACCACCGGTAACTTGGCACAGAGCAGGCAGGTTTAACTTAGAAAGCAATGTGTAAAGTATTTGTGCAATATCTCATACAATAACACAGTAAATACACCACAAAAAGAGACTCCACACCAGGTTAGAAAAATAAAAAATCTTTATCTGTGCAGGATAAAACCAAGACAATAGAAATCCAATCAGGATATCATGAGTTATGCTTCTGAACGGCAAGGGTCAAGAGTCAGTACTTTTCACAGAAGAGCCTCTCTTAGAGCCATTACGGTAATCCTTTAAATGTGCAGAAAAATAGAACAAATGTTCTTTGGGACTCAGTGGGTTTCTTATTTTCAGTACATTTGGGGCAGCCGGATAGGCGGGCAGGCATGTTCAGGAGGGTGCAAGGACGAGACTAGTACTGCGCTCACTTCTCCGACTTGCCAACTGCAACAGGCATGCTCAGGATGGTGTGGGGATGAGGTGAAGTACTGCGCTCACTTCTCCTACTCTCCAGCAGCAACAGGCATGCTCCGGATTGTGCAGAGATGAGGTGGAGCATCGTGCTGACTTCTCCGATATACCAGCAGCAACAGGCATGCTCAGAACGTTGCAGGGATGAGGTGGAGCACCAAGCTCATTTCTACGTTTTGCCTGTGGAAACAGGCACACTTAGAGTGGTGCGGGGATGAGGTGGAGCACCCCGTTCACTTCTGCGACTGGCCAGCGGCAACAGGCATGCTCGGAGTGGTGCAGGGGCTGAAACAAAGCACGAGGATTTTGATGTCCATGAGATCTCGGGGAGAACGGGGCAACCGAACAAGTCCTTGGAGATAACTTTTTGGGAGAAGGCAGAGTTCATCTATCCTTCCAGAGAGTCAGGGAGCAGCAGGTGGCAGGCAAAAACAGAAAATAGTCAGATGAGTCCTTTGGGCAGCACTGCAGTCCTACTGACAGAGTTTCAGTCCAAGATCCAGAAGTGTCTAATTTGATGGAGTCAGAGCCCCAGTCCTTATACCCAAATGTGCCTTTGATGTGGGGAAAACGTCAAAGAGTGGTTTTGAAGTGCACCAGTATCCCTTTCAACCCAGCCCTGCCTCCACACTACCAGTGGGGATGTTAATCAGTCCTTTGTGTGGTGTCAGGTGGCTACCCTTAAAAATGTAAGTATGAACCCCTGCCTCCCATCTCCCCAGGAAGACCCATCAGACTGCAGATAAATGCAGATGAGTGCTCAATCACACCCTGCCCTTCCTGTGTTTGTGACTGTCTAGAAGGAATGCACAAATGGGAACTGTCAACTCGCCCAGGCATGTTTTAGAGACAGGCTGTAAGGCACACAAAGCAGTAAGAGCAGTGAAATGTCCACTTTCTAAAAGTGGCATTTCTAAAATAGTAATGTTAAATCCGACTTTACCATTCCAAAGATATGAAACATGAAAAAGCTACTCCTTTCTGATCAGAAATTACAGCTTAAAGGTATTTTAAGGAATTCCCAATGCTAGCCTATGAGAGGAGTAGGCCTCACAGCAGTGAAAAATGAATTTAGCTGTTTGTCACTACCAGGACATGTAAAACATAAAAGTACATATCATACCTTTTATTTCTATAGCACTCTGCCTTTTGGGTTACCGAGGGCCTTCCTTAGGGGTGAATTACATGTAATAAAAGGGAAGATTAAGGCTTGGCACGTAGTTTTAAAAGCTTAGTCGAAGTGGCAGTAAACTGCACACACTACCCTGCAATGGCAGGCCTGTGACATGGTTAAGAGGCCACCTATGTGTGTGGCACAAACAGTGCTTCAGGCTCACTGGTAGCATTTAATTTACAGGCCCTGGGCATATGTAGTGCACATTACTAGGGACTTATATCTAAAGTAAAAATGCCAATTGGGTATGAGCCAATGTTACCATGTTTAGTGGAGAGAGCACAAGCACTTTAGCACTGATTAGCAGTGCTAAAGTGTGAAGAGTCCTAAAGCCAGCAGAAACGAGTACAAAAAGAAAGGTGGAGGTAGGTACAACATTTGGGGTGACCCTTCAGAGAGGGCCTGTTGGAAAGTTGGTTATTAGTAATGGGAAATATGCATCTACCACTGGCAATAAGGCCACTAACACAGTCTAGGGCTCAGTACAGGTCTCAATAAATTATTCCCATGCTAAATCCTTGGTAGCTTGACTGCAAGCAGGCAGGATTAACTAAGGAAACAGGTATGCAAAGCATTTAAAAACACCAATTCAGTAAATAATTAAGACACAACACACAATAAAAATCCCACACCAATTTATGAAAATAGGAAATATTCTTATCTTTAAAATGACACCAAAACGACAAAAATCCAATGGAGGGAACAGGAGAAATTATTTCTTTAAGAATTACTACTTTATAGTGCCTAAACTCCTATAACGCCACTCTAGGACATCTGGTCGTGCTTGACCAGGACACAGTCAAAGTTCCAGGCTGACCACGATGGAGCCCTGGTGGGATACCCTAGGCAGGAGGCTCCAGTCAAAATTTTACCTTTGCACTTAGAAACTTTTCTGGAGCTTTTTCTTCCGAGCACCCGCATGCTGCTCTTCACCAGGTCAGATTTGGAGAGGGTGCACCAGCTTGAGTTTCTATGAGGCCCTGTAAAATTCTAGAAGTCTGAGCGTTTCAGCCAGAGGAACCAGCAGTCGAGGCCGGGTCACGGTTGAAGGAGGCCAGCTTGGCTCTCCCGGTGGAGTCGGCCCCCCTCTGGAGCTTTTTCCAAAAAGTTCTCAAAACTTCCCCAAACTTCAGGAGGTGTTTCGTGAAGGTCTCCTTGTGGTTCAAAGTGTCCAAAACACAAATCCAAGGGTCTGGAATATTCTTGATGGTTCTTGGAAGGTTGGGACCACAATTCCCACAATGCACCTGGCCAATTCCTTATAAGTCCATGGGATGCACTTCAGGCTGGGGACTCTTGATGGAGATGATGCAGGTGAGCTCTGTTAATCTGTAGCTTGCAGGTAGTCCACTCTTTAATCCTTTTGAAGCAAGGTACATCCACAGGGCTACAATTCCAGATAGCGCAGCATGCGCAGTCAGTCAGAATGCAGGGCCTGGTTGTGCAAATCAAGTTTCCAGGATGGTAATCATTCTTCTTCTCTTAGTTTCAAGCAGCAGATCTGAGCGGCTCTGCTCCACGCACATATTTATTCAGTGTTCTCTAGGGTCAAGCAGGAGAGCACTCCTGTCCAATGAGGTGCAATGCAATGCCACATAGCATGGCCAATGAGGTGCAAGGCAACATCACAGAGCATGATCACTTCCTGTGGCATATTCTCCCAGAAAGCACTAATCCTCACAAGCTCAGTATGTCTAATAATCTTGACCGCCAATTGATAAAGGTAGGTGGGTCAGGACTGATCCATTCATTAGTTATACATGCGCGGACCAACGCCATAGCAATAAACAAAATAGCGGTTACTGATCTCGATCTTAAATTGCCCTCCCCGTCAAAACCCACACCGATAATTACTAAGTCCCCAGTAATTCTAATCAGAGCTCCGAGAATTACACCCAAAAAATTCTCAATCTCTTGTAAAAAAAGCCCCAGTTTTGGACAGGAGAAAAACATATGAATCGAAACTGCAACCCGCAGCCCACACCTATTACATTTGTCCCCCATCGTAGCACCCCATTTAGCGATTTTGCCAGGAGTATAGTACAAGTCAAAAAGGGACATATAGTGCTGACTCCTTAGTCTGCCGGTCATTAAAATCCGGTTCGCCAAGTCAAGAGATTTTTCTATATTTATACCAGCAACTCCCAGTTTATTCGCCCACTTTGAATTCCATGTATCAACATCATCCAAGAATGATTCCAATAGTTGTTGGTATAGCTGTCCTATTGAGGTTTTTTTCCTCACTTTTTTCAATCAATGGGATTTTAACAAATTGTAGCTCTATTCCTGACCCTATCCTTCCCAAAAAGCTACGTATCTGAAGGTATTTAAAAAAATCTTGTTTACCTAGGCCGTTTTTCTCCTGCAGATCTAAAAAGGACAAAAGTTGACCTTTATCAAACAGATCGCCCACACACAATAGATCTTGCAGACCCCATCTGAATGTAATTTGATCACGAAATATTATAGGGAGCAAACCAGATGCGGAGAAGGGGGTGTAGGCATTCAGATTTGGAATATGTAGTTTACGCCTGATCTGTTTCCAGACTGCAAAGGCAGCCTTAAGTATCTTGAACTTGGTCTTTTTATAGTAGCTGGGCTCTACTATCCTAACTAAACAGCTATTGGTCTCTTCCCCCAACTCGAATTCATAAATGGATGGTCTATTGAAAGAGGGGATCTCAGCCTTGGCCCCAACTAAAAGGGGACCCATATATTGCAACATAGCAGCCCAATAATATACCAAAAAGTATGGAACACCCCAACCCCCACGATCTCTTGGTAAGACCATCCTTTTGAATGCCCTTCTCGGTCGCCGATACCCCCAAAGAAATCTAGAACAGATCCTATCTAACTTAGTGAAGCAAGAGGTGGAAAACTCAAGTTGAATTGTTCTGAATATATAGAGAAATTTAGGAAGGACCGACATTTTTAAAACATTACACCTCCCATGAAGAGAAAGATGAAGGTGATCTAATCTTTCCAATGTTGTATTCACCTTGTCCATCACTGGAGTAATGTTCAGATCGGGAATCCGATCCACTTCCGATGTAATTCTAATTCCTAAATATATTGCTTCAGAAACGATTGGTAGATTTGCCGGAGCTTCAGTACCTGAGTAAAGCATCTGAGTTTTATCCACGTTTAATTTATAACCGGAAAATCTACCAAACTGCCCAGCCAAAGCCTTTATTGCAGGGAACGCCGAAGATATATCGCTGGTAAGTACCACAATATCATCGGCGTACGCCAATGCTCTGTACTCGATGTTATAAAAACTAACCGGCTTAATATTTATGCTCGAGTTTAATTTATTAAGAAACAAATCAATGTATAGTGCAAAAAGCAGAGGGGAGCATGGACACCCCTGCCTAGTGCCTCTACTAATACTAAAAGGTCCAGACTCCTGTCCAGAGATACGTATGGTTGCCTCTGGGCATATATATAAGGTTTTCACTGCTTGAATAAATTCGCAACAAAACCCCTTCCATCGCATAACATCCCACAGGAACCGCCAGGAGACCCTGTCGAACGCCTTCTCGGCGTCCAACAGGATCACACCCAATGAAGATTTGGTTGCTTGAGCCCAATCTAAAAGAGCTATTACACGTCTCACATGATCGGCTGTGTCCCTGCCAGGGATAAACCCATGCTGATAGTCTGATACTAAAGGAGTAATAACCGTTCCTAAGCGACAAGCCATGATTTTTGAAAAAATCTTGCTATCGGAATTAATAAGCGAGATGGGCCTGTATGACGAAGGATTCAGTTCAGGTTTGTCCTTTTTAAAAAAAACAATTATAGTGGTTTTACGCCAAGAATCTGGGACAGAACCACGCTGCGCAGAAAGAAACAATACCATAAGTTCCGGCCGAAGCACCTGCCGAAACATCTTAAAAAATTCAAGGGGGATACCGTCCGGCCCAACCGCTTTTCCTGTGGCTAAAGACAATATTGCTCCTCTACTTCTTCCCAGGTTATACATGCAGCCAATTTCTCGTTTTGATCTTGTGTAACCTTGTTTGTTTCAGTTTCAGATCTAAACTCCTGTATCATATCTTCTACACCGCTTGTCTCTTGTTCTGTGTATAGCTGATGATAGTACCTACAAAACACACCCAAAACTTCGCCTGGGGAGTCCTGGATCCGATCAAGATGGTCCTGAATTCTATGGATTCGGTTGGCTATTTCCCTTTGCTGCAGTCTTTTTGCTAAAATCCTCCCAGTATTTTCCCCAACTTCATATACTTGAGTCCTATAAAGAGCCAGTTTAGCCGCTACCTTCATGACAAAATGTTGATGAATTTTCATCTTTAAAATTGCAATAGCTTTTAAGGTTGCCTCACTATTTTGTTGCCTTATTATTTCCCCATAAGATCTATTTCTAATAATCTTAACTGGTCAATCCAACCCTTCATTTCCCCAGAATTTTCCGCTGTTTGGCTATAGAATAGCTGAGTGTTTCCCCCGTACCCCAGCCTTAAAGGTATCCCATACAATAGGGTCAGAAGCTGTGCCCCTATTAACTTAAAAAAATTCTTTAATCCAATCACCCATATATGCACAATATTCAGAATCTAACAATAATTTGCGTTCAAACGTCCATACCTTCTGTTGGATCCTAGGACTAATGGCTAATTCCAAAATAACCGGGTTGTGATCAGAAATGATCCTGGGTGTGATCTCTATCTTAGCATTCAATACTTTTTCAGCAGATATAAAAAAATAATCCAGGCGCACATATTTTTTATATGAGATGAGTAAAAAGTAGCTCCAGGATCGTCGCTCTTGAGGGTGTACCATACATCCAACAACCCGAGTTCTCTAACTAAGCCTTGAGTAGCTTTGAAGACTTTAGCTTTCTTACCCCTATATGAAAGATTACTAGTTATATCAAAATCGCTCTCTATATGTAAATTAAAGTCTCCACAAAAAATTAGGGGGGTGACCATAATGCTAATTCAACACTCAGATAATGCATCACTTCAGGGTCATCTAAATTAGAACCATAGATAGAGCAGATTGACAATGAAGAACCATTAACAAGAATTTCAGCGATGGCCCACCGCCCCAAAATATCCTTTTTCACCCGTTTACATATTCTCAAACAATGTTTAGTCAGAATCGCCACCCCCCTGGTAGTAGTGCTCTGTCTAGTACAAGCGAGCACTTCCATACCTAAATCATTCAACCACCCACGGTTATTCCAGGGGATGTGGGTTTCTTGTATACAAAGCACATCAATACGCATGACCTGCAAGATTTGGGCCATCACCCCTCTTTTTTTCCTTATCGTTCAGACCACATACAGGCAAGATGGCGGCCGCTCGTTCGACCGAGTAAGCTGGATATCGACGCTCTCCCGGAGTAACCCTCCCCTCCCCCCCTGCTTCATCCTTTGGTTGCTTGGATGGCGGCTCGGACAATGTGACTGTCACAAATGCTGTGGCAGTATCGGCCTTTGTTTTTGCACCCCCTGATAGCTGTGCCTACTGGGTCTCGGGGTCCGCGTCATATCGGCTCGCTGTGCTGGCGGTGTACCGGCTCTTTGTGTTGGCGGCAGACGGAGTTTTCTCCATATTCGTCAACGGCTACAATGGCTCCGAAGAACATAGCCAAGGGCGCTAAGACCCGGGGCCTCCCGACAATTACACCCTCTTCCGCTGAGAGCCCGACGAAGGTCAATCTGGGTAGAAGTGGAGATGGCGGAACACGTCGCTGTACTAATGGCTCCTCTCCAGGTCCTGCGGTGAAAGGAGGCAGCAACGCTCGGAAACTTCAAACGGTTCCTGGGCTATTTAAAAACAACTGGGTAAAGGTAAGAGCCCGGTGGAAACCGAGGCGATTGACTCTTCGGTGGATTGTTGCAATAAGGCAATGACTTTCACGGGTAACAATGTTGCTGCTGCGCCGCTGCCTTCGACAATACATAGTAAGGATTCTTTGGTGGTTTGTTGCAATAAGGTAATGACTTTCCCGTGTAACAATGTTGCTGCTGCTGCTGCGCCACTGCCTTTGTCAACACATAATAAAGACTCTATTTCTGTGGCAACCTTGGGTGAAGAGAGAGATGGCACTGTGGCCATGCAGGGCAGTCCGGGGGATACGCGTGGTGATATACAGAGTATCGAGACTGTGATTGCGAAAGCAGGCACCACGCAAGTTTCTTCTTTAAGGAGTGAATCAGTTCTGGCTAGTAACATGGTTATTAGAGATGTAACACCCATACAGGAGCCTGTGATATCTGTACCAACAGTAATACCTCTCATTAACTCTTTAGGTGATGGCCAGGTCCTGGAGAATAGAAATCCTAACCTGGATGGTAATCACTTGGAAAGGGGGGGAGAGACCTTGGGTTTGCAGAATCTGGATCAACTAGACATAGAGGATGTTAAAGATGCAGATGTCGGCGATAAGTTTTATTCCATGTCGGACTCCTCTTACTCTTCTGAGAACGAGAGCCTTGGGAGAGATTGGGCAGATGATAAAAGTGACATAAGCAGTTTACGGTTGGATGAAGAAGAGATGAGCGATGAGGTTTCTGTAAATAAGGGGACTGTCCGTAAACAAAAAGAAACATATAATTCTTTGGTAAAGGGCTCTCTCGGCCCAGCTGGATCATTAGTGTGGGATTACTCATTCTCTCCTCAGCTTGGTGATGTCGTAAAGCAAGGAACAAACTCTCGAGAAGCTGCGGGCTCAGATATGCCTCTTCAAGGAGAAATTACCCTCTCCACCATTTATCAAAGTATAATGGCCCATCGAGAGGAGACCAGGGTGGAAGGGCTCCGGACTCAGGGCGCTGTACGAAAACTGCAAAACACCGTGCGCCGAGTAGCAAAGACCTGCACTGAGATCTCAACAAGAATTGGGGAAGCTGAGGCGAGGATTTCAGTATTGGAGGACGAAACAGTGCAGCAGAAGGTTACTATTGCATCCCTGCAGTCTTTGAAAGAGGATGTCACCTGGAAATTGACGGAACTGGAAAATCGTTCCAGAAGGAATAACTTACGGATCTTGGGAATACCTGAAGAACTGGAGGGCAAAGATATTCGACAGTTCGTTATTGAACTCTTCTCAGAAGCTTTTCCAGAACTCAAGCAGTGGAACTGGGAGGATGAGCTTCAGAGAGCGCATAGGTTCCCATTTAATCAGCGGACTAGAGTAGGGGGTTCAAATGAAAGGCCAAGAGCTATTCTGATTTGTCTTAACAATTTTTTGTTACGGGAAGCAATTTATGATTTAGCACGTCCAGACAGGAAAAGAAAGGGCAAGGGATGTGATTTTTTTGTTCGCCCTGATTTTTGTCAGGTTACAGTTCAAAAGAGGTGGCATCTCCGCCAAATGATTCCGCTATTTCAGGCGAAGGGGGCACAGGCCTTTTTACTCAATCCAGCTAAATTAAAAATTATACATAGGGGTCAGACACAATTTTTTGTATCCGAAATTCTAGCACAGGAGTTGTTGAGTACAATTTGAAAGGGATTGAGGGATAATAGGATACATTTATATACGGGCATTAATTAGGCGTTCCTCCTTTATTGTCTGAGATGTGCGTTGTTATCTTTGGGGGTGGGGGGGGCCGGGAGGGCATTTAGCTATCCGCTTCCCATCACAGAGGACTAAGTCCTTATGCCTCAATTGGGAGGGGTGGGGGGGAGGTTTGGGTGTGCAAGGGGGGGGAGGGAGGGGGCTTGGGGGAGGCACTGTTGGTCTTTGTTGTTTGTTATGCATCATGGTTATGGTACTTATTCCTATGTAAGAGATATTAATCTTTTTCGGTGCTATGAAACTTAGTCCTGGGTGTGGGCTGGGTAGACCGGATTTGACAATTTTTAGACATAATGATGACAGGTAGAATACGTATATGTTCGTGGAATGTATGTGGTCTGAACGATAAGAGCATTTATCTGTCTAAGTCCATTTTGTATCATAAGACATTGCAGTATTATATTGGGTGTGCGGTACCTTTAAGAACTTGCTACAAGTGAGCACGCTCACTTGTCAAAAGTAAATGCATTCTGGTTGGTATGTTTTGTTTTAAGTTGCTGCTTTATGGCCTGCGCTGCTGTCCCGTATCAGCTGCTCAGTCTTCATTGGGCATCTGATGCATGAGAACAGACTTTGGGTGGGCGCCAAATTTATTACCTTGTACTACATAAATAAATGCTGTTCTTATCTCTGCTTGGCTCCCAAAGTCTCTATGTAACATTTGGCAATGATTTTTCAAAAATGTGAGACTTTTGAGAATTTGGAGCCTATAGTGTACTCCGGATAACTCACGCTATCATTGTTATTATTTCACTTGCCTATGCCGTTTCCAAGTGAGTGTTGTACTTCCTGGAGCCTACACAGCCCAAGACTACTTTTGGGCTATTTTGAGTGCAGCTCCACCAACTTCCTCATTTCAGCTCCATGTGCTCTGCTTCTTTCTCAACACGGGTGAGCCACTGAGCCAGCACGCTCATGAATGCACTTGATATCATTTCTTCAATTTACATGCCTGTCCTAGAAGTAAATACTCAGCTGCCCTACGTGCATATGGCCTCCTAGCCCTAACATTACATTTCTGATCTGTTTTTGCTTTATTTATCGACCTTGTACCAATACGCTCATATTTCAATACCAGTGCTAGATTGCTTTAGATATTTCGAGGTTACAGCCACATTTCTCTAAAACATGAACGCTGTTGTTTGAATTGGCTTAAGTTAACTTGGAAATACTTATTGACTTCTCATAACTGTGTCATTACCTGCATCATCTCTTGATTGGATGGTTGCATCTTAAACAATTGTTTTCAATGGCTTCTAACAACTTAGCTCAGATCTCACCATTTCTTCAGCTTTCTGGCAAGCCTTTGAAATGCTTGGTTAAGATCTTTTAAGAACTATTTAATTGCATTTGGAGCAGATGGCTTTGAACCTAAAAGAAAGGCTGCTATTTTTATAGTCATTTGGAAAATGAAGGGCAGCAAGCTTTTGGAAATTTGTCTCCAGCTGCTGCCACATCTGGACAATCTGTAGATTCTAATGAGTACTCAGAAGCGATTAAAAGGCTAAGGGTCAAATTCTCAGAACAATCTAGCATTCTATTGGAAAGATTTAACTTTTTCAAGAAGAAACAACTGATGAAACTGTTGAAAAAGTTATATCAGTGTTAAGGGCATTACCTGCTACATGCAACTTTGGAGCACCCATTGACATATACATTTGAGATCAGTTTGTATATAGCTGACTTTCAAAAAGATACAAGAAAGCTACTCAGTTGCAGAGACCCTCCACTGTCAGAGGTTGTTGATCTGGCCAAAAGCATTGAAAGTTTAGTAATGTTCAGTTGCATGATGGCTCAGGAATTCACTCTGTGGGGTATTTTGAACTTGTTGATGCAGATTAATACAAATTAAAGGGCAAACTCATAAAGAACGTTCAACATAATACTAACACTTTTTGTTTCAGGTGCAGATCTAAATCCCATTTAAACAATTATATGCAATGACCAGCAGTAGGTAAATGATGCAATAAGTGCAAGATATTAGGTCACTTTCACAGTCTTTTCAGATCTGGAAAACACTACGTTGAAGAACACAGTATTGACTTAAATGTAGGGGACTTTCCTGGGGATCTATTAAATATGGTCCTGTATCTGGAAATTGACTCATTGACTACTAACAACATTGAGGAACCTTTATGTCCAGTAACTCTAGGTTCCAAAATAACTCTTAACATGATGTGTGATACTTTATTGGACTATCTGTAGTTCATAACATTGAACACTAGATATCTATGTTGCATTAGATACATATGACTGTAAAAGTGCATGAGGGTATATGTGATACCTCTAATTGGCCTCATTTCTCCAGGGTAGTAGAACAATGATTAATGAAAATGAGTTCATACCTGAAATGGGATTTTCTGTTAACATTGGCTGTCTTTAAGTGTGAATCTTTTTGCAAAGCCTAGCGGATAAATACGCACAAGATGTTGAGAGTTTCCACAGCACGATTCTAGCTAGTATCAATCACCATCAATCAGATGGAAGAGGTGTGGTGCAGCGGCCAGGGCAGCTGACTTCGGAGCACAGGGCTCACGGTTCGATCCCCGTCTCCGGCGGCAGCTCAGCTCAGCACCTTGTGACTCTGGGCAATAGCTCACTTAATTTCCACGACGGCCCCCAGCGCCTTGAGACCCGTAAGGGTGAGTAGTTCGCGCTTTACAAATACGGATTTACATTTACATCAATCCTTCAAAAGTACTCTGATCCCCTATTCCTAGGAAACAACCCAGCAAAAACTTCAGCCTGCTCCCTTAGATCTACTAGAATCACAAATAGCCTCATATTTGTTTCTCACTTGGATTTTCTGTGGCTTTCTCTAACATCTGCCCTACCACACTCTTATCACTCTTGGATTTCAGCTACAGGTTTGAGGTTGGTGCCCAAAAGTCGTGTATAAATCTTTTACATTGCACATAAATCAAAATGTAACTTCATCTCTTGCATATTCTGGAAATATCACAGAGATAGAGCCAAAATCATAAGCCATTTGTTTTGAAACCACTCCCTTTACTTACGGTGTAATCAGTCAAAGTAGGCAGGACAAATAAACAACCCACCTGAATATGGTTACATTCATTTATTAATGGGCCCATCTGCTCTAGTCATTACCACGCATTCAGTGTGGTAAGATTGCTGGAAATTTTCTGCCAAAAGATTGTATTGTGGTGAAAAGACCAGCGTATACATTGATTGACTCTATGCTCAAAAAGTGACTGTAGAAAAAAATCTGGGTCTTATTACATGTACGGTGGTCCATAGGACTGCCATACTCTCAGTGGCAGTCCTACCACTGCCGCACTGCAGGCCCGCTCGCAGTATTACAAGTGTGGCAATCGGACCACCACAGGACTGCTGCATCTGCCAGGGATCCAGGATCCCGCGGTGGTCGGGCATCGGTCAGGGAGCTGTAATATGCTGGCAGTGCTGCTGCAGCACCGGCGAGCATATTACAAGTTGGCTTTCCACCGTCCAATTCATGGCGGTGAGCCTGCCATGAAAAGGGGGGCAGAGAGGCAATATAGGGGGCCCTAATAGGGCCTCCTGCCATACCTGGGCCAGGGGGTGCTTGCAAGGGGGGAAATGTAGTGCCCCCCCTGGATTTGCACCTCCAGTTCCTGCATGGTGTGAAATATATGCCACATCATGCAGGACGGTGCAGTTGGTTCTCTGACGGTGGCAGTCGGCATGTTAGGCTTTTCTATGAGCCTAACAGCAGCTGCAGTCAGACCGCCACAACACCACCCACCAGACCAGGATTGAACTCCTAATCTGGCGTGTGGATGCACAACAGCTTTGACAGTTCCACAGCGGATGGCACATTGGCGGGCCGCTGTAGGACCACCAAACTCATAATAAGACCCTATTTCAGCAAAGATATCTATATGTAAAAATGGGTACAATAAACAAAAACACATTCCTTTTCTCAACCAAAACGGTGATGGAACTTACTGAACCCAGAATATCACAACTGTAAAATAAATAATTACAAACACAAGAGATAGTGTCATTTGGAAATGATGACAATATATCTTTCAATGAAATTTAACTTAAAGTAAAACAAATATAACTGGGACTCCAATGGCTCTCGTAAATCTGCCTTTCCCTCGATACATTTAGTTCAACAGACAATATTTCAGTTTACAAAAGAAGTCTGCAAGCTGCACATTACAATGAGGACTTCTCGCAACAACCAGAATTTACTTCTGATTTAATTTAAGAGGAATGGCATTTTTACTATAAAAATAGTTTTACCTTATACTGACATTGAACATTTGGGGCTAACTCTCATCTCTCAGAATTGGCTATTTAAAGTGATTACTCAGCTAAAACAGAATAAAACCATCCATAATTTACAGGAGCTTGCAGAAAAAAATCATCATTTGGGGCACAGAGAATGAGACTGCATTGGAAAAACCAATATCTTTATAAAAATAGAAAGCATGCATTCCCAAGGTGCTGATTCCAATTCTCATTGAATTACTATTGCATAGTTGATCTTTCTATTCATTTTGTTCACCTAAGGTCTTTTTTTCTCTGCTCAAATCTTGAATCTCTGTTGTTTAACTCCTGTAGAAAATACAGTAAGTTTCTGACTGCAGTGAAAAGCACCTCTTCTGAAGTTGGCAGATAAATGTCTTTATGTGACACTGAAACGCTAGTGCTATCACTCAGCCTGGTACACTACAGAGAGACTCTGGGGCATATCAACAAGGCGGCGATAAACAATTATCGCCGCTTTTGCGGCCGTTTTCGGCCGAAAAGCAGCGATAATTATATCGCCTTATCAGCAAAGACACGCTATCGCGTGTTTTGCTGATTTTGCTCCCGTTTCCAGCACGCCTGACTTCGCATCGATAATGAGATGCAAAGTAGGCGTGTCTGTGGAAACAACATGGGTAAATATCGCGGAGGCAGCTTCGCGATATTTACAATGCGGGGAAGCGATTATTTTAATCGCGTTAAGTATGCCTTAACGCAGGAATTTAACGTCTGTTAAATTCCTGACTAAGGCATACTTAACATGGGGGGTGGATTCTGTGGCTAAGACCACAGGCCCTATCATCTAGGATATCGCCGTTTTCCCATGGAAAAACGGCGATATCCACGCTATCTCTGACATTTTTATCGCCTCGGCGATGCGCGTTGTTAATAACGCGCTAACCGGGCGATAAATTCCAGAGATAGCCGGTGATAAATATGCAAGCGCTAAGCGCACTTTGCGATATTTATCGCCGGCCCTTGATAATATGCCCCTCTATCCTTGTGCACCCTAGCTCATTCACTCTCTGGGGGTCTGTGAAGCAATGCCCCCAAAGTGAAAAAGACCGAACACACACAGCTACACATCCTTGTCTGTCAGAAAAAAATATTTACATAGCATTGCAGGATGCAGAATATAATGAAATAAAGCCGCATTATAGCAGTTCTGAACGTGCATTATGGGGGGAAGTGAAAGCTAAAGGAAACCACCCACCTTTAAATGGTGTTACTTGGCTTGGAAATGCCAAGACCCACGGCTCGTAGCTGTAACACAGGGCACTGGTCAGAGTCTACCCATATGTAGAAGTGTTCTTTGTTCACGGAGTACACATGCTTAGCAGGTCGCTGCTCAGAGGTGTGTGGATGCACTGCAGATGGTAGAAGGCACAGAATCCATTCCAGCAGTGGCAAGAGAAGATTGGACAGAAGTCAGATTTCAGCAGCCCTGCAGCGGTGAATGAAGGGCGCAGGGCAGGACGCTGGATCCCAGCTCCATCGCATGCAGCAGATGGTAGTTTCGCAGGAGAAGAAACAATGCCATGGGCTGTAGTCCTGCTGCACTGCAGCACTACATTCAAGGGGGCTAGCGGGAAGCACTAATGCTGCATGGAGCAGACACAGCCACTCTAGGGCTGATTGAGGCTGCTTGGGGATGGTATGTCGGAACCGCGCAGGCATTTATCAGCGTGCCTTAATAACGTAGTCTGAACAATGAACGCATCTTTACAAGGCATTCCATTACCACGGAAGTCATTACAATGACTTGCCTTAGGGAAAGCGCTGGAGTTGGAATAGTATAATTTACTATTTCAAATCCAGTCTGTGTAACAGTTCGGAAAGTGTTGGACTTAAAGTCCAAAATCAGTCCAACAACGCTTTCCTTAAGGCAAGTTGTTGTAACGACATGCGCGGTAAAGGAATGCTTGGTAAAGAAGCATTTGTGATTCGGACCGCGCTATAAAGGCAAAGCGTGGTTTGAGCTGCAGTGTAAAGGTTGTTTCCCCTGCTTGGGAATGCATGCACCCCACTTCATCGTGTACCGCATGTGATGCTCAAACAGCTCGCTTAATGTTAAGAGATCACTGTTTGAAACTGCCAAAATATCAGGCTGCGAAGTAGTCACCAGCCATTGCAAATATCCACACGAGGTAGGCATTTCTATTGCTGACAAACTCTTGTGCAGAGCTTGAACCCAAGCTGTCAGTTCAGTCGGTGCTTGATAGGAATGCGCATTTTCAAAATGAGGCCTGAAACACACCACCCAGACAAGCGACGCTCAAGTGTATCCAAAAAAAGGCTTGAAACAGGATTCAAATACTAAATGAGGTGGCTGGCTGACTTTTGCCGAATTCTGCGCTCCAAGCGCCGGTGCGTCACTTTTTTGATGAACCGGTGGCTCAGAGTGCAGACCCATATCTATGAAGCCACGCAAATCTACTTTGCTTGGCTTTTCAAGGACGTAAATATGGAGTAAGGCAAAGCAGTGCAAGTCGCTGCCTTGCTTTTCTCTGCGTCAAAGAGGCATTCCAGGGGCATTTCGGTGGGTGCTACCACGCTACACCCATGGATTTTGACACATTCCCAGATTTACAAGAACTTGTAAGCCAGGGAATAAAACAAAAGCCTACGTCCAACCAAGGGGAGGCATAACGAGGAGAAATATGTTTATTTCTCCTCATTTGTTTTACTTTCTATATGTGCTGCATTATTGAAGGAGGAAAACGCTGCCATTGATTGTTTTTGTGCAGGAAGGTCTCCCTTCCTGACCAAAAACAATCATTCCTACAACACAGACACCTTTGAACCATGGTGCAAGGGTTCCTGCGTTGCCACAAAGCAACCAGTTGTGTACCAGTACAGTGGAAGTGGACAGGAATGCGCCGTATCTCTTATCTACTGCGCACTCCTGCCCCTTTCTTTTGACGCAGGGCAGGACAGCTCAGCAAAGTGAATTGCTCCGCTGCCCTGCATCAAAAACTAATAAACAAGCCTTTCAGTGTTTCAGTTTAGACAAGACCGGAAAGTAGATACGGCAGTGGGGGAATATTTTCATGAACTTTCAATTGAGTGAGAACTGACTCTCCTGTGAAGGTTTTCACATTAAATCATTTAATTGCTTCAGAGGACCTTGCCTATATTTAGCAGCTAAAGCCGATTCGGCTGCTGGTCAATCCAGATAAAAAGGGCTTAGAGTCCTAAACAGCTCAGGTAGCATTTCTGTTGAAATTGTACTTTAAATGGTTCAAGGCAGCAAAAGAAAAACATACAAACTCTCATCCTACACCTACAGTTAAAAAGTCTTAATTCTCTTCAACAATTTTATTAAGTTTCATGAGGCATAAAATGTAGAATAACGGAGCAGTTAGTAGGCACGCAACTAACATAACAGTACAACTGTATATCCCTCATTCAATAGTGGTCTGTGCACGTTCACTAGTAAAGGATTTTAAAGGACAGAGATTATAGAAGGCCCTCGAGAAGCATGATTGTGTCATGCCCCAATATGAGCATATTGTACATTTGGACAGTCATATGCGTTAAAGCAAACTGAAACTTTCAAGACATCCAGTTAAAGCAGATATCAATGACCCCAGCTCCATATGTCCTCCATCAACTGCTCACTGTGGACATGCACAACTGTTTTACCAATGGACTTTCACACACATCACAGCACCATCTATCAAAAACGTAGACTCTCGGCACCCAATGTACTGCCGTACTTATTTTAAAAGTATTACGATTAAGGGAAATGATTTGTAACATTTATTCAATAATCTTTATTCGGTTTAAAAAGAAACCATAAAGATACACATATACATTTTACAAGTTTAAAACGTAATAAATAAATGATTTAAGATTTAAATTTTGAATTTAAAATACATTTGGGTAAAATAAAAAAGTTGGCATTTTACAACTAATCGTTCTTTAAAACAGTTTTACTGATAATATGCCAGTACAAGTCATGATATTCAGAGGAAATGACAATACAGCTGGTACAGTAATCGGCTTATAGTTTGGCAAATAAACTGCATATTATATTCATGATAAAATTGGATATTTTTGTATTTATCAAACAGCTGTACAACCAAGGGTTGTCCTATGTTACCAATTGAATCGTATAAAAGTGAATAGAGCACAGGTGTTAACCGCTGAAAATATTAGAGTGCAAATACAGCAACATATGTCCAGGAGGAGAGTACATCCCTAAAAAATGCTATAGTATCAATCAACTATAGCTAAAACTAAAATGCAGATTTCAACAATCAAAGTGCTAAAGTTCAAATGCAGCAACATCAAAATTCCAGACCCTTTCTCTTGCAAGTAAGGTTTACTGCAAATAGATATCTGCTTAAACTAAAAACTATTTTCTGGGATGTATCAGCTTTTAAAATTCTCAATGCTCCTAGATGTGTCCTGAACCCCATATTCCGACATAGTGGTTTAATCCACTTTTTCCTAGAAGTAGCATAAGTTGGGCAAAAAAATAATATGTGGGAATCATTTTCAACAGCGTTTTGAGAGCAGAGGGAACAGAAGCCGTCCCTGTCATCTGTTTTGCTGCCCCTCCACTTTGATGTATTGTGTTTTATCCTTAAAACATCAAAGCAGAACTTCATATATAGGGATTTGGCCATCAGGGGCTGTATTTCATCTAAATATTCCTCAAAGGCAGGAGAAGGTTTGATAGATATAAACTGCGAAGTCAACCTTCCTATCTTTGGGGAATGATGTATACCGTTTCCTATATGCATCCAGTATGTACTTTTTAAAACTGATTTTGATAGGCGTGAAAGAGACTCAGGAGCATCGCAATAGCTATTCAATCCTAGTTTATAAAACCAGGTTAGAATATATCGGACCCAGGGAACCACAATGCTTTGGTCAAGTTGCAATATCTCAATTAACCCATCTTTGTAATTTTTAAGTTCCAGTGTGATCCATAAACGGACCCAGAACAACATAGGTCTTAGCGCAGCTTGATGTTCAATGCGCCTAATATTTGTATAGAATATAATGGGAATCATTGGTGTGCGTGTCGGTAATTTTAGCAGCATTCTCAGAAATTTGTTTTCTTCCCTGGCAAGCACATTCTGACCATCAACCCCCCAAAGCTCTGCATCGTAAAGGGACGCAAATTGTGCCCTACACTTATAAATTTCTAGTGCTGGTGACACTGCCTTTGATAAACTGCTCTGCTGTTTTTTTACTATTGCCATGGCAGATTGTATCAGGACTAGCTTAGATTTTTGGTTGTAAGCTTTCCATGTTAACTTCAAGTGTAATGCCCAAATAATTCAAATTCACCACATATTCCAGTTTTTGTTTCTGTACAATAATGTTTTTCTTGAAGGATTTGTGTGGGTTAACAGCCATGTATTTAGTTTTGCTTGAGTTTATTTCGAGGCCCTTTGATGTACAAAATTCATTAAAGGTGTCTAGGAGGGCTTGCAAACCCTTGGGTGTTTGCGATTTTAAGATTGTATCATCAGCAAAGAGTAATACTGGAACTGGCACCTCTCCTAACTTTGGTGAGTCGTGATTACAACCCTGAAGGTATTGCAACATTATTCACATATAAAGAAAACAGGGTTGGTGCCAGCACACATCCCTGCCTTACCCCTCTGTTTATCGGTATTGCATCTGTCACTTCCCCCCCAGGTCCCCATCTGACTTTTGCATAGTTATCCTTATATAGCCTCACAATCTGTGTCAAAAGGTCATCTGGAACTCCCTGATTTTTTAGACAGTTCCATAACGATTTCCTAAGAATAAAATCAAAAGCCGCTTTCAAGTCTATAAAAGCTATATACAAGTGTCCTCTGTTTAAAATAGTGTATTTCCAGGCTATACACAACAGTCTAAAAACCTGGTCTATTGTGCTGGTTTTTGTTCTAAATCCAGCTTGGTGTTGGGATAAGATGTTATTTTCCTCCAACCAATTATTAAGCTTTGCCAAAATTTGTTTTGCATAAACCTTTTGTAGAGTGTCTATTAGGCTTATTGGCCTATAGTTTGCGGGGTCTTGGCGGTTTCCTTTCTTGAAAATGGGTACTATTTCGGCCCCCTTCCAAGAATCGGGTATTGGTGCCCCTGTGGCCAAGGCATTGCAAAGTAAGTTCACATACGGTACCCAAACTGCTTTATCATGCCTTAGAAGGTCCCCTGGAATTTTATAAGGCCCCAGTGCTTTCCCTGGCTTGATACTTTCTATTGCTGCCTCTGTATCTTCTAATGTACAGAAGGAGATACTATTTGAGCCCTGCCAGTCAGTTTCTTGGAAGTTCATTCCCATTGTAGAAATGTAATTTTTTGCCGGGTCTACAGCTTCAGAGTACAAGATTGAAAAGTGACTACTCCATGTACCCGGATCCAGATAGTGTTCTAGGCCATTGTTAGCATTTCTGTTCCCCCGTGCAAGTGTATTCCAGAAACCAGCATGATCCTTCTTTTTTGCTGCTATGATTAGATCATTCCAATTACAATCTTTCTTTGCTTGTGCTACTGTTTTCTTGTTCCTTGCCCTATTATCTCTTATTTTCTGTGTATTGCTTTATCTGATTGCCCCTAATAGCTGGAGTTTAGCTTCTCGACAAGTCTTGTTGAACCATGGATTATAAGAGTTATTTTTTATGCAATTTGACCGCTCTTTCTTTTAGCAGTTTTGCTCAAAAGTGGCTTCAGTTTTTCCTCCATAGTATGGTGAATCTGCGTGATTGGTATCTTACCTGGGGTAGTTTTTACATATGGCAGAAGAATATCTGAAAAGGTGGTTTAGATCTTAGTCATAATTTTGCAGTTACCTACTATAGCTGGCCATTTTAATGCTCTGCGGTTATTACTAATGATAGGATGTAAATTGTTCCCAATATTGGGATCCATCTCCAGTTCCCAGTCTTCGAGAAAGGTTCCCCCAGTTTTAAACATAGTGGGTAATGATCACTATCCGCTCTTGGTTCAACTTTTAAATTTGTTAAACTATTCCACACGTTAACGCTGACCAGTATATAATCAATTTTACTCCTAATAGTGCCTCTTTTAAAAGTATATGCACATGGGCTATCTGACGGTAGCCTACCATTACAGGCCCTTAATCTTTGCCCCATCACAAATCGAGCTAGCTGAATCACTGCAGTTGTGCAGGAAACAGGAGCACCAGCCTCTAGCAACGGGATCCCTCCTGCCATGTTCTCTTCTTCCAAGATGTTTTCGAGGCCCACTATTGGCTCGAAATTGCAATTGAAATCCCCACCTATAATTATCAATATATTGGATCAGTAGAGCCCAATAGATTATCCAAATGCTCTATATCTGGTGATTCAATACTGGATACTCTCGGTCTATTATAAACATTGAGCAAGTAAACATCTGCTCTATCGGGGTTCTTTATTTTTATGCCGATAATATCTTGAGATGGTATTTTTAATTGCTCAATTTCAATCTTTAGCGAGATCCTAACCCATATCACTAGCCCCCCTGATGGCCGGCCTTGAGCTGATGGAACTGCGTTGGCACTAAACGTTCTGTAACCCATCTTATGTGGTGGTTCTAAAGCCCAGGTTTCTTGTAATAGGCATATATCGAATTGTTTCATGAACTCCTGCCATTCGGGGTCTAGTAGCATTAGTTTTAATCCTGCTACATTCCATGATATTAAACGCTTCGTTATGTGCTGTAGTTCTTTTCCAGTATGTAATGAGTTTATTGGTGTATCATCAGGTTCTATAGCTACAGGGCTAAGTTGAGGTATCTCTTGAGATCTTATGCAGAGATTTTCTATTTGTAGTCTCCCTTCCACTTTACCAGGTACCTGTATGGGATCTGAGAATGTCATTTATTCCCATCATTAGTAATTTGCCACTTCATTAGTCAGTCAACAGCCTCCAGGTCATTTTGTGTCTCAGTGTCATTATATATTTCTTTGGAATCTTCATACATTGGCTGCCTATTACCATCCGTTAAAGTAGGTCTATTTAGCTTAAATATTACCATAGAGCTCGAGTTTAGGGGTGCTCTTAATTCCAGTGAAATCAATTCGTCAATCAGTCTTTGGGATTGAAGGACGAGTAATATTGTGTCAAAGGAGTCATTTTTACTTGATAATCTTTCCGCTCTTATTATATCAGAGCGTATCACTGAAAGGCAAGCACGCTTATGTCTGATCCAGTGTATGGCCTTATTGTTCAGTGAATCCATATCTTCCCTGTGTGAAGAGAGGGTTAACTTCGGAACGTTAATCATAAAGATTTTATGATCTGCTGGTCTTGGCATATCACTGGGTTTGATGCCAACCGCAGGCCCAGTATGTAATGTACAAGTTTTCATCCCTGACATTAAGGGAGTGAAGCCTCTTACAACTTCATTGACTACCATAAGGTTATTACAAAAAAGTGTACGACCGTATTTTATGTTATGTTCCAGCTTTTTCTTGTGAAGAATATGTTAGCTGCAGGGATGGTTATATAGCCATAGCATATTGCCATAGCAATAGCAAATGGCAATAGCCATAGCAAATACTGCTTTGGTTCTTGGAAGCGAGAGCAGGAAACCTGCTCTCGCTTCCCAGAAGCAAAGCAGATTGCTTTTGGGCAAGGGGAGCTGCATGTTTGCAGCTCCCTTTGACCAAAAACAATGCCGGCTCCCGCAGGAGGCGGGGAGCCGGCTGGGACCATGGGGGCATTGGGGCTCCCCCCATGGTCCACAACATAAGGCCATGCCCATGGGGATGGGGTCCCCGGGGCAATAATTGGCCTCATGAGGGGGGGCCACGCGGCCCCCCTCTATAATTTTTTTTTTAAAGAAAAATCTGGCAGGCCCCGGGGGATGGGGTCCCCGGGGCAAATATAGAATAATGGAAGTGGGGCTTTTTTTTTTTTCTATTTTGGAGTCGTGAGCCCAACGCGGCTCTCAGCGCGGCCCCGTGTAACGTTGCATTGGATTCACGAATTCACCTTAATTAATAATTTAGTAGTATATAATTTAGAAGGTAGTGTTGTATTTGTAAAGTTGTTTTAAAGAGGTACTGTGATTGAAGTTAATGACAAGATTACAATTGATAGAGTTGGTAAAAATATATAAAATTAAAAATTAATAGTTAAACTTGAAAAGTGTATTGTGTTGTAGTACATTGAATTCATGCTTTTGCAATTTTGCGACGGATTCGCGAATCCTTATAAGTGAAAAAAAAAGTATGTATGTTTAAATAAGAATAAGATTCACTATTGTGTTAAAGGGTGGCTCTAAAAAGAGCCCTTGTTTTCATTATGAGTTTGTTGTAGCTACATGTAAGTGCAGATGCACAGCTTTAGGTTGTTGAGAAAGACTCTGTTCCCATGATCTGTGAAGTGCACTCCATCACTTGTGTAGATGTCATCCATATCAAAACGTATATTGTTGTTATATATGGAGCCTATCCTATGGTCTCGGAGGTAAGCAGAAACAGCTTTATTGATATTCTTCCTAGCTTTCTCAATCTGTGGACAGAATTGATTTGACCACTTCCATTTTTGTCTTTGGCATATATTAGAGTATACAAAGGCAGTTTGGGGGAAAAGCAACATCAATTATGCAAAGGTATCCTTCATGAGCATTTCCAGTCCTACCCCAGTCAATGTGCCTAGGTCATTGCCACCACAGTGCACAATCATGAAGTCAGGGGGTTGGAGATGCAAAAAGGTTTTAACCAAAGGCATCAATTGGTGCCACTTTAATCCTCTCCGTGCAATCCATTTAATATCCACATTTTGCAAAGCTAGGTCTTTGTCAATACCTCTGTGTTCAGCATACCTTTTGCACCAGAAAACATAGCTTTGCCCAATAATCCATACTGTAAGCATCTTAAAGGGATGTCTGGAAGTAATGAAAAGATGTCTGTAGCTGAGGTAGTCAGTTGGTAGAGTGAGAGGTATCTAAAATGGTGGACAAGATGCTGTTTTTAAAAGTAGAGAATTGATTGGCTGTTTAAGAACATTGTACACTAAAAAATAGGGTGCATGTTACTTTCTTTAAAAAGCATGTTTCTTATTGGTTAGTAAAACATGTTTGAAAGGTACAGTAGATAGGATAAGGTCATATTTTGCAAAAGTCAACCACACCTACTGTTTGCATTTGTAACCTTGTGTGCTGAACTTGAAAATATGGTGAACTTGTGACCTGTTAGTTCAGTTGAATGTTCCATGAACTGTTACTATGGAAACTGGCATTAAGCAGACTGGGGGAAGGGTTGAAACTTAACTGTGGAACTAAAATGTGAAGTTGTAATTTATATATGAGTGATATGTTATTAAAGTATAATTTCCCAAATCAGTACTATCTTTAGAAGTGGTGTGTTGTTAAAAAATAGTGGTATTTTTATTAGTAATATATTTTTGAACTCTTGTTTGGATTTGTGGCTCCATTACGTTGCCGACTCCAAAAAATTCCAGAACCAGTTTGGTCACTTTTAGAAGTCAGTTGGTAAGGGTTAATATGTCTAACCAATAGAAATGTGTTTTACAATTTGAAATTATGTAGGAAGCAATGTAATTTGTTACTTACATTTATTTGTGTGGAGAAAGAGAGGGAAAGTTTGCCATTACTGGTTTTACCTTGTAGAGAGTGGTGCATTACATTGATTGTGTGCATAAGAAAATCTTTTATGAGTTTGTGATATTTCATATTCTACAAATCAATTTGGAAGGTGAGTTATACATTTGTGAGGTGTATTATTTATTAGCTTTATTTTTAATGTTTAAAAATTATTCAAGAACTGTGATGTTTGAAATATATTATTGAATGTAGAGATGTGTATTGTAGTTTGTTTTATTGTAGTTAAATGTTGTTTCAAATAGATTCTGTATAGTAATATGTGCATATTGGAAGATCGGTTAGTGAATATGGTAGTTTATTTTAGTGTATGGATATGTACATTTGTAGTATACCGCATAATTGTAGGTGTTGCTTTTAAATTGGAAGTGCAGTCTGTCAAGTTTGAAGGTGTGCATGGACTTGTGTCTTAAGTATGTCTCTACTTGTATATGTATTTTCATATGTCTTATACATTTGAAGGTGCATGATGTATAACAAAGAGGTGTTGTTGCATTTTATGTGGTAGGCTCAAGACGGTGAGTAGTAGTAGAATGGTGAAGATGCAGCATACAAGTGTGGTTTAAAAGATGTTGACATAGAGTATTAGTGAATAGGCTTCTTTTTTAAGTTTCTAGAGAGATACAGTTGAAATATGCCACATCATTTTTGGTGTTTGCTTGAAATTGGAAGTTTGTTCTGTGAATTTTACTGGTGTGGATAGTGCTGTGGTACAGACATATGCATGCATGCTTTTAGGATATGGTGAGACTTTTAGCAGAGACATGTGAAGGGTTCATGCTTTGTACTTGGCTAGGTGTAACATTATAAGTAGTTGTAGAATGGTAGAGCAGCAGCACAAAACTGAGGTTTGAGATATGTTTGTAGAGATATTAATTATTAGAGTAATTTGTATGATGTGTGGAAAGGTATATTTCATATATACCGCATAATTTTCAGTTTCTGTTTGAATTTTGAAGTGTAGTCTGTGAAGTTTTGAGCTGTGGATGGTGTTATGACTGATGTATGTCTCTACTTGCACATGTATTATGGTACGTGTTATGCGTCTGAAGATGATAGATGTATGAAACACAGGTATACATTTTTCTGTATAGTACTTTTATATATGATGCTGCTAGCAAAAGGTACACACATATGCATGCATGCTTTTAGAAATATGGTGAGACTTACAGCAGAGACCTGTGAAGGGTTGCTAGTTTATATTTGTGTGGGTCCAATAGCATAAGTAGTTGTAGAATAGTGAAGCTGCAGCTGAAAACTGTGGTTTAAATCATGTTGGCAGAGGAATTAGTGATTAGGGTATTTTGTGTGAGTCTGTTGAAAGGTATGGTTGAAATATGTCACATTATTTTAGGTGTATATTAGCAATGAGAAGTGCAGCTTCTTAAGTTTTAAGATCTGCATGGTTTTGTGAGTGTGGTATGTCTGTACTTACAGATGTATTTTCATATGTGTTTTGCATGTGAAGATGCTAGGTTTATAAAATACAGGTATAGATCTATGTATATGTTTCTTTTATATATGATGATACTAGGAAAAGGTAGAGATATGTGCATACATGCTTTTAGAAAAATGGGGAGATTTTCAACAAAGATAAGCGAAGGGTTGCTTTGCTGTTAGCTATGCTCAATACTTGATTGGTACTAGAATAGTGAAGCAGTAGTAGTAGAAAAGTGATGTTTAACATATGTTGGGAGACGAATTATTGATTATGGTACTTTATAAGAGTCTGTGTAAAAGTGCACTTGAAATTTGGCGCATAAATCTAGGTGTGTTTGAAATGTTTAGTGTAATCTGTTAAGTTTTAAGGCCTTTATGGTCTTATGAGTGTGGTAATTGTTTCTACTTGCACATGTATTCTAATATGTATTATGCTTTTGGCAATAGGTATACGAAGAAGCATACATGCTTTTAGGAATATGGTTAGAATTGTGGTAGAGATGTGTGATAGGTTGCTGCTTTATGTTTGGCTGGGCCCAATATTTGTAGAATGGTGACGCTGTAGAACAAAAGTGAGTTTTAAGACATGTTGGCCGAAGGGATTACTGATTAGGCTACTTTTTATGAGTCTGGGGAAAGGTACACTTGAAATACACTGCAGAAATGTAGGTGTGTCTTTCAAATGTAAAGTTCAGTCTATTTGTTTATTTCTTTTATATATGATGATGATTTCAAAAGGTAGACATATATGCATGTATGGTTTCAGGAATATGGTGAGATTTATAACAGACTCATGTGTAGGTTTGATGCTTTATTTTGGGTACGCCCAACACCCTGAGTAGTTATAGAATTGTGAAACTGCAGTACAAAAGTGCACTCCATGTCATAGACCTCAGTTTTGTGCTGCAATTTCAGTATTCTGCTACTACTCAGGATGTTGCACTCCCCCAATCACTCAGGCACTACCACAGTACTACTCCAATCACCCAGGCAGTACACATGCACTTATAAAATCACCCAGGCACTTCCTATGTACTCCTGTAATCCCCTAGATATTACCCCTGCACTCATGGAATCACCAGGCATTACCTATGTACTCCTCAAATCCCCCAGACATTACCCTTGCACTCAGACAATCACTAATGCATTAGCTATACACTGATTCGATCACCCAGATACTACCCTTGCACTCTTCCAATCACCCTGTCAGGATCTATGCACTCCTCCAATCACTTAGCCAGTACCCATGTACTTATAAAATCACTCAGGCACTACCTATGCACTTAGGCAATCATCCAGGCACTAACTTAGTACTCCTCCAATCACTCAGGCAGAACCCTTGTTGTCATGCAATCACCCAGGTACTACCCCTGCATTCCTTCAATCACCCAGTCACTATCCGTGCAGTCCTTCAATTACCCACCCACTACCCATGCACTTATATAATCAGTCAGGCACTAACCTTGCACTCTTCCAATCACACAGGCACTATCCCTGTAATTATGTAACCACTCAGCCAGTGCCCATGCACTTATAAATTACCCAGGCACTACCTTTACACTCCTCCAATCACTCAGGCACTACTACAATACTACTCCAATCACCTAGGCAGTACTGATGCACTTATAAAATCACCTAGGCACTTCCTATGTACTTTTGTAATCCACCGATATTACCTCTGCACTCATGCAATTACCCAGGCATTACCTATGTACTCCTCTAATCCCCCAGACATTATCCTTGCAGCAATGCAATCACTAATGCATTTGCTATACACTGATTCAATCACCCAGGCACTACCTTTGCATTTCTCCAATCACCCTGTCAGGATCTATGCAATCCTCCAATCACTTAGCCAGTACTCATGCACTTATAAAATCACTCAGGCACTATCTATGCACTTATGCAATCACAGAGGCACTACCCTAGTACTCCTCCAATCACCCAGGCAGTACCTTTGTTCTCATGCAGTCACTCAGCCACTACCCCTGCACTCCTTCAATCACCCAGCCACTACCTCTGCAGTCCTTCAATCACCCAGCCACTACCCATGCACTTATATAATGACTGAGGCACTACCCTTGCACTCCTCCAATCACAGAAGCACTATCCCTATAATTATGTTATCACTCAGCCAGTAGCCATGCACTTATAAAATCACCTAGGCAGTACCTTTGACTATTTCAATTACTCAAGCACTACAAGAGTAGTCCTCCAATCACCTAGGCAGTACCCATGCACTTATAAAATCACAGAGGCACTTCCTATGTACTTTTGTAATCCCCCAGACATTACCTCTCCACTCATGCAATCACCCAGGCATTACCTATGTACTCCTCTAATCCCCCAGACATTACCTCTGCACTCATGCAATCACCAACGCATTAGATATACACTGGTTCAATCACCCAGGCACTACCCTTGCACTCCTCCAATCACCCTGTCAGGATCTATGCACTCCTCTAATCACTTAGCCAGTACCTATGCATTTATAAAATCACACAGGCACTACCTTTACACTCCTCCAATCACTCAGGCACTACCACAGTACTACTCCAATCACCCAGGTAGTACACATGCACTTATAAAATCACTCAGGCACTTCCTATGTACTCCTGTAATCCCTTAGATATTACCCCTGCACTTATGCAATCACCCAGACTTTACCTATGTACTCCTCTAATCCCCCAGACATTACCTCTGCACTCATGCAATCATCAATGCATTAGCTATACAGTGGTTCAATCATCCAGGCACTGCCCTTGCACTCATTCAATTACCCTGTCAGGATCTATGCACTCCTCCAATCACTTAGCCAGTACTCATGCAGTTATAAAATGACCCAGGCACTACCTTTACACTTCTCCAATCACTGAGGCACTACCACAATACTACTCTCTTCAGCTAGGCAGTACCGATGCACTTATAAAATCATCCAGGTACTTTCTATGCACTCCTGTAGTCCCCCAGATATTACCCCTGAACTCATGCAATCACCCAGCCATTACCTACATACTCTTGTATTCCCTTAGACATTACCTTTGCACTCATGTAATCACCAATGCATTAGCTATACACTGGTTCAATTACCCAGGCACTACCCTTGCAGTGCCCCAATCACCCTGGCAGGATCTATGCACTCCTCCAATCACTTAGCCAGTACCCAAGCACTTATAAAATCAATCAGGCACTATCTTTGCACTTATGCAATCACCCAGGGACTACCTTAGTACTCCTCCAATCACTGAGGCAGTACCTTTGTTCTCATGCAATCGCTCAAACACTACCCCTGCACTCCTTCAATCACCCAGCCACTACCCCTGCAGTCGTTCGATCACCCAGGCACTACTCATGCATTTATAAAATCATCCAGGCACTACCTTTTCACTCTTCCAATCACTCTGGCACTATCCCTATAATTATGCTATCACTCAGCCAGGTGCCATGCACTTATAAAATCACCCAGGCACAACCTTTACACTCCTCCAATAACTGAGGCACTACCACAGTACTACTCAAATCACCCAGGCAGTACCCAGGCACTTATAAAATCACCCAGGCACTTCCTATGTAGTTTTGTAATCCCCCAGACATTACCCCTAGACTCATGCAATCACCCAGGCATTACCTATGTACTCCTCTAATCCCCCAGATATTACCCTTGCACTCATACCATCACTAATGCATTAGCTATACACTGATTCAATCACCCAGATACTACCCTTGCACTCTTCTAATCACCCTGTCAGGATCTATGCACTCCTCCAATGACTTAGCCAGTACCCAGTACTTATAAAATCACTCAGGCACTACCTATGCACTTATGCAATCATCCAGGCACTAACTTAGTACTCCTCCAATCACTCAGGCAGTACCCTTGTAGTCATGCAATCACCCAGGTACTACCCCTGCATTCGTTCAATCACCCAGTCACTATCCGTGCAGTCCTTCAATTACCCAGCCACTACCCATACACTTATATAATCAGTCAGGCACTAATCTTGCACTCTTCCAATCACGCAGGCACTATCCCTGTAATTATGTAACCACTCAGCCAGTGCCCATGCACTTATAAAATAACCCAGGCACTAACTTTACACTCCTCCAATCACTCAGGCACTACTACAATACTACTCCAATCACCTAGGCAGTACTGATGCACTTATAAAATCACCTAGGCACTTCCTATGTACTTTTGTAATCCCCCGATATTACCTCAGCACTCATGCAATCACCCAGGCATACCTATGTACTCCTCTAATCCCCCAGACATTATCCTTGCAGCAATGCAATCACTAATGCATTAGCTATACACTGATTCAATCACCCAGGCACTACCTTTGCATTTCTCCAATCACCCTGTCAGGATCTATGCACTCCTCCAATCACTTAGCCAATACTCATGCACTTATAAAATCACTCAGGCACTATCTATGCACGTATGCAATCACCGAGGCACTACCCTAGTACTCCTCCAATCACCCAGGCAGTACCTTTGGTCTCATGCAGTCACTCAGCCACTACCCCTGCACTCCTTCAATCACCCAGCCACTACCCCTGCAGTCCTTCAATCACCCAGCCACTACCCATGCACTTATATAATGACTGAGCCACTACCCTTGCACTCCTCCAATCACAGAAGCACTATCCCTATAATTATGTTATCACTCAGCCAGTAGCCATGCACTTATAAAATCACCTAGGAAGTACCTTTGCACTATTTCAATTACTCAAGCACTACAAGAGTAGTCCTCCAATTACCTAGGCAGTACCCATGCACTTATAAAATCACCGAGGCACTTCCTATGTACTTTTGTAATCCCCCAGACATTACCTCTCCACTCATGCAATCACCCAGGCATTACCTATGTACTCCTCTAATCCCCCAGACATTATCTCTGCACTCATGCAATCACCAATGCATTGGCTATACACTGGTTCAATCACCCAGGCACTACCCTTGCACTCCTTCAATCACCCTGTCAGGATATATGTACTCCTCCAATCACTTAGCCAGTACCTATGCATTTATAAAATCACACAGGCACTACCTTTACACTCCTCCAATCACTCAGGCACTACCACAGTACTACTCCAATCACCCAGGTAGTACACATTCACTTATAAAATCACCCAGGCACTTCCTATGTACTCCTCTAATCCCCCAAACATTACGTCTGCACTCATGCAATCACCAATGCATTAGCTATACACTGGTTCAATCACCCAGGCACTACCCTTGCACTCATTCAATTACCCTGTCAGGATCTATGCACTCCTCCAATCACTTAGCCAGTACTCATGCAGTTATAAAATCACCCAGGCACTACCTTTACACTTCTCCAATCACTGAGGCACTACCACAATACTACTCTCTTCACCTAGGCAGTACCGATGCACTTATAAAATCATCCAGGTACTTTCTATGCACTCCTGTAGTCCCCCAGATACTACCCCTGAACTCATGCAATCACCCAGCCATTACCTACGTACTATTGTATTCCCTTAGACATTACCTTTGCACTCATGTAATCACCAATGCATTAGCTATACACTGGTTCAATTACCCAGGCACTACCCTTGCAGTGCCCCAATCACCCTGGCAGGATCTATGCACTCCTCCAATCACTTAGCCAGTACCCAAGCACTTATAAAATCATTCAGGCACTACCTTTGCACTTATGCAATCACCCAGGGACTACCTTAGTACTCCTCAAATCACTGAGGCAGTACCTTTGTTCTCATGCAATCACTCAAGCACTACCCCAGCACTCCTTCAATCACCCAGCCACTACCCCTGCAGTCGTTCGATCACCCAGCCACTACTCATGCATTTATAAAATCATCCAGGCACTACCTTTTCACTCTTCCAATCACTCTGGCACTATCCCTATAATTATGCTATCACTCAGCCAGGAGCCATGCACTTATAAAATCACCCAGGCACTACCTTTACACTCCTCCAATAACTGAGGCACTACCACAGTACTACTCAAATCACCCAGGCAGTACCCAGGCACTTATAAAATCAGCCAGGCACTTCCTATGTAGTTCTGTAATCCCCCAGACATTACCCCTAGACTCATGCAATCACCCAGGCATTACCTATGTACTCCTCCAATCCCCCAGATATTACCCTTGCACTCATACCATCACTAATGCATTAGCTATACACTGATTCAATCACCCAGATACTACCCTTGCACTCTTCTAATCACCCTGTCAGGATCTATGCACTCCTCCAATCACTTAGCCAGTACCCATGTACTTATAAAATCACTCAGGCACTACCTATGCACTTATGCAATCATCCAGGCAATAACCTAGTACTCCTCAAATCACCCAGGCAGTACCCTTGTTGTCATGCAATCACCCAGGTACTACCCCTGCATTCCTTTAATCACCCAGTCACTATCCGTGCAGTCCTTCAATTACCCAGCCGCTACCCATGCACTTATATAATGACTGAGGCACTACCCTTGCACTCCTCCAATCACAGAAGCACTATCCCTATAATTATGTTATCACTCAGCCAGTAGCCATGGACTTATAAAATCACCTAGTAAGTACCTTTGCACTATTTCAATTACTCAAGCAGTACAAGAGTAGTCCTCCAATAACCTATTCAGTACCCATGCACTTATAAAATCACAGAGGCACTTCCTATGTACTTTTGTAATCCCCCAGACATTACCTCTGCACTGATGCAGTCACCCAGGCATTACCTATGTACTCCCTTAATCCCCCCAGACATTACCTTTGCACTCATGTAATCACCAATGAATTAGCTATACAGTGATTCAATCACCCAGGCACTACACTTTCACTCCTCCAATCAGTCTGTCAGTATCTATGCACTCCTGCAATCACTTAGGCAGTAGCCATGCACTTATTAAATCACTCAGGCACTACCTATGCACTTATGCAATCACCCAGGTACTACTCTAGTACTCCTCTAATAATCCAGGCACTATCCTTGTTGTCATACAATCACTCAGGCACTACCCTTGCACTTATGCAATTACTCAGGCAGTACCCTTGCACTCCTTTAATCACCCAGCCACTACCTATGCACTTATATAATCACTCAGGCACTACCCTTCCAATCCTTCAATCACTCAGGTACTACAACAGTAGTCCTGCAATCACCCAGGCAGTACTCTTGCAGTTATAAAATCACCCAGCCACCTCCTATCTACTCCTGTAGTCTCCCAGACATTACCACTGGACTCATGCAATCACCCAGGCATTACCTATGTACTCCTGCAATCCCCCAGACATTTCCCCTGCACTCATGCAATCACCAATGCATTACCTATACACTGGTTCAATCACCCAGGCACTACCCTTGCACTCCTCCAATTACTCTGTCAGTATCTATGCACTCCTCCAATCACACAGCCAGTGCCCATGCAGTTATAAAATCACTCAGGCACTACGTATGCGCTTATGCAATCACCCAGGGACTACCCTACTACTCCTCCAATCACCAAGGCACTACTCTTGTTCTCATACAATCACACAGGCACTACTTCTGCAGTCATGCATTCACTCAGACAGTACCCCTGCACTCATGGAATTACCCAGGCAGTATCCCTGCACTCATGCAATCATCTAGACATTATCCCTGCACTCATGCAATCAGACAGGCATTACCAAAGCACTCCTGCAATCATCCAGCCACTACACATGCAGTTATGTAATGACCCAGGCACAACCCTTGCACCCATGTAATCACCCAGGTACTATCTATGCATTGTTACAATCAGTCAGGCAGTATCCATGCATTCTTTGATGTACCAAGGCAGTATCTGTGCATTGCTCTAATCACACTGGTATTGTCTTTGCACTCATGTAATCACCCAGGTATTACTTATGCAGTTCTTCAATCACCCAGGCAGTAGGCATGCACTCATGTAATCACCCAACCAACCATTACCTATGCACTTCTTCAATCACTCAGGTAGTACTCATGCAGTCCTCTAATTCATTTATGTAGGCACTATTTATACACTCATCTAGCATTCTGGGTCTATTCATGCCGTTATCCATGCACACAATCTCTATGTCTGCACTTATGCATTCAGTGAATTAGTATCCAATCTCTTGCAATTATACAGACATTACCCTTGCACTCATACAATCATCTAGGCACTACCCATGGAGTCATGTAATCACTGAGATACACCTATCATATATCTTAGCTGTAACTCTTAACATATTGCGGAAACAATTTATACATATTTCTGTACATTTTAGTAGCGATATCATATATTAAAGTAATATATAAATAAATGTATACTTGTGTTTTATATGTGTAGCATCTTCAGATGCATAATATGTATCAAAATACATGTAAAAGTAGAGATATACCTTAGTTACAATATTATGCAGACCTTAAAACTTGACAGATTGCTGTTCAGATTTGTAGTAGATAATGAAAATTATGTGGTATACTTGAAGTGTAGCTTTCCAGAGACTGATACAAAGTAGCGTTATAATTGATTCTTCTCTTAATATGCCTTAATTGTCACTTTTGTGCTGCTGCTTTACAGTTCTATGACTACACAGGGTGTTGGGCTTAGTGAAAGATATAGCAGCAATCTTTGATATGTTTCTGGTGTAAGTCTCACAATCTTCTTAAAAACATGCATGCATATGTCTGTACCTTTTGTTAGTAGTATCATATATCAAAGAAAGATACAAATAGATGTATACTTGTGTTTTATATGTGTAGTATGTTCAGATGTATAAGACGTATCACAATACATGTGCAAGTTCATACATATCTTAAACAGAAGACCATTAAGACGTTAAAAGTTGAGAGAGTGCACTTCATATTTCAAAGAGACAGTTAGATTTATTTAGTGCACTTCAAGTGAACTTTTCCAGAGAGTCTTACAAAGTATCATAATCACTAATTTGTCACTTATTATATGTTAAATATTACTTTTCTGGTGCTGCTGCTTTACCATTTTCTAGTAATTAAGTATTGAATATAGTCAAAATAAATAACTAAGAAGCAAGAGAAGTGCAGACAGAAGTAACAGAGGTGCAGAAGGAGGCAAGAGAAGTGCACAAACAGGCAAAAGAAGTGCAGAAAGAGCCAAGAACAGTGCAGAAAGAACCAACAGAGGTGCAGAAGGAGGCAAGAGGGGTGCACAAGGAGCCAAGAGAGGTATAGAAATTTGCAAGAGAAGTTTAGAAAGAATGAACAGAGGTGCAGAAGGAGACAAGACAACTGCAGAAAGAGGCAAGACAGTTGCTGAAATATGCAAGAGAGGTGCAGAAAAAGGAAATAGGGGTGTAGAAAATTCGAGAGAAGTGCAGAAACAGGGAAGAAGGGTGTAATAAGAGGTAAGAGGGGTGCAGAAAGAGTAACAGAAGTGCAGAAAGAAGCAAGAGTAGTGGAGAAAAAAGTAAGAGAGGTGCAGAAAGAGGGAAGTGGGGTAGAGAAAGAGGGAAGAGGAGTGCAGAAAGCGGCAACAGAGGTGCACAAAGAGGGAAGAAGGATATAGAAAGAGGCAACAGGGGTGCAGTAAGAGGCTAGATGGTTGCAGAAAGAGGAAAGAGAGGTTCAGAAAAAGGGAAGAAGGATGTAAAAAGAGGCAACAGTGGTGCAGAAGGAGTATTAGAAGTGTACAAAGAAGCAAGAGAACTGCACAAAGAAGGAAGAGAGGTACAGAAACAGTCAAGTGGGGTAGAGTAAGAGGCAAGAGAAGTGCAGAAGAAAGCAACAGAGGTGCAGAAAGAGAGAAGAGAGGTATAGAAAGAGGGGTGCAGAAAGAAGCAAGAGGGGTGTATAAAGAAGCAAGAGTAGTGTAGAAAGAACTAACAGAGGTGAAGAAGGAGAAACAGGTATCTGAAAGAAGCAAGAGGAGTGTCAAAATGTGTAAGAAAGGTGGAAAAAGAAGCAAGACTAGTGCAGAAAGAATCAACAGAGGTGCAGAAACAGACAAGAGGGGTGCAGTAAAAGGGAACAGGGGTACAGAAAGAGAGAAGAGAGGTGGAAAAACAGGCAAGAGAACTGCAGAAAGAAGCAACAGAAGTGCAGAAAGATACATAAGGGGTGCAGAAAGAGGGAACAGAGGTGCAGAAAGAGGGAACAGGAGTGTACAAAGAAGCTAGAGGGGTGCACAAAGAGGCAATAGAGGTGCACAAAGAGGGAAGAAGGGTGCAAAAAGAGGCAAAAGGGGTAGAGAAAGAAGTAAGAGAGGTGCAGAAAGAAGCAAGAGAAGTTGAGAAAGAAGTAACAGAGGTGCAGAAAGAGAAAAGAGATGTATAGAAAGAGGGAAGAAGGGTGCATAAAGAAGCAAGAGGGGTGTATAAAGAAGCAAGAGTAGTGTAGACAGAACTAACAGAGGTGAAGAAGGAGAAATAGGTATGGTGAAAGAAGCAAGAGAAGTGTCAACATTTGAAGAAAGGTGGAAAAAGAAGCAAGACTAGTGCAGAAAGAATCAACAGAGGTGCAGAAACAGACAAGAGGGATGCAGCAAAAGGAAACAGGGGTACAGAAAGAGAGAAGAGAGGTTGAGAAACAGGCAAGAGAACTGCAAAAAGAAGCGATAGAGGTGCAGAAAGAGGCATAAGGGGTGCAGAAAGAGGGAACAGAGGTGCAGATAGAGGGAACAGGAGTGTATAAAGAAGCTAGAGGGGTGCAGAAAGAGGCAACAGAGGTGCACAAAGAGGGAAGAAGGATGTAGAAAGAGGCAACAGGGGTGCAGAAAGAGGCAAGATGGTTGCAGAAAGAGGCAAGAGAGGTTCAGAAAAAGGGAAGAAGGATGTAAAAAGAGGCAACAGTGGTGCAGAATGAGTATTAGAAGTGTACAAAGAAGCAAGAGAACTGCACAAAGAAGGAAGAGAGGTACAGAAATAGTCAAGTGGGGTAGAGTAAGAGGCAAGACAAGTGCAGAAAAAAGCAACAGAGGTGCAGAAAGAGAGAAGCGAGGTATAGAAATAGGGAAGAAGGGTGCAGAAAGAAGCAAGAGTAGTGTAGAAAGAACTAACAGAGGTGAAGAAGGAGATACAGGTATGGTGAAAGAAGCAAGACGAGTGTCAACATTTGTAAGAAAGGTGGAAAAAGTAGCAAGACTAGGGCAGAAAGAATCAACAGAGGTGCAGAAACTGACAAGAGGGGTGCAGTAAAAGGGAACAGGGGTACAGAAAGAGAGAAGAGAGGTGGAGAAACAGGCAAGAGAACTGCAAAAAGAAGCAACAGAAGTGCAGAAAGAGGCATAAGGGGTGCAGAAAGTAACCCTGGGCGGTGAACTACGCTACGCTCGCGGAGCTAGTGTAGTTTCAGTAACTTCGCGATTCGCGTAGAACGCGAAGTTACCGTGCACTACGCAATTTGCGGCGTAGCGTAGCTGTTTTTCTTCTTCGCGCGCTCAATATACGTTCTCGCGCGCGCGATAACGACCTACCATGATTCTGCGTTTGCCGACGCAACTTCCTATCCGTTCGCGGGCGCCACGAGATTTGGAATCCGGCCGCACGATCCCGTGAGATTGTGCGAACGCGAACACGTCATTCGGACGCGCGATCTGACTTTCGGCGGCAGTGTTGGTAAGATCGCGATCCCGAACACGAAGAAACTACAATCTGGCGAAGAATATCTCTCGAGCATCATAAAACCTTCTCGAAAATGATGGTTTTGCTCCAAAAACTCCTCAGATTGTGATTTGGCTGTAGTTTTTTGTGCAAGGAGTCCTTTTTATTTTTTTACTTTTTTTCCAAGAGGAAGGAAGTGCCCCTGATTCTCAAACTTCCTGTTCCTGTGCAGCAGGCTCCTCCCAGTGCTTTGTCCATGTGCTGTTCACTTTCAGTTGGATTTGGAGCTGGAAGGATCACTTTTTGTGTCTGTCTGCTGCATCATATCATTGGATTGGATTTGAGGACTCTTGGATTTGAGATTTTACAAGTAAGTTGGAGAATTGGTGTACTTGTTTGTTTGATTGGGGCTTGTTTGTACCTACATTTTTTTGGGGATTTCCATCGTTTTTAAAATTTATTGTTGTGGCCTGTAGTTTCGGCAGGGGCCTAGTTGTTTTTCTTTGATTGGAATTTCAGCCAGTAGGCCCAGACTAGAGCCAGAGGTACCCATGGGTGCATGTTTCTGTGGTGTCTGTTGAATTTAAACATCATGTAGGGCATGCATGGATGGCATTGGATTGAATTGGTAAATGTGGTTTTTGGGGTGTATTTCACTTTTTGGGTGTAATATATACCTTTGATGGATGTGTGTGTGTGCTTGTGTGTGCTTGTGTAACTTTCCAACCTTTCGTAGCCCTGTGGATTTTCGTTTTTGCATTTTTGTATTAAAGCTGTGTTGTTTAGCACTGCAGGCCTCCTTTGTCTGGTCATATTATTATAGGCCTGCTTGAGTTCATTGTTTTCCATGGCCTGTTGTGACTGTGAGTGACCACGTGGCTTGGGGCCATTTTGTGGTAGTAGTGTGCTGCTTTTTCCATATAGGCCTGCATGTCTTTTCTTTGTTCCCCTTGGCTTATGCTTGTTGTGAACTTGTGGGTGGCCTGGCCATGTGGTGGCGGCCATTTTGTGGGACCAGCCACTGTGCTTTTGCCATAGGCCTCCAAGCTTGCGGCCTAGTCTGCCAGTAAGCCCGGAGGTAGTCATCCTCGTGGGTGCATAAAAACTGTTTCTGTGTTGTCTGTTGAATTGTAACATAATTTAGGCCATGGATGGCATTGGATTGATTTGCAAAATGTGGGTTTTGGGGTGGTATTTCAGTTTTTGGGTGTTTGTTAAATAAATAGGCCTTTTCAGCCAGTAGGTAACCCTGGGCATTCAGCTCGCGGACTTTGGGCAACTCCGCACTGCGCGACAATGCGGTCTTACACTTTTTATCTTCTTTGCGCGCTCAATATATGTTTTCGCGCGCGCGATAACGACTTTTTGTGACGATCGCGATGCCGAACACGCAGAATTTACAATATGGCGAAGAATATCTCTCGAGCATCATAAAACCTTCTAAAAAATGATGATTTAGTTCATTTTGCACAAAAAACTCCTCAGGTTGTCATTTTGATGTAGTTTGGTGAGCAAGGAGTCACTTTTTTTTTGTTTTACAATTTTTTTCACAAGGAAGGAAGTTGTTGGGTGGCCTGGCCATGTGGTGGCGGCCATTTTGTGGGACCAGCCACTGTGCTTTTGTCATAGGCCTCCAAGCTTGCGGCCTAGTCTGCCAGTAGGCCCAGAGGTAGTCACCATGGGTGCATAAAAACTGTTTCTGTGTTGTCTGTGGAATTTTGACATCATTTAGGCCATGGATGGCATTGAATTGAATTGCAAAATGTGTTTTTTTTTGGAGGGTCTGACTATTTCACTTTTTGGGTGTGTTAAATAAATTCCTTTTTTGCGTGTGTAATTATAATTATGTGTTGTTGTAGTGGTTGTCTAACTTTCAAAAGTGTTTTTAGCCATGTGGATTTTAGTTTTTGCATTAAAACTGTGTGTGTTTTATAAGGCATCCTTTGTCTGCCCATATATAGGCCTGCTTGAGTTCATTGTTTGCCGTGCCTTGTGCCTGTGAGTCACCATGTTGCTGGGGGCCATTTTGTGGTGGTAGTTAGTAGTGTGCTGTTTTTGCCACATAGGCCTGCGTGTCTTTCCATTGTTCCTCTTGTCTTACTGCTTCCAAATCCATCCCCATTGCCAGCTGCAGCTCCCTGATGCTGCTACATAATACATCCCACGTGATGCACAAATTTAGGCCAAACATGCTCCACTACATTTTAGTTTTTGTTCTTTACTATTCTTATTCTTCCAGAGTGTACACACTAGCACTACACAGTAGCCAGGAAAGCCCTGGCCTTGTTGTCAACGTCTCATAAATGGCTACACTGTGTGTTGTTGTTCACCGAGTTTCTAAAATTTAATAATTGAGGCCACCACACACTAAGTTCTATATTATATTTGTTTGATTTGTGCTATGTTTGACTGATGTTCTGGCTTTTTTGCTTTTAGGTGCACAAAGACTGAGGAGGAGGTGTGTCTCTCATCATTGCCCGTTGCACTGCCAGACAGACATCCTGCTGCTGTACACACAACACAACGTGACGTGTGACCTGACCAGACATCTCTGCAACTGAGCGCTGCTGACATCTGAAGAAGATGGCCCAAAGAAAGCAGGTACCAGGTCCTCCAGTACCAATAAAGTTGCTATTGAGAAGAAGAAGGAACAGAAGAAGGAAGTGACACTTAAGTCTGGTGTGCCGGCCAATACCTTTTTGGGCAAAAAATTACGCCTGCAGCAGCGGTGTCCGGGGGCAAGCTGGGGGCAGCACCTCCGCATCAGTGGGCCCAACCCACCAACCCAGGCCCAAGCACATGAGTGTGGAAGAGGTAGCCAGCCTAATGGTGGAAAGCAGTGATGCTGAGCCTGAGATAAACTTATCGCTATCTCAAAGTAGTACCCAATCAACGCAGGAGGAAACACAGCAGATAAGTGGTCAACAACAACAGCCGCAACCACCGCCCGCAATAGTAGTTGTTGTTCCTCCTGAAGTAGGGGCAGTTCAGGAAATTGAGCCTCATGCAGAGGTAGAAGAAGAAGCCACTCATTCAGAAGATCCATTGTCTTCCAAATCTCCAGCAAGGAAAAGGAGGGGTAGTCCATCAAGTTCTTCGCCAAGCCCCCCTTCTGATGATCTAGATGCCACTTGGAAGCCACAAACTGAGTCTGAGAGGGAGCCACGTTCCAAGACCAAGCTAGGGAAAAGGAAGGTTCCAGAAAGCCTTACACTTATGGAGGTCGATGTAGAACAGCAGGATGATGATGATGAGCCAGTCATCACGAACATCACTCCCGGCCCCGAGGAGATGGAGACCAACAGTATTACCCTATCCAAAATGGCTGCGAGGGATGTAGCACGTATACCTCTACAGGTAACACCAACACGACCTACAGCTTCCATATTTGCATTAGCAAAGGCCCGGCAGCGACCTACATCCAGCACAACCACCACCTCAGTAGGAGTAGGTAGTGGTACAGCAGCACAGAGTCAAATTCAACACACACCCTCCAGTTCATCCGGCATTGGAAGTGACACCCCAGCAGGAGGCCAAAGTTAAGCTCCCCAGTTTGGGACTTCTTTACGGTTAGCGAAAAGGAGGAGAACATTGCTATATGCTCCATTTGTAATAGCTCTGTTAGACGTGGTAAGCTTGGTACAAACTATGGTACCGGAGGCCAAATGACCCATCTGAATAAACACCACTTGATCAGCTGGGAGGACCACCTTCGCGGCATAAAAAAAACTGCAACCATTGGTGTTGGTGGGGATAAAGGAGATTGGTGTTGGTGGGGATAAAGGAGTAGAAGATCCGATCACGGTGGAAGAGGAAGGACAGGGAGACATTCTCTCTGGTAGTGGTACACAAGGTGTCCCTGACCCCAGCAGTACAGTGTTAACGTCGCCCACATCTTCAGCAACATCTCAGTGTCACAAGAGTAAGAGTCAGCCTGAGACACCAAGGAGTACAGGTCCGCAATCCAAAAAAGTGCGTTGTTGAGCCTAAGAGAAAGGAAAACCATGCAGCCTACCATTATCAGCATGTTTGGGGGGGAGGGGCAGTACGAACGCAACCACCCAATAGCACGTTTGTACAATGCGACGCTGGCTAAAATGTTAGCACTGGACCTTCTCCCTTTTTCTTTTGTTGAAGGGGTGGGTTTTCTGGAATTTGTGTCAACCATCTGCCCAAAATGGCATGTTCCCAGCCGCTACTATTTTGCCAGAGTTGCTGTTCCAGCACTACATCACGACGTGCTGGAATTGCTTGGAAAAGCCTTGAAGCAGAGTGCTGTTCACAGTATCCACCTGACAACAGACATGTGGACCAGTTGCCAAGCCACAGATTACATGTGCATCACTGCACACTGGATCTCTTTTGCGGGGGTTAGAGAACAGATATCTGCTGGTGTTGACGCTGCTGAGATTTTTCATGCCACTCGCAAACATGCAACTGTAGCCATGTTTGCCATGGAGAAATCTCATACTGCTGCAAACATTTTGGAAGAGTTTAACACCAAGGTCTTTGAGTGGCTGCGCCCAAGAGGGCTTACGATTGGTTTTGTTGCCACGGACAACGGCAGTAATGTAGTTAAGGCCATGCGCAATGGTGGCTATTTCAGGGTCCTGTGTTTGGCACACTGCATTAACATTGTTGTTCAAGACTTTTTGAAAAATGAATCCAAAGTCAGCAACTTACTGGCCACCTGCAGAAGAATATGCACACATTTCAGCCATTCTTTTAAAGCCCGGAAGCAGCTGAGGGTCATTCAACGTGAGCATAAAATACCAGTCAAAGCGCTCATCCAGGAGGTGCCAACACGTTGGAACTCAACTTATTACATGCTTGATCGTCTGTTTGAACTGTACATACCACTCAATGCTAATGTCATGCAAAGATTAGGGGAACCTACTGTGAGAGGCATGACCGTTGAGATGGGTCAATGGGACCTCATTAAATGCCTGACTGAGATGCTACTTCCTTTTCAGATCTTCACACGTGAAGTCAGTAGGGAGGACTGTACTATGGGCCAAGCTATCCCATTGTTGCACATGCTAGAGCAACAGCTGAAGGAGGTGTCTGAAACGTACGCAGGTGTGGATGACAAACAAGACGCATATCATTTGGCGGAGACCTTAGCCGCTCGCTTATCTGAAAATACAAGGATTCAAAATAACATTTTGTCACAACCACATTACATTAGTGCCACAATTTTGCCAACTACAAAACTTTGATAGCTAAGGAAGCCACTATTTTTGAAAACGAACGGCTGTTAATTACAGGCCCCCACCCCAGGCCATAACAAGTACTACAGGGCATCCAGAGTCAAGTTCTACTCGGAGCCTGAGGGCAGTGCGTTTGCCTCCCAGCAGTCACCTACACCAACAATAACATCAACAACAGCAAGAACAGGATCATCCACAGTACAATCTGCAACTGATTGGTTTCTACGGCAGGGGTATGGTAAGTCCAGTGCTGATGCAAAGGCAAAAGAGGCCGAGCACATCGGAGCACCCCTAAACATTGAGCGGACGGTGCAGGCCTATCTGGATGACCCAACAGAGGTCTTCATGGATCGAAACCCATTGGTATATTGGTATGGGAAAAGAAGCCAATGGACAGTGCTCAGCAGGCTGGCGATAAAGTATCTGGCTTCCCCTGTCACAAGTGTCTCTTCTGAGCGTGTTTTCAGTGCTGCTGGTGCCATTGTAACTTCGAAAAGGACCAGTCTCTCGCCCAAAAGCGTGGAGAGGTTAACCATGATCAAAATGAATCAGCACTTTATACCACCGGATTACAAAATACGTGAATCACAGCAGGAAGAGGAGAGCGACTTGGATGACGTAAATAGTGCGTTACAGGACCTACTTCTGTCCGAACCACCAGAGTTTGAGGACGAGCTCCTCTTCCCTGACAACTAGGCTTTCAAATTGTTACTTTCTTCCTTCCTTTATGTGTCTGTGTATCTGTCTTTCTGGTTCAAATCAAATCACAACAAATCCATCACCACCGTCTTCTCTTTTATTTCCCTATTTGAGTTGCACGTCTGTGCATTTAACTGTCCACTCTTCAGAGTCCTGCTTCATCTTCCTGTCTCGCCCTAGTACATTTCCATCAAGCCAGACATTGGAGTACAAGAAATGTTGCCTTTAACAGTCCCTCCATAAGAAGTGAAACGTGACTATAGCTATCCTCCGTTTTGTTTCCGAGCCGAAACTCATCAGTGTCCGAAGGCTACCGCCTCTGCAGGCGTCCACAACTCTTCACTGTCAGAATTTGGGCAGGCATCCAAAAGTGAACTCATCACTGTCCGAAGGCTACAGCCTCGGCAGGCATCCAAAGCTCCTCACTGTCAGGACAGAAGGTACTTGGCAGAGAAAGACAAGACTCTTCGAAGAAACTTGCTGACATTTGTGCAAACTCAAATGACCAGCAATGAGCGCTACCCAGGCCGCGGCCCATCATCACAGTGCTGACCATGTGAAGCAACTTAAACTGTGACAAAGTGCCACAGATGAATAAGACGAAAACCGAAACAGCGACTAACACTCAAAATGAATGTGGACTGGAGTAATGATGAGGCCACTGCCCCGTAAAAAAAAAAACACACACCTGTCAGAACTAGGCATTTGATGATCTGACAGCCAAAGAGAAGAGCAAGACAGGTAATGATGGAATGCATTGGATGCTTGCAGACTCTGAGCGATTGCTGTTGTTTGTTGTTGATGTTATGCATGAAGTCGAACTCTACTCTACTAGTTAATCTGCAAAGTGACTCAAGTCAGTGACAGTCAATGTTTCCCTTCTTGTTGTTTAATAACCAAATTGTACTCCTACTACTGCAGGTGCAGGCCAATATCTGTTGCAATTTTTTAATATGGAATATGGACTTAATTGGAGTCACTACAGACTGAGTTGGAGTTGGACAACACGTACCACACCATGATGATGACCATACTATCTTTGCAGTCAGTCAGTTGGATCGGAGATAATTGAAGGAATAACTGCGTTTCACGAAGTGGCATAAGGTAAACATAAACACAACAATTCAACAAGAAAGTAAACACAGCAGACCTACATGTCCATGTAGTGGTAGAGTCGAGTCAAGTCATGACTGACAGCGGCGCATTGATTTTGTCACTTAATTTTGAAAATGCTAAGTTGCTGTATATATGCCTTTTGTCTGGCTCTGTCAAAAATTAAGGTAAATGGAGGTTGGGTCACGGACGGGCTGGTGCTGTGGTGGGCCTGTTCTGTCCTGTTGTTGTTGTACCTTAATGCTGTAAACAGAATATACACGATATATCCAAGCCGCCTCAGTCTGAAAGTGTTCTCTCTTCTCTTCTTGGACTCCACCGTAATTGATGCTTTTTTTTATTCATTGATTTTTCAATACCCCTTTTGTTTTTCCATCTAGACGTTACAGGCCGGCCTTTACCCTGTGCTATACTGGGAGACACAACTCACATTTACCTTACCAATCCGCATCAGGAAGGCCACCAAGATTGATGTGCGGAGCGTCCATGGAAGATAGGACCAAGAGGAAGGACGAGATTCAACTCCACAATTTGACCAGGATAATAATAACTTTAGTATCATTCATCATTCATCTTTTAATTAATTGGAATCCTTTTTTCTCTTCAATCATTACGACTGTGTGTTGTTGTTTGTTTGCTAATTGATCCCCACAACTATTTTTTAATTTTCTTTGCTATCTTTAAAAGTAAGCCCAGTACAACATGGAATTTGGGTCTCTGAGGGCATATTACAGGCAAGGCAAAATGCGTAGAATATACTGCTGCCCTGTACTGTCTAATTGTCTAGTAGGAGTTAGTAAGTACTACTCATTAACCATCAAGTTATCTTTATCATCATGCATGCATTTCCTTTTTCTCCCTTTATAGATTTTTTGGATAAGATCATGGTCGTCTGCCAAGATTGCGCTTTGCTTTTGTTGTCCATGCGTACTGTTTTTCTTTCTCCAACCTTTCCCCAAACCCCCCTTTCCATCCATTCATCAAACCCTAACCCTCTTCCCCCGGGCTGTGATTTATATTGAGGTGTGATGTGACTACATAAAATGTACACCAATTGATCACACGCTTGCTGGGGCAGATGTGGTGAAAGCAACACTAATTAAATTTCAAGGCGAGGAGCTTCTTCTGCTTGCCCACCCATGCTCAGTCTATGTGCAAGCCGTCACCGGCTAATAGTACATCATAATTAATTGCCAGCATTGATTGGATTCATCATCAAACTCCTACCACACAGCAGTAAAGGTTACGAATTACGATTGTGTTAAGTGACTCACTCGACACAACTACAGTTTGTAACTTCTTGTACTAGGCTGTCCCCGCCACCATTAAGCTTTATTTGACTTTAGCAGTTGCAAATGCAATATTGTTTGTTTGGCAGTCTTCTGCTGTACTGTATTTTACTTCGTTCTACTACTCCTCCCACAGTCGCTTTCAGGCAAGTGACTGTCTCTTTTTTATTTTTTTAGCAAATGCTGCTGCCAGTGTCTACTCTACTACTACCACCACAACCATGCCATCTTCTCCATTCTCTTGGGAAACCATGCAGCCATCGCGTTGCCGAACGTAATCATCATCAATCACAGGTAAGATAAGTTTGGTGGGGGGTATAATGGACTAGGAGAGACTGACAGTACTAGTAGGACAAATAACTCAGTGAGGGATACCGCATCTATCTGTTTGTGTTACATCATCGGCAGATTATTTAAATCAAACACTGGCTGCGGCCCTGCAGCAGCAAGGAAACCATGTGACGTTAATTCGTAAAACAGTAACCCCCCACAAAACATTAACATTGTATGTTTAAGTATAAATATAATTTATTACCCTAACAAAAATAAACTATCCCACACCTGACCCACCCCTCTCCCTAACCCCAACCAATGTCCAAAACTAAAAAAAGTCCAAAGAATGTCCAGAAACCCCAACGCCCAATTCCCACCCACCAACAAAAGGAATAAAAAAGGGGCAATGCAACAGGGTCCTATAGTTATATTCGGCGGGCTTTAAGGTGTTTGTCCACCAGAATTTTAACACGCTCCTCTAGTTGCTCCTCTAGCCGAGCTACTCGGAGGAGAATCTTGCGTCGAAATGCCCTGCAGTGGCATCCAGGGTGGGGGACAGCAGTGCTGGCTGCAAGAGAATTGCGGCGGCGGGCGGCTGCCAGACCGCGGTGCCGTACCACTGGAGGTCTGGCCTGGCTGGGGCATGGGGCATCGGACGAGGCTGCAGCTGCTGCCGCCTCCTCCTCCTCCGCCTGAGCCACCAGCTGCCGGTACTCCTCACAGATGGCCTACAGTTTCCGGCACCGGGCCCTGGCTGCCAACTCCTTCCAGGATGGTTTGTCTTGGGAAGGAGTACTATCTATATCAAGAAAGAAAAAGAATATTGTTGTAACCAGTACTCTTAGCAAAACAGTAACACAAAATTAATTCAACACATAATGGCACAGTAGCACTAGCAAGAAGCACAGTACATAACATTTCTGGTAATAATCTATCTATCCTCCCACTTCCTCGGCCTGTAACATTTGTGGGAGTTTCAGGCATTATACTAGCACTATGGACTCCAGTACACAGTACACCAGTCTTCTTCTTATCTCTACTAGTTTAGCGAAATGACATAACCTGGTTGTAGCCGGCATGCCAGCTCGGTCATCTATGCTTGCACCCAAGACAAACATACGAGTCATGACGCAGACTCACGTTAGTTTGATTTACTACTGTCTGTAGGTGGGGAAGCTCGTATTTTTCTATTACGGGTGGCACTGGCCATACTCTCTCTGTTACATGAAGGGCAATTGGTCAATTTCACTTTGACTGTGCCCTGGCTACTACAAAAAGGCAGATTATATATCTGATCCAATGATCATTGCTTTTATGGGACGACGACATAAGGTCAGTAGCAGTCGGTGGTGGGACTCGGGGAGTGCTGCCGGGCGGTGACGTAGGGAGGGGCAGGGTGGGGGGTAGTAAACTATGGATTATGGCCAATCACAGGTAAGTAAACATATAAATAAATAAAACTAATTTTGTTGCGCCCATTGCATCGCTTTTGGCGGTGCAGTGCGCACAATGAAATTTGCTTTATTTATTTTTATGTTTACAGTAAAGTTACCTGTATTTGGCCGCGTAATACATTGTTTACTGCTACCCCCCACCCTGCC
>CAWUFW010009458.1:600000-783458 GCA_963921515.1 Calotriton arnoldi | reverse complement strand
TCCAGGGAAGACATGGCTTGGCAGTTCGGGCTGGACTGTTCCCATGAGGCACAGGGTCAGACTGATTTGGCATATGGCCAATGTCTGAACTGGGGTGGTGGAGTGAGCTAAAGAATGATGATGGATTAAACCCAGATCAGTTGACTGGGGGTGAGTGTTTGATTGGCTCAAGCGCTCCGTCCATCATCCCCTTTGGTATCGCTTTGTTCGCTCCTAAGTTGGCAGTGGTATGCTCCAGACGTGGGTCCCTTGCTCACTTTGCCACTGGATTCAAGCTAAGCCTGGCTGATGACGGCTGGAATGCCAGAAACCGGTCCTAGGATGCTTGCTTCCGGTCCAGGGAAGACATGGCTTGGCAGTTCGGGCTGGACTGTTCCCATGAGGCACAGGGTCAGACTGATTTGCATATGGCCATGTCTGAACTGGGGGTGGTGGAGTGAGCTAAAGAATGATGATGGATTAAACCCAGACTGCTGACTGGGGTGAGTGTTTGATTGGCTCAGGTGCTCCGTCCACCCCCAGTCAACTGATCTGGGTTTAATCCATCATCATTCTTTAGCTCACTCCACCACCCCAGTTCAGACATGGCCATATGCAAATCAGTCTGACCCTGTGCCTCATGGGAACAGTCCAGCCCGAACTGCCAAGCCATGTCTTCCCTGGACCGGAAACAAGCATCCTAGGACCGGTTTCTGGCATTTCAGCCGTCATCAGCCAGGCTTGCTTGAATCCAGTGGCAAAGTGAGCAAGGGACCCACGTCTGGATTCAAGCAAGCCTGGCTGATGACGGCTGGAATGCCAGAAACCGGTCCTAGGATGCTTGTTTCCGGTCCAGGGAAGACATGGCTTGGCAGTTCGGGCTGGACTGTTCCCATGAGGCACAGGGTCAGACTGATTTGCATATGGCCATGTCTGAACTGGGGTGGTGGAGTGAGCTAAAGAATGATGATGGATTAAACCCAGATCAGTTGACTGGGGGTGAGTGTTTGATTGGCTCAAGCTGCTCCGTCCATCATCCCCTTTGTATCGCTTTGTTCGCCCTAAGTTGGCGGGGGTATGCCCAGACGTGGGTCCCTTGCTCACTTTGCCACTGGATTCAAGCAAGCCTGGCTGATGACGGCTGGAATGCCAGAAACCGGTCCTAGGATGCTTGTTTCCGGTCCAGGGAAGACATGGCTTGGCAGTTCGGGCTGGACTGTTCCCATGAGGCACAGGGTCAGACTGATTTGCATATGGCCATGTCTGAACTGGGGTGGTGGAGTGAGCTAAAGAATGATGATGGATTAAACCCAGATCAGTTGACTGGGGGTGAGTGTTTGATTGGCTCAAGCGTTCCGTCCATCATCCCCTTTTGTATCGCTTTGTTCGCCCTAAGTTGGCAGGGGTATGCCCAGACGTGGGTCCCATGCTCACTTTGCCACTGGATTCAAGCAAGCCTGGCTGATGACGGCTGGAATGCCAGAAACCGGTCCTAGGATGCTTGTTTCCGGTCCAGGGAAGACATGGCTTGGCAGTTCGGGCTGGACTGTTCCCATGAGGCACAGGGTCAGACTGATTTGCATATGGCCATGTCTGAACTGGGGTGGTGGAGTGAGCTAAAGAATGATGATGGATTAAACCCAGATCAGTTGACTGGGGGTGAGTGTTTGATTGGCTCAAGCGTTCCGTCCATCATCCCCTTTTGTATCGCTTTGTTCGCCCTAAGTTGGCGGGGTATGCCCAGACGTGGGTCCCTTGCTCACTTTGCCACTGGATTCAAGCAAGCCTGGCTGATGACGGCTGGAATGCCAGAAACCGGTCCTAGGATGCTTGTTTCCGGTCCAGGGAAGACATGGCTTGGCAGTTCGGGCTGGACTGTTCCCATGAGGCACAGGGTCAGACTGATTTGCATATGGCCATGTCTGAACTGGGGTGGTGGAGTGAGCTAAAGAATGATGATGGATTAAACCCAGATCAGTTGACTGGGGGTGAGTGTTTGATTGGCTCAAGCGTTCCGTCCATCATCCCCTTTTGTATCGCTTTGTTCGCCCTAAGTTGGCGGGGGTATGCCCAGACGTGGGTCCCTTGCTCACTTTGCCACTGGATTCAAGCAAGCCTGGCTGATGACGGCTGGAATGCCAGAAACCGGTCCTAGGATGCTTGTTTCCGGTCCAGGGAAGACATGGCTTGGCAGTTCGGGCTGGACTGTTCCCATGAGGCACAGGGTCAGACTGATTTGCATATGGCCATGTCTGAACTGGGGTGGTGGAGTGAGCTAAAGAATGATGATGGATTAAACCCAGATCAGTTGACTGGGGGTGAGTGTTTGATTGGCTCAAGCGTTCCGTCCATCATCCCCTTTTGTATCGCTTTGTTCGCCCTAAGTTGGCGGGGTATGCCCAGACGTGGGTCCCTTGCTCACTTTGCCACTGGATTCAAGCAAGCCTGGCTGATGACGGCTGGAATGCCAGAAACCGGTCCTAGGATGCTTGTTTCCGGTCCAGGGAAGACATGGCTTGGCAGTTCGGGCTGGACTGTTCCCATGAGGCACAGGGTCAGACTGATTTGCATATGGCCATGTCTGAACTGGGGTGGTGGAGTGAGCTAAAGAATGATGATGGATTAAACCCAGATCAGTTGACTGGGGGTGAGTGTTTGATTGGCTCAAGCGTTCCGTCCATCATCCCCTTTTGTATCGCTTTGTTCGCCCTAAGTTGGCGGGGGTATGCCCAGACGTGGGTCCCTTGCTCACTTTGCCACTGGATTCAAGCAAGCCTGGCTGATGACGGCTGGAATGCCAGAAACCGGTCCTAGGATGCTTGTTTCCGGTCCAGGGAAGACATGGCTTGGCAGTTTGGGCTGGACTGTTCCCATGAGGCACATGGTCAGACTGATTTGCATATGGCCATGTCTGAACTGGGGTGGTGGAGTGAGCTAAAGAATGATGATGGATTAAACCCAGATCAGTTGACTGGGGGTGAGTGTTTGATTGGCTCAAGCGTTCCGTCCATCATCCCCTTTTGTATCGCAAACTGTATAAGCTGCATACACTTTTTCGATGTAAGCCATGCAGCAGGATGATATAGTAAACATGTCCAGAAGAGGTCATTGATGCAGTAGAAGCTGTTCAACAATCAAGGAGTACATGAAAATGGTAAATGCAACTAGACAAATCTGCATTTTTATGTACAAATATAAACCTGGGGGTTAAGATAAATTTTGTGTTTTAAGGTCAACCAGTTTCTGACTAATGTTCCTTCATTAACTTGACATGGTTAGGTGTTGGGTACAATTTTCCATTTTGTGGGTGCAAGACTCTTCGCTCAACCACTTCTTCAATTGATCTACATTCCAGAAAATATTTATTGTTCAGCATAGGATCCTTAACAACATCTATGTACTTAGAATTCTTTCCTGTAGTCATGGAGGATTTAGGAATACTTTATCATATGCTGCCAGAAGAAGCAAAGGGTAGAGACACTCCATGAGCTTTACCCCTTAATTGTAACCTCCATGAGGAGGACTCCACGAATGCCCCTCAACAATTTCAAATTTATTTTTTCTGCACCATGTAGAAGTTATTGAACATACTCTAGAGTGTCTTCTCATCAATGACTAATCAACGTCTGTTGCCCCAAAACAAGTGTTGGCCCTTTTATAACAAACTGTTTTATGAGAATCAAGATTTATGAACAATCATGAGTAAAAAGGAGATATATATACAAAACAAGAATCACAATTGGGCGTTTCCCACCTCTCTGATAATGGTGGACTGATTTATCTTCATATTCTAGTTCAAGACTAGCACATCTGAACAAAGAGCATGGATAATATCTGAAAGGTTTAAACTGCTGCTAGTGCAAAGCTAAAGACACACATTTTTCATTGTTTCTTTGATAATAAAACAGCATATGCAAAGTAAGTCGATTACTTGAAGTTTACTTTAAATTAGACATACTTTCTTCGATATTAAACCTACTGCTGATCCATATGCTTAAAAGTTCAGATATAAAAATCAAATCCTACCTTAACATTTAATGGAATCCTCACCAGACTGCGCCACAATGTGTATGCAAAAAAAGTCTTGGCTATGGATATACAGGCAACGCCCTGAAGGTTAGATGAATTGTTTATCCATTGTCAGGAACTACTTTGCTCTAGGTGCAAGTCATCAAAGAATTGCAGGACACAATGAAAACAGGACTGTGAATGCCAGAGCAATGAAGGCCTTTACAATGCTCTCATGTTTTTGTTTTATGGATAGACAAAGTTTGAAACCTTTGGCATGTTCTCGTGTTAGGTTTTCTCTTTTTACATATAAGCAGTATTTGAACCAATCGATGAAAAGGTTATCACTAGCCCCTTTGGGGCCTAAAACCAGCTGCATTTTCCTGGTTCTGTACACTCAGCTTAACAACCCCACTTCAAGAGTGAAAGAATGACAGTAAAGAGTTAGGAGCCAAAATGATGCGGTGGAGATCTCCCCTGAGGAGACGGAATGTCTGCCTCGTCACCCTCAGAAGTCAGTGAGTCTGACACACCACTTCAAGGGAGGGGAGCAAACAGGAAGCACATCAGCTAATTGACTCGGGTAAGAGCAAAGACCACTACTGCATATTAATGTTTTGCTCTATAGGCAGTAAGGTTAGAGCTCAGGCTGCATCTCTAAGAGAAAGCAGACAAACCTACAGAGCAACAGCTTACTTACAACCTTAAAACGACATGGTGGCTGTAGGAAGGATCAAGATGCCATTTCCTATCTAAAGAAATCCTCCCTCTTTGGATTTGACTCTTCACATATGCAGGAATTAAAAAGTGGGGGGGGGGGAATGCCAGCGGATATCAAATCAAGGTGCAGTCATTACACAAAAAGTATGAGCACGTAATGGAAGGGATCCTTCTGAACATGTAAAACCTGACTCCAGTCAAGTTAGAATGAAAATAGGGGCTACCAACCTTCAACAATCTATTCAGAAATATGGTGGTGATCATCAAGCCCATCTTTTGGTAGCCAGGGGATTTTCCCATCATGACGAAGGCCACAAAAACACCCCTAACAATATTTCTGCATTGTGGATACACTCCTCGGATCAACATGCACATCTCCTCTTATTGTCACAGAGAGGGAAGACGGAATAAAACCACAAACATAGGTGCTGGGTAATGGGTTATGTTACGTGAAGTTTAATATTTCTTACACCTATGCTAAAAGACTGACTGCCTTCCATATTGGTAATGGCAAGTAGATGGATTGCTTTATGTGGTGCCAGAGTGAAAGAAAGAAGTATTGATGCCTTCTAGCAACTGACAGTAAAAAGCAAAAACAGTAGGAGGTAGCCCTCAGAGTTGCCATTTTGCCCCAGACTCACAGAAATGCAAACACTACAGTATGTAGTAATAATACTCTTTTATGGTCATACACTGGAAAGAAAAAAAGCAACTGAGCACGGAGGAAGGAGAGAATTCTGTTAAAGTATGTGTCCCAGAACTCACAGTATAATAAGAAGTTCGAAGCCAGAAAATGATTTTTTTTCGCTAGTCACTACAAAAATCTGAAAAATTTAGAAATAAAATAAAATCAAGATCTAATAAGACATGCAAATCCAAACTGTGTGTACACCCTTCCAAAGGAAGTAACACCAGTGAGTCTCTGTCTCTTATGCTCTTTGCCCTATAAGCTCCTGCATTGGCTTGTAGTCTCCCTTGCATTTAAAAAAAAACGTTTGAAATCACAAACGGTTTTAATTGATCCATGCCTTGCAGCTAAACTGCAGACATGATCAGGAATAATTAATTATACACCCTTCCACCACTGCATTGGAAGGTATGCACGGCTTGGGAGTCTACAGCTCCAAACTTCAACCACCACCAACCAACACCTCGAAAACGAGCAAGCCCCTGCAACACATACTGCTTGAGAGAGATACAACTCCAGTGTCATCACAAAAAGGATAACAGTAAACAGTACTAAGTAAAGTAATGTTTTATCAACTGAAAAAAAATGTTGGAATCATAATCGGTTGTCAGGGAAAAGACAGGGTATCAAGAGAACCCCTTGTAAGATACCAAACTGCAGGGACTGTGCAAAATGCATCTATTTCACCATATTAATTTATCCATGTTTCCATGCCCACGCACAGATCTTGCTCTGGATATTTTAATTGTGCAACTAAAGGGCTACCATTGGTTCTCCGTGTTCTCATTTGGGTTAGTTTGTGGATGTGACTGTCTACAGCTATGACAGCCCTGCTCCAAGATCACCAACTTTGAAACCAATGAGAAGCCATACATCCCTCTTGTTGTCAGTTGCAAAGGGATTGGGAGTAGGGGGCCTCAATCAGAAAACTTTTTCCATCAGTAGGTATGAATTAGTTCTCAAAGTCCAACAGTAGGTATCAAGTACGTCACACAAACAGAAGAATCTGTGCACGCTTAAGCCGCAGTGTTTGCTACTTTAAAATCTGGCAGCCCTTGCAATTATTACCAAAATGGAGGTCAAACAACAAAAATGTACATCTTCAAAAATGCCTATAACAGCCATGTTACAGCCACATTTGCTGCAAATTTCCAACAATTTAGACACAATGAAATACTAAACACCCTTTCCAATTCCAGATAAAAACAAGCAATGGCTGAAAAAACACGGCGAGAAAAACAGCAGTTCACTTCCATTAAGGGCTAGGGAAACAAGGAATAGGGTGTTGTGGGATCCTCTTAGGCTGCGTGGAAGAACACAATTGTATCAGTCATAAGGCTCTGTGGGAACTGCAACACTAGGGACCTTAAAGGGACGACACCCTTGCAATCAATGCTTATAGTGATCGTAATATAATTTGTTTTTGTAATTGGTTGTAAATGTTATTTTTTAACAAAAGTAAATATTTTATGCATGATGCTTCAAACGTGTTTCAGGATCCCACCGGAATTATTCTGCCAGTCATCAACTGGCGAGGATGCTATAACAGGAAGCTACACATTTTTCAAAGAAGAGTTAACAAAAACATGTCCTGAGATTTAGCCTATTGCGGTAAAGAGTTTAAAACATTTTCAAATAGTGATGATAGCCATACTGGAACACAACACTAACTTTTTTAAAGCTTGCAGAACTACCAACGTGAAGGACAGAAAACAAATATTTTGTTCTTAATTATTGCTGAATACAATTTATTAAACGAAAGAAACAGTACTGCACAGATCTGTATATGTTCCAGACATGCAGCACATCAGTAACTACATTAATCGGTTATATCTCCAGCAAGGCAAAGTTGTTGAGGTCTGCACTTTTTAAAATAGTTTGTGCTCAACTACTAAACCAGCTGCCAGTCCCACAGTAAAGAAAGACCACAGAACATTAATTAAAAAGTAGCAATATCACATCAGTCAACTACAATTTGAGACATCTCACATGGTGGAAATAGGGGGAAGTAATACAGGAGACAATAATGCCCCTCTATTCAACATTGCAGACACAAGGCTACAGGCAAGTACCTCAAACAAGTCTCCATCAGCAATCTGCTTTCAATGGTAGTTGAACAATCTAATTATTTTTCTGCATAAACACTTGATCGCCAAGAACCCAATTCAGAAAGTAATTTATGGGAGTAGGCCTGACTTTTTGCTGGCTTGATTGTGGCTTACTCCTATATTTTGAGGAGTAAGTCATACCGAAGCGTGGAAAAAAAAAAAAAAAAGAACTTTTTGAAGTAAGTCATCAATGTTCAATCATCTAAACATTGAACAAACAATGTAGAAACCATTCTCTATTGGACTGCATGCACATACATTTTTTGCTTTATGAACTGTACACACACCAGTCTCCTGTCTCCTCTACTTTGTCTGCCACATCATGATAGAAATGCTGACCTCCTTTTGCATCACTGGCCCAGCACTAGTCTGGATCTCATCTTACTCGTGAAAGTATTCCTACATCTTATGATGCGCTCAGTGTTCCACGCTTTCATTGCCATTAGTAGACACTACCCCAAGGATGTTTCCTATATTTCCTCCTGTTTTAATTTGAAAATATATTTATATGAGACCTTATCACCTATGTCAACTTTTACAACATTCTACACAAGTGACATGGAAATTGATTTTTCTAAACATCTCTCTCCTCCAACCTAAAATCTCCAATCTGACTGACAACACTAAATAGCTCTTCACTCACTCGTGCTGATCTCCCCAGAAATAATAGAGAACTACTGCTCTGCACATAGTCCGATCAACGACTGCGCAGGTCCCATCCCACACCTTGCTTAACCTGCACCTCTACAAATAAAAAGTATTAAAAAAGTATGCATTGGCAATGTCTCTGATCTTATATCACCACTCATTAACACGTCTCAATGTAATTTTCCCACTGCCAACATTCTGATATACTCTATGCCTCGTTCTGTTAAGAGATTGTTAGAATTACTACTGTTTGAACAAAATCACAAAGATGATAATCAAATGTTCTTGCCCTCATTAAGCTCTCAAGCAACATTTCACTTACCCACTTTGATGAGATGAAGTAGCTGCTCCGAAGGCGCGCACACAGCGTTAGGCTTTACCTCATTTATCAGACCATTGGCAAGGTTGATGTACCCGTCATACAACAACTGGCTGATCATAAGCTTATAGAGCTGATGACGATCTTTCAGTGTGATCCTTGATCGATACATGGTGTGGTACAAATACTGTACTACAAATAATAACAAAGAGAAGAATTACATTTTTTGCTTGAATGACCATCTGTGTCATGTAAAAGCATCACATACTGAAATTATTAGTCAAAACTTAAATATCATAGATCCAAATTTGACAATGCCCAATTTTTCCATCACCACCTACACACACAGTTCTTGTTCTGATATGCAGTAGGTTAAATACGGCAAATTCTGAGAATCATTTTTTGAGGTGATAGATTCCAAAAGAAAAAACAATTTCCGTTCAAATATAGTAAACTAACAAAAAAAGCAAAATTCAGTTTAGCCTGACGTAATCAAAATAATTCATATTAAAAATACATATGTATAAACATACACGAGGTGGGTCTTTGGGTCACGCCTTTTCATCTACTGATCTGTCAAAATGTCATTCACATTTTGCTTCCGCCTATCACAGCATGTAGTTGGGGAAATGGGTAAGCCAACTTCAGCCACTGACTGTCTTGCATTGTGAGTAACGTCCTTTTGCCTGATTACATGCACATTTGCTTGAAAAGGAGTGTGCTTCAGGGTGAGCGGGGGTCTGGGCTAGTGGACTAAACTTTATTTTTTTAATTATCCAACCTTTATAATTTTAAGGGTGCCTCACTAATTTAAGTGCTACCAAGTCACTTGCTTCCAGCTCATTCCAAATGCATTCAGTTTCATAGGACTTCACCAGTGGAGCCTGGTTCATTTTTGTAAGCAAGTGGGACTTGCTTTGTTTCGTATTCCACGCAGCATTCATTATTTCAACGTCCATGCTGCAGTTCAGCATACATCAGTGGTTCTTAACCTTTTGATTTCTGTGGACACCCCCTTAATAATTATAGGAATACTGGCACCTCCTATAAATAATTATTGGAATTTGGGGACCCTCATTGAGTCATTACAGGAAGCTGAGAACCACGGCCTAATCATTGTCAGCGCTTTGAACCACAAAATACACAAAAAATATAGAAAGAAGTATTCATCATACAAAAACACAAATTATGAAATACTTATATAATTCACAAATAAATATCAAATATCATAATTTTTGCCCATACTATATTCTGTATGGTGCCCTTGCACTTCTTCCAAGAATCTATCTACCTTAATTTTAGCCTCCTATTTCAAATTCCTCCACATTTACAGAATGTTTTAAAATTTTCAATTCTACATTTTGCTTTTTATATATACTTTATTAATCTATTAATTGTATTTAATTTTCTAAGGAGCTGCGGACCACCTTTGCAGGCTTCGCGAACCCCCAGGGGAACCTGAAGCACAGGTTAAGAACCACTGCCCTACTGTTGCTTCAAATCACCCCTCTGTTCCTAGTTCTGGCAAAGGCACCATCGGTCTCAACTCTGCTCCTGCCCTGTGAGTAGTGTGCATGTGTGATTCTTTGCAAGTGCAGCACTGCAAGTGCAGCACTGCAAGTGCTGAGCAAGAGTTGTTCCTGTGGGAGTGCTTTGCCAATGGTTGTTCGTGTAAGAAACCAACTGCATAAACATAAAATCCAATTACCAATCTAAACCGAATGATGGGCAAATTTACTGAAGTCAATAAAAGCAAAAAAGAACTCACTATTGGGGCTATCTTTCTTGGTAAGAATGGAAAAAATAGCAGGTCAAGCAGGATATGTCTACATCATTACTTTAGGAGGAAGAGGTGGGGCAGGTCTCTAACTCTCAGTTCGTATTTTTCAGACAAGGAGGTTTACCTTTACTTATGATGGGCTTTCACTTGCTTATGCATGCAGTTTCTAACAAGCATTGGCAAAGCAATAGGTTTCGCATATGCAAAATCTAATGGCTATATCAATGTTTCTCTACATGCTGCACAGCAGTTAAGTTGATGTGGAACATGGCTAAAGGTTAAAAAAAAACAAGCATTTGGAATGCAATATGTCTAGCATTTATTAGAGTTTGAGCTATTGGCATTGTAAATGACAATGCCTTTTATATATGTATTGTTTTTAAAACATAAATAAAAGGCATTGTCATATACAATGCCAATAGCTTAAACTCTCGCAAATGTGAGACCTATTGCATTGCAAATGAGTGCTATAAATTTTTTTAAAAAGCGTTAGGGGAGAGCGTGTCCTGCCAGCAACAGCAGGCAGGACAACGCTATTTGAGAAAATAGTGCTCAGAGGCTGTAATTAAAGCCTACCAAGCAACAACACACGTAACAGGGGCAACAACACACGTAACAGGGGGTGTCGCCATGGGAGGTTACAATATGAGACGAGGCGGTACTAAGGAGGGACTACTAAGCCTTTTGACCAATCAACAGCCACAGTTTACAGTGGAAAATGACACAAGCCAATAACAAATGTGGGCAGAGTGGGCGGAGCTTCAAGTCCCTACCTCAAAACAGCATGCCTCGCAGAGCAGCACAAGCGCTGCCCAGGCTCGACCTAAAAAGCGCTATGCTGCAGCCAGCATTGACTGAGTCTTAGCGCTTTTTTAATTTTATTTTTTTATACTGTCATGGTGCACAGCTACTCGACTGCTGAGCAACATGTAAGAAAATTTTGATAAAGCCGATAGATTTTGCATTGGCGAAACCTATTATCTTTGCCAATGCAAGTAGGTGAAAGCCCATAATAAGTAAAGGTAAACCTTCTCCTTATCTGAAAAATGTGAAATAAATATTTCTCTCATTTCCGCGGCTACAATTACCCACTTTCATGTTTTTCAAACTGAGTTCAAAGACGGTCATCATAGATGTGTTGTGCTTTTGGTGACAGACAACTATGCAGCAATTCTGACCACAGTGGCTCCTACCGCCATCCCTCTGGGTTACTTCCTTATTCTGTGCTTTCAACAATGTCTAACTTGCCCGTGACAAACTGCACTGGCTTCTATTTAACCAATGTTACCTATAATACTCCTATAAAGCCTGTTGATTTTTCAATGTGGCTTGCGAAATTAAAAGACCTGCAGTTTTTGTTCCTTTTGTCCACAGGTTAGATCTGCAGCGTGAGAACACATCTATCGTAACTACTAAATTGGGGTCTAGAAATTGGAAGAACTTAGATATAGATTCTTTTAATCAACACCTCTCGAATAACATTCTTGACATCACCTCTATCAAGTTAGCAGACTCGGACACCATCCATACCTGGATTCTGACATCCATTGATGCGTGCCTTCCAACTTCTATCAAAAAAGTGAACAATCCTCGACCTCCTGCACCCTGGTTCACGGAAAGGTTAAAAACATAGAAAACCAAATGCAAAGTACTGGAAAGACATTGGAGGAAGGACTATGCGCCTGAATCCAGACGTATATATAAATTAGCTAAAAGGGACTACCACTCCCTCTGCAGCGCTGCCCGTGCTGAATATGTAAACAACACCATTACGTCGGCACATAACAGCCCCAAGGTCTTGTTTAAATTAGTCAAAGATCTTTTGGGAGCAGCCTGCCAACCTACCCCCCCCGTGCTCAATGAAGCTCAATGCGAGGATTTAGCCAAGTTTTTTATTGGCAAAGTGGAGAAAATCTACGCAGAACTGAATGTAGTGACAAGTAATGTGGGGCAGCAAATGAAGAGTTTTCTCCCCACATCAGGCTGCTTTGCTCCTCCGGCGATCCAGATCACCGTGCCTACTAACACGCTAGAAAACTGGTTGCCTCTGGACACCCCCTCCTTCAGCCGCATCTTAAATAGCCTTAAATCTGGCTCACCCAGAGATCTTCTTCCCATCCCCATACTTCAAAAATTGGAACCAACGTCACTCAAGCTCATCATGGAGTTGCTTAATGCATCTTTGCAGGAAGCAGATGTTCCATCGGCATGGAAACATGCCATGGTTCTCCCTCTCTTGAAAAAAGCTAACGCTGATCCGGCGGAATTATCTAATTTCCGCCCAATCTCTTTACTTCCAGCTTTTTAAAATTTTTTAGAAAAACATATTAACCAACAACTGACGCAGTTTGTTGACTCCCAAAAAATCTTACATGCATCGCAATCTGGTTTTAGAGCTGGGTTCTCTACAGAAACCACGCTTTTGGGAGTTACAGAAATTTTGCGTCAATGTCTTGATAGGGGTGAAACTGTGGCACTCATACTGCTTGATTTGAGTGCTGCCTTCGACACTGTGTCACATACCGCCCTACTAAAAGCTCTACAATCTTTGGGCGTAGTCGGGACAGCACTCAAATGGCTCACTGATTTTTTGACCAACCGGACTTTTCAGGTCTTCTCCCCGTCAGCTAGCTCCAAGTTTCACGCTTTTCCCTACGGAGTACCGCAGGGTTCTATCCTCAGCCCATTACTATTTAATATCTACGTTAGACCCCTGGCCACAACAGCTGAAGAGGCTGGGTTATCTATTTTTTCGTACGCTGATGATACCCAGCTAATCTTCTCTCTCTCCACCAATGAGGCATCTAAGGTATCCTCTCTCCAGGCAGGGCTGCAAAATATAGCTGGTTGGATGCACGCCAACATGCTAAAACTTAACGGTGGAAAAACTGAAGTTCTAATTCTCTGGAAAAACAAAGATCTTTGGGGCCCCCTTGACATTGGCCTCCCCAAATGGGTGATCTTCCCCAACCGGTGCAACTAGTCCGCAATCTAGGCGTAATCATTGACGACCAGCTATCAATGAGGCAGCAAGCAGTCAAGGTCGCCTCAATCTGCTTCACCATCATAAAACGGCTCAAAAAAATACTCTGCATGTTGCCCAGTCCCACACAAAGAACAGTGGTCCAGGCCCTGATTACTTCCAGGCTGGACCATGGCAACGTCCTGTATTTAGGAGCCAACAAGGTGTGGTTCGAAAACTGCAGGTAGTACAGAACTCGGCGGCCAGACTGCTTTGCCAGGTACCTAGAAAAGCCTCTATTTCAGGCTCTCTCTTCGACCTCCACTGGCTTAGGATGGAGAACCGCATTAAATTCAAGGCCCTGTGTTGCATGCATAAAATTAAATTGGGCACAGCACCACAGTATCTGAGTGCCTTAGTCCATCCCTACCTTCCAACGCGCCTTCTCCGATCCTCTACTCAGGCCAAATTTTCAGTCCCTAGGATCAGACGGTCGCGTATGGGTGGCCGGTCTTTCTCTTATCTGGTCCCTTCACTATGGAATTCCCTCCCCACGCCACTCCGGCATGAAACCATCTATAGGAACTTTCGTAAAGGCCTAAAAACGTGGTTATTCAACCAATAGTTTTTTCTCTCTCTTTCTGCGTGTGTCCGATGGTGCCGGGAAACCTCCGGGTAGATGTGCGCCGTATAAAATTAAAATAATAATAATACTTACCACAGCGGCTCCTACCACCATCCCTCTGGGTTACTTCCTTATTCTGTGCTTTTAACAATGTCTAACTTGCCCGTGACATAAACTGCACTTGGCTTCTATTTAACCAATGTTACCTATAGTACTCCTATAAAGCCTGTTGATTTTTCAATGTGGCTTGCGAAATTAAAAGACCTGCAGTTTTTGTTCCTTTTGTCCACAGTTTGAAATACAGATGCAAGTAAAGCAAGCTGCGAGGCGCCCAATGTCTTATTGTCGAATAGGAAACTGGCTTACTGGGGCAGAAACACTTACAAGGAAAGTAGAGTAAACACTCAGACCCCACAAGAGGGAATGTTGACATTGCTGCTAAACTAAGTTGAAAAACACAAAATTAGAACAAGCACTGACAAATAGGCTAATTCTTGATTTCTTTTTCAGTGAAAACTGCGTGCGAAAGTGAGAACAGGAGCTGAGAGTGCGTAACATTCTGCCACATGGATACTTATACCACAAGAGCAGATATGGGGCACATCAGCATCAAGCCTGAACTCCCCTGAGTCCTGGCTAGGTAGAAAGCACACTTAGTCAACAGGAGATGCTACCATCACTTCTTAGTGAGACCCCGGTGCTTTTCGTACTGCATATCTTTACCTGGTAACAATATCAGCAAAGAGACACATGTTTGACTGAGCAAGGAGTCTGAACTCTCTTCATGCAAACATAAGGGCTGGTATGGTGCACGCATAGCCACATCAGATTCACAAACAACATAGAATGTGTTTTGACATACCACCACAGAAAACCTCTGCATGGTCTCAGTAATGCATAAACAGTCTTACGTGTCGGTAGGTAGTCTCACAAATCTTCCTCATTAAGAGAAACAATACTGCCAATCTCCACATGTCCCTAGGAAAGGCATTTACAGTATCCACATGCTCCTACTAACAGTATATTCTGTGTGCACTCTCCAGTACACCATATCAGCCTGACTCTAGCTGAGTCTTTAGAGGAGAGTGGAGGTCAGATTCCCGTAGTGAGGGAGTATACACATGCCCTTTTCTTAATCTGCTGGTTTCTGCCTACATTTTCATAGTCAGTAGTGATTCAGTCATCTTCTTTCCCCAATGCATCATGGTGTGAAAAAAGCCAGTACACCTCCACACATGACTCACTGGGGAGAGAGACCCGCCCGCAGTGGTCGCCAACCTTTTCTGTACTGAAAGCTACTTACGTTCAATGAAACCCATTGAGAGCTACTAATATTATTAGTGTTGTATAATTTCAATTTTTTTATATGTATAATAATTCAACCAAGCAAAAGCTTTCTAATTTAATAAGCTGGACTGCACACTGGTGAGCTACTCTGAGGTAGCTGGAGAGCTACAGTAGCTCACGAGCTACTGGTTGGAGACCCTACCGTCATCCACACAATTCAGTGTACACTTTGAGGAGACATTAACCTCCAGTGAGAAATGGTGAAATAGCTTTTATCCATACTCGCCATCTTTTGGCACTCCAAAGTTTGTCTTTCTTTAACGTTTTGGTGCAGAGGCTCCACTAAGGTGACACTAGTATAGGTGGAGTAAAGCCACGCCCCACATGCATCAATTGAATATTGCGATTTGCACCTTTAGAGTGATGGCATGGAAGGCGGGTGGAACAGAACTTGCCGACCTACTTCCAAATCTCCTTTTGCTGCGATGACAAGAAGAAGGCAGACAGCCTCGCACCTGTTTCGCTGGACACAGGATGCCATGAAGCCCAGCCACCAATATGAGATTATGTTGACACCAGCATGTGATGGAGTGGTGACAAGTGCTGCGAGAATGATGCAGGCAGGAGGTGAGGTTCCATGCTGCTCCTTCTGCAGCTCCACCAAAATGCATGTAGGCAGCCATCTCTGATCTACTCTATAAGCCCAAGTATTATCTTTCCAAATTTGAGCATGAATGCACCTCACCCAGATTGGACTTGGAGTCTGTGGTCACCCTACCCATTTCTAAGCATGTGAGCTATTTATCAATCCTAATGCATTTTCTTTTGAGGAGAAATATATGTACCCGATTCCCCGTCTGATGCCTCGAATTTGTCTTTTTAAATCATTGACCTGCTGCCATAGGGTTTGCTAGAAATGGCTTTTCCATGTTCTGCGCTGCAGCATTTATTGGGTTATGTCATGCCTTGCAGTAAAATAGTTTTTGTCAAATCAAATAACTTTATTTCGTATATCAGCGGCACACATAAAAAGTACAGACCATAAAAGTGTACAGTTTTGGTCAAACGTTTCCCCATGTGCCCATTGTGCTATGCTTACCCTGCGTTATTGGAATGCCATGTTAGTAGGGTTCTCGCAGCGACGTTATCTTCATTGGGGCGTGGGGGCGTTGACCTGCTACCTCTGTTGCCCCCACAAATTGCTAATCGAAAGTGCCAAATCAAAATATCCATAGATTATTATTTACTGTGGCTGCAGCGTGTTCTTCATGTCTGTCTGCCCATGTCTTGGTAGGGCAGGGCGTGGTCAATCCTGCTGATTGGCAGTCAGCAGCTAAAGCTTGGGTCGCATTTCTGGTTGGACAGATCTGTTACTGTGGCCAACCAGATATGCGTACCATAGGCTTCTGAACCGCGCTGCTAAGGAGACAGGTAGAAAAGCAGCCCAGCTGCCCTAGTCTCCTTTGGAGAGCTGGGTTCCCCTGCTCAAACCAATCCTTGCTTTGCTCTTATTCGGTTTACTAGAAAAACAGCATGACCGCAAGGCACGGATTGGTTGTGCGGTGACGTGACAATGACGAAGCGCTCAGAAGGACGTGCAGGGGTGGGATTACTCAAGCAGTATGTGTCGTCTCCATTGCCCAGAGTGTGCTTCTTGGTCCTGGTGACCAGTGGTGAGTAGCTGTTTTATTTTTTTATATGGATGTGGATATGGTTATTGAGGGGGCCACATGTGAAACCCAGTATAGAAAGCACATGTACCTGGTGACATGTCTGAGTACAGTGTATGGTCCTTTTCTGCAATAACGAGTTACCCTCACCAGGGCAGGACTGGGAACACAAGCCAGACCTTCAGTTTAACTGGCCCCGGGGTGTCGAGGTGCTAGTGAGAAGCACTGCTGCTGCTTTTGTTACAGGGGGCCAATCTTACAGCACTGCTGCAAAACCGGCCCCCAGTAACAAAACCGGCCCCCAGCAGTTAAAAAACAGCCCCCATCCTTCCGGCCCCCCGGGAAAACGCCTTGTGCCTGCTACTGCCAGTCTGGCCCTGACCCTCACCCTCAAGCGTGATTAACTTTACACTGATGGAAAGGCGGTTTGCATTACACTCAACACTGCCGTTGCCAAAGGAGCCGTTGCCAAAGGTGGCTCGCTAGCAGACTATAGGTGCGGTGAGCACTAGTTCAAGTTGGCAGTTACATTGCACAAGGACATTTTTTGTAGGCACTAGGAAATTATGCGATTTGCCCAGAATCACAGGATGTTGAGCCAACGCTGAGACTTGAACCTGGCCACATCCTCTCCCCATCTGCTTTGCACCCCACCCCTCGCTTAGACTTTATATTTAACTTTCTGCCCAACCACTTTTTAAAAGGACCAGCTGCTACTGGGTTCTAGTATCCTATGTTAAAAAGTATATTCCCTTGCTTTGCTGTGAACATTTTTTTCTAAGAACTGAAAGTGTTAATAATATAAATTCAAAAGCTCACAGGTAGTACCAGGATCATTTCAAAGAACACACTTGAAGGCCAAGTCACAGTACTCCAAAGTGACGCACAATTTCTTTATAACATACACAAGGCCATTTTTTATTCTTTCTTCCCAATTAAGACTCTCGGTTTCCCTCTTTTCTTATTTTGACACAGAGTCAAAACAATAGGTTTCCCTGGCTGCATTTATTTTTTTAAATGGAAAAAACACAGAAATTGTGCTGTCAACCATGACCGCCATCACTAGGAGGGCAAATCAACAACATGGAGAGTATTCATATTATTTCTCAATGAAAATAAAACAGCATACCAGCACTACAATGCTAATATTTTGAGGAGTGTGTATTATTTTGTTTGCAGAACACTAAACTACAGACATCCAAGTTTACCACTTACATATATATGGAAGAATACAGCGTGAAATAAAAAAAATTATCAATTAGATGTGGGAAAAATATATGGTTACAGCTTGAATGGTCAAAATAAGTACTAAATAAGACAACCATATTACATTGTCATGCTATCAACTTTCTCAAAGCCCTCTTTCCAATATTTGGTCTCTTGCTTACACCTAATAAAAAGATACTACATTTGCAGGCATGTTGAAAGAATGTGGAATTTGTATTGTAAAAAGAAGCATGCAACTTGTAATTAAATGCAAAATGATTTTAGAGCAGGTATGTCACTTTCAAATTGGCTGAAGTTCTGAATGTGTGGTAACCTGTAGATATGTGTGTCAGCTTTCTAGTCATGAACTCCTGAAGTGCAATAAAAAATACTGCAGTACATGTACCCTAAGCAGCTAATGCGTGTGACTTTTCCAGGAAAAAACAGCCATGAGAGCAAAAACGAGCTATGCTTTTCAGTGTTTAAACACCATTTATGTACTGGGCAGAGGCCCCCTCTATTCCACTGCACTACCTTTAGTTAACAACCCCTGGCTACCACTCACACACGAAAAACTGGTACTGCGCACCCTCCAACGCAACGACCTCCATACCATGGGAGACATTTTCCTAGATGGCCATGTCCTGACACATGCCGATGACAACCGCTTTCAAAACGCCTCATACATGGATCGTTTCGTTCTTCAACCACTACATACCACACTGCGCTCCCTTATATCCTCCTACCCCTTGCCCCCGATGACTTCCCCCCCAATTGACGCTTGTCGTTTTGAACACTGATGGAGACTGAGCTGGTCTCCTGACTATACCAACTTTGCATCGCCATGAAACCAGACACCACAACTCAAGTTAGAGAGGCATAGGATGTAGACCTAAATTCCCCTCTCACACATAAGGTGTGGTCATACTGCTGTTCACAGACCAAAAGTATTTCGGTAAACCACAGACATAAACTGCTAAATTTCAAATTCCTCCACCAGGCACATCTTTCCCCTTCCGACATAGCAACATTCGACCCCACACGATCTGACCAGTGCCCCAAATGTTCCGCCCGAATGCAGATGTTGCACATCTGACATGGACATGTCCTCAGATTGGCCTTTACTGGACCTCCATCTTTTCCCACATCTCTGCCATGACTGAGGTAGCAGTTGCGCTGGACCCCCTTATAGAACTTCTAGGATACACCGGCGATGTCCCTACGTCCGCTCACCAGCTCATGTCAATTGCACATCAGCTTGCCAAGTGCAAAATTGCGGTTCCTCGGGGTAGCAGCCGAGTCCCTTCTGCCACTGGATGGCTCAAAAGTATGACATACTGCGACAACGTCAGTGGGGACTACACACAACAAACACAATTCTCAGCCTAAAGATTTTTGGCAGCCCATTAGGCTTAAACTTACTAGTTACATATTTATTAAAAGTGATAGTTTTTAAACATGATTTGAGAAACATTCTTGCTCCCGCCCTGATGACAATGCTATTAGTGAACTAAGCGGCAAGTCAGGGGTCTCGTGTATCTTATATGTGGCTAGATTTGTATTATATATGGAGCAAACGTTTAGTCTATTAATTCAAACAAACGTTATTTGAACAGCAGTCGTGCTGAACTAACAAATTTGAACGTGCGGTCATGTGATAAGGAAGAAAATAGTGGCTCAGTGAATTAAAATATTTGCCTAGGATCACATAAGTTGAAACCAGTTTATGGGTCAAGTGCATTACAGTGAGGTCAAGCAGATTTAAGTCTGGTAAAATTGTTATTATTTTTCGAGGCCTGTACTTATATGATGGACAAACACAGACTCACTCAGATTTCAGAGTCGGTAACGGTCACACCCGATCAGTCCCTACTGATTTAAACCTTCAGTCACATGGCCGGATGGTAGACTACAGAGCTCCCCAACTTATTTCAACTGGGCCCAATAAGGTCAACTGGCTCTGAATGTCCCTCTGGTCACTATACGTTGAGACTTTCAGAGACTAAATCTGAAGCAGAAGCAGCTGGCCAGGTTCAACTCTGCGCCACTCTTTATGCTGGATCTGTACCACAGCCTAGAGCAGGGCGAGCCGGTGGTCTAGACACAGGGGGCACACAGGCTCTTCTCAGCAGCAACCACCTCAGCAGTCCTCAGGGTATCGCCTACCTCTGCGAAACCGGCATAGTGATAAGCTTTGTCAACCTGGTGAGTCACTTAAACGTTATTGTTTTTTTTTTTTATACTCGAGTACTGAACACGCTCATATGTGAACGATGTCCTCTGCAGGCGCTGATAACAGGTGTTACTATTACTCAACCTGTTGACGCTCACTGTCGACATCTGAAGGATGTGGGACTGAATGGCCTTACTGATTCCAGACGGAGTCCTTCAGGTACTGCGCAGGCAATCAGCTCTGAAGCCTTCTTTACTGTCTCATCTGCTGCACAGAACAGTGTGGCAATGTCTTTTGGAAGGAGGCGGCGTCCGCTGGTTGCTCTGGATCTACGAGAGCATCATCATCCATGTCTGTGCTCCCTTTCTCATGGAGTTGGGGGATGAGAGGGTGCGGGTCTGGTAGAGTGGCATAGCAAGGGTACCAAGGACAAGAAAAGGCAGTGGCATAGCGAGGGCCCCTAATGCCTCGCTATATCATGCCCATGATACATGGCTTATAATAATTTTTAATGATTTTGAAATAAAGTAATGAACACTTTTTAATTAAACTGTCTGGTTGTAGTTACACTGAGCTCACAATATCATGTCATCTGAAATAATGGTCTAGTCATAGTCAGATAGTGTCATTGCCTAGGGGTTTGTCTTTTCAATTGATGCAAGCTTCATATACAGTTGAGTGTCATCTGCATACATGTGGAAGGAAATGTTAGCCTGCTGTAATACCTCTGTTAATGGTTCAATGTACAGGTTGAATAGTGATGGCGATGGAGTTGATCCTTGTGGAACTCCAATCTGAATTGGAGATGGAAGGGATAGCTGATTGTTCACTAGGAATCTTTGTGATCTGTTCTCTAGGAAGGAATAGAACCATTTCAAGACGGTGCCTGATAAGCCCATCCTATTTTCAAGACGGTCCAATAGTTTGGGATGGTTTACGGTGTCAAATGCGGATGATAGGTCAAGAAGGACCAAGAGACAGGTTTCATTGCGGTCTAGAGCAAGCAGAGCATCATCTACTATGTGTAGGATTGCTGTTTCTGTACTGTGTTCTGATCTGAAACCTGGTTGGTAGTCGTTCAGTAGCTTAAATTTGGTAATATGTTGATTCAGTTGTTGTTGAGCACATTTTTCTAGCACTTTGGCTAGTAAGGGGATGGTTGTTACCGGCCTAAAGTTGTTTGGATCTGAAGGGTTTTCCGTAGGTTTCTTTAAAAGAGGGATGACCTGTCCTGTTTTTAGACAGTCAGGGAAGGATCCTTGGGCTAGTGATTCATTAATTATCTTAGTCCAATATGGGATGACCATGTGGTTGAATGAGGACCAGCATTTGGAAGGAAGAGGGTCATTGTAGTGGTTATTGGGTTTCAGGGACAGTAAGGTTTTGGTAATGTCATGTTGGTCATATAGTTTGAAGTCTGCCCAATGAGCATTGTTTTTGGGAGTTGCTTGTGCAGGTGTGTCTGTATTCTCCCCTTGATTATTCCTTATATTCAAGGCTTTGTCAGCGGTATTCTTGAGTTCTATCGCCAGTGCGCTGGCTTTGGTGTTAAAGAATGTTGAGAAGTCTTCACAGTTCAATTCCGATTTAGAAGTAAGTAGGGAGGATTTGGCTAATTTGTTCGATTGATCTTTTAGTAGATTGAAGAGTTTTCTCGGCCTGTTCTTTGCGTTATCAAGCTCATTTCTAAAAAATTCTTTTTTTGATTTAAGTACGCTTTTATTGAAGGTGTTTCGGGACTTTCTTAATTGTTTTAGGTGGGGGGGATGATGGACTTTGTCTCCAAATCCGTTCCGTGAGTCTGAGTTTCCGTCTTTCTTCATTAAGTGAACTACTGAACCATGGGTTTTTATCCTTGACCTGAATTCTTTTCAGTTTGAAAGGGGCTAAATTGTCCAATAATTTAGAGATCGTATGATTGTAATGATTCGTCAGCTCGTTGACATCCGTCAGGTCAGAAGGGGGTTGAAGCTCATTCTCGCAGTGTAAAGCTAAGCTGTCAGGGTTCAGACCTTTAGTGTCTCTAACCCAATGCTTGGGTTTGACTGGTTGTGAGCCTGATTTATTTTTAGTGGATGGAAGTTGGAACGTGATGATGTGGTGATCAGACCAGTCGCAAGGGACGATTGAGACAGAGTGGACCGTGTTTTCTTTGGATATGATCCAATCTAAAGTAGCTCCTTTGGAATGGGTTGGCAGGGTACAGGCTTGCACTAGTGCGTGGTCAGTTAGGAATTCTTTAAGAATATTAACTTGATTATTATTATTACTGTCATTCCAGTGGAGGTTGAGGTCTCCTAGGAAAATATCATTGGCGTGGTGTTCTGAGTTTGCTGTAATAATTTCCATTAAATGGTCTATGAACATCGAGTTTTTACCTGGGGGGTGGTAGAATGCGTGAAATTTGTAAAGTTGGTTGTCTGTAAATCGTACAGAGAGCCCCAGGTATTCACATGATTCAATGGGGTCTGCGATAACTTTGGAGATGGTGATGTCTGATTTGTGGATGCAGGCTACACCTCCACCAGTTTTGTTTAACCTGTCTAGTCTTATGATGTTGTAGTTTGGTGGAACACGTAGGTCTAGGCACGGGGAGGATGACTCAGATAGCCACGATTCCGTTAGAATAGATATGTCAATATCTTGGTTCAGGATTAGGTTGGCAATGTCGATGGCATGTTTTATTGCTGAGCGGCAGTAGATAAGTAGACGTGATTTTTTTTTTGTATGGTTAACCAAGTTAGAGTCCTGCCCTGAGGGAATCAGCGTTATTTCCTTCAGGTTGTTGGGGTTTAGCTCTCTGTGCTTAGTTTGTGTGATTCGGTTTCTTTCTACTGGGACCACTTGTATTTTCTGTTCATTTCCCTAAGCCGGTAGTTTGGGTGTCGTCTCGTAGGATAGTAGTAGGATTTGGGTTTCGATGTCCGTCAGGTATCTAAAGAAAATACGTGGACGGTAAATCCTAAAAGACAGCAGCAGAGGTGTAGTGCTAAGTTTATTGTGGAGAGTGTGTATTGATTTTTGGCTCTGGTTTGAAGAGAAAGCTTTCTGAAAGAAGTAGAATATTCTTCATGTTCATAATAGCGTTTTGCATGTCCGTCACTATCCTTATCTGTCTGGATATTAAGAATTTCTAATTCGCTTCTTGAAGGAGGGGAAAGATGCTGTTTTTGCAACGTGCCTGTGAGACTGTGGAACGGTATGTTGGATGGTTCTGCTTCAGAGGGCTTGTGGCTACCTCTAGTACCTACTGAAGTTATTTTTGTAGTCTTGGGGGCCCGCTCTGTATTATTATCAATCTTGTGATTAAACTTCACGGGGGACTGATTGATGGGTGCTGAGACCGAGAGATCATCTGTTTGTAAAGTAGTGGGGGTATTAGCTCCAGCCATGAGCAGATTTGACGGCCTGTTGGAGTGTAATTGGTTGAACCCCTTCCTACCCCCCATGTTTAAGTTCGAGTTCTCCTGTTTAATCCATAATCACATGATGCGAAGATCTCATACACAGTTCAACATGGTTCACGAGACACATGCATGGGATGGTAATGGTGGTATTATGCATAGAAATGTATCTGCTTATTACATATATTGAAAGTATAGTCAGTAGTGTCCGCGACAGCCTTTTTCCGTGCCAGATCCTCCAAGCTATCCACTTCAAATAAATTTACATGCACTGAATCATATTTTGAATTGACTTGCATACTCTACAGTTATTCTGAAAACCTGGTGTGTAAATGAAGATGGAGGTCTGGAGTTGACTTTAGCTGGTCAACATATCATCATGAACATCTAGCTGCTCTTGTTGCCTTGTCTCTTGGCTGCGCCGAGATACCCCTCGGGGTGATTTGAGTGCGATACAAATTAAATTAACGTAACATAACTAAGCCGTTAGTCAGCAGCACTTCCATAAGTATGGGATGAACACGTGCGCAGGGGACTGGGAAAGGTTTCCAGAAGATGTTTTTCAATTTTTCTTTTTTTTATTTCTTTTTTTGTAGTACTCTTAATAAATTTGCTTAACAGAAAACACGAGTTGAAAGTCAAACTTTCTTGTACATGGCATTGAGTTAAATACCGTACTGTAAAATTGCTAGCTCTGAGGGAAAATAAACTTTGATATTTAGTAGACCTGAACTAAAGTTGAACATAAGATTTTCTCCTAAAAAAAGCTGAACTAAGTGAAAAAAAAATGATGTGGGTTAGCACTGTTAGGAGACCGATTGCAGAAGTTGTTCCCAGACTTTTCCGTAAAGGAAAATGTAGTACTTATGTTAATTTATGTCTGAAAATTGGTAGTGAACATTTGATACTAAAATACTATCAGTATATTTTTGTTGACATAAGACGGTGGAATGAAGTGACCTTTATCCTGGTGGGGTTTGTGTAGTAACCTGTTTAACAGAACACTCGGGTGCCTGACACTAAGATGGCGGCCCCGGGCACAACTAACCCTAGAGAATTGACCTCATTAACCAAGAGGTGAATACACAACCTTGCAGCGTAAGCGCCTGCCCTAAACTGCACATTCTCTTGCCTATCCGACTGCGGGGAAGAATAAGGATCCTACCGCCTGTTTAGCAGAATACTCGGGTGCCTGACACTAAGATGGCGCCCCCCCCACACAATCAACACTAAGGGGATTACTTCAACAACTACGAGGTGCGTACACAACTTTGCAGCGTACGCGCCGGCCCCCAATTGCACCTTCTCATGCCTATCCTGCAGTATAGAAGTAAAAGGATCCGACCACTAGCGTAACAAAAAGCCACAAAAAGATTAGAAGACAATCGTGGGTGCCTGACCCTAAGATGGCGGCTCCTCGATCTCAAACTGATGTGATGACCTCATTAGTGACGAGGTGCGGTTGAAAGTCACAGAGTCTCCGAGTCACAGTGATCAACAACCTCGACATACCTGACTTAAAGAGGGCAGCCAAGCTACATATCCTCTCCTACCCCTCCACCCTCGCCATCTCCACTCACCCACACCTGGACTCGAGTCTTTCGTTCGCCTCCTGATCCTCACCCTAAGCCGGCGGAGTCCGAACCGCATGGCCGATCCCCGGTGGAGCTGCTCTGACAGCTATAGGAGAGACTGGCTCTGGCACACCGCTTTGGCCGTCACCTACCCAGCCGGTCTTCGGACATTTGTCTCGTCTCCTCCTCCGTTGCTGTCTCCTTCCTTTGGACTCCCAACTCTCCCTGATCTGTTTGGATCCTGACTCTCGTTTTCGCTAATAACTCCTGTATTGAATATGTATTCATTCTGTCATTTAATGTGAAATCTCTGTAATTTGTAACACACTGTTTCCTTATGTAAAGCACTTTCCTCTGCCTTGTAAGCTTTAAATTGGCGAGGCCCCGATTGCTTTGATTGCCGTGCCCTGTTGCTACCGCCGGCATCTTGTCCTCCGCTCTGTCCTCCTCAAAATGGCGGCCCCTCGACTGCTCCAATAATGTCTCTATCGACCCACTTCTTGGACGCCTGCGATTACCGCGCTGCGATGGACGATGCTCCTCCGCCTTGTAAGCATTAATATGACACACCAATTTTCTAATAATGGCCACCATGAGTGGGCCCCTTTCCAAAGCACTCCTTCTGCCCTTGTTGGGGAGGATCCAGCATTTATGTCCTGGAGTTTCAGAGACCCCTCTGAGAGAGTCCACAGAGACAAGGGAGTCTCACACAGCGGAGGCCTGGGTTTTTACCCCATTACCGCTGGGAGCACAGCACCGTACACCGTGACCGGCGCGCTCGATGGAACTTTTTGGACTTTGCCCCCCTAGGTGGAAACTATAACCTTTCTGTATGTACAACGGTGCCCGAGCAACCTCTGGCCGATGACCGGTGGAGCTGTCCCATGCAGCTATAGAGGAGTTTGGCTCTGGTTCACCCCTCAGCCGTCACCTACCCAGCCGGACGTCGGACACTGTTTCTCCTCGTCTCCCCGTTGTGCCTCCTATACCCTCCCCCTCCTCCTCCCTCCATTATTCTCTTCTACCTCCCCTATTCCTTCCCTCTCTCCCCTTGCCTATTTTTTTTCCTCATGTTTATGCTATGCTTTGTACTCATGTAATTCCTGTAACTACGCTCCAGTAACTGATGTAACTTTGTAACCATGTTCTGAAACTATGTTTTCTTCCTCATGTAAAGCGCTCTGATACCTCCGGGTCTAGCCAGCGCTATATAAAACTCAATAAATAAAATAAAATAAATCTGGTGTTCACAGCTACTTGACATATACAAGGGGGTCCTACCCCTCTCCTTCTCTGTGACTGAACTGTAAGCCTGTATCTGGAAAGCAGGGATTCTGATACCCCCTACTGCAAAGGTTTGTGCAGTAGATGAGATGATACAGAATGTACTCTTTGTATGTAACTGTCATACCCTTGTATAACAACAACATTCATTGTATGGAAAAAAATGTCATGTAAAACCAATAAAAAGCATCAAAGAAAAAATGATACATTAACTATCTGTTTAAGGACAGAGGTCAAATGTCAGTTTGTCTTTTTACTTTTTGCTGCTAATCTTATCCTGGAAAATTGTGTTTACTTTTCTTTCTCTTACTACAGTTAGAGGATTTGGTTAAGTGAGCTGTCTGACAATCATTGTGAAACAAAAGGCTGTAAGATGCCGGGTTCCCCCCGCCCCCCCAAAACATATTTTTGGGGGAATTCAAAAGTGTGATGCAAACAAAGATTTAAATAGGAGCAAAACAAATCAGAACTTTACTTGGTGTGGTGCAAATTACAAATATTTGCAGATGCTCGATTTCCAAGCATTATTGTTTGTACATTATATAGTTTTATCAGTAAAACTGTGTCAGTGGAAAATGTTTTGGTCATTTCAATGGAAAATCTGCTGATTGCAAATGACAGTGTGCTACCACTTCATGCATTAGGTATGTATGTATTAAAAGTGATCATTTTTAAACATGATTTGAGAATCATTCCAACCCCTGCCCTGATGACAATGATGTTGATGAACTAAGAAGCAGGTCAGGGGTCATGTGTATTCTATATGTGGCTAGATTTGTTTTATATATGGTGTAAATGTTTAAATGAAACAAGAGTTTTTTGTACAGCAGACATGCTGAACTTATGTATTTGAAGGTGCTCTCATATGTGATAATGAAGAAAAAAGCAGCTCAGTGAATTAAAATATTTGCCCAGATTCACATAATTTGAAGCCAGTTTATGGTTCAAGAGCATTACAATTGGGTTGAGTAGATTATTTTAGTCACTAGACCTGCTGGTTTCAAATTATGTGATGCTGGGTAAATATTTTAATTCACTGAGCCGCCAATTTCTTCATAACCATACATGCAAGCATCTTCCAATAGGTGAGTTCAGCAGGTCTGCTGTATAAAAAAAAAACTATTTTGTTTGATTTAATAGACTAAACATTTTCTCTATATATAATATAAATCTAGTCACATATAGGGTACAAATGACCCCTGGTTAGCCTCTTAGTTCATTAACAGCATGGTCATCAGTGCGAGGCAGGAATGTTTCTCAAACCTTGTTTAAAAACTATCGCCTTTAATTAATATATAACTAAAACATGAAGTGGTAGCACACAGTCATTTGCAATCAGCACATGTGCCATTGAAATGGCCACAAAATTTCCCACTGACATGCGGTTTTACTGATAAATCTATATAGTGTTTAAACAATAATGTCTGGAAATCAAGTTTCTGCAAATATTTGTCATTTGCACATCAAGTAAAGTGTTCTGATTTGCTTTGCTCCTACTTAAATCTTTGTTTGCATCACACTTTTGAATTATAAACAAAATGTGCTTTCGTAATTCCTGATACATTTTGAAATTCCAGACTATCTCTGAAGGCTTGAAAAAACTCCACTGGCTTCCTATGAAGAACAGAATAGATTTCAAAGCCCTATGTCTAGCATACAAAGCTGTTCACGGAAACGGACCAGCATTCTTGAAGCAACACATCACATGGTACCATCCACTAAGGCACTTACGCTGAGCACAGAGCAAACTCCTACAGACACCAAAAGTCAAAAAAGCTAGCTGGGGAGGAAGAAGCTTTGTCTTGGGTACTGTGAGGTTGTGGAACTTGCTTCCTTTAAATATCAAAAGCTGCCCATCACTGCTCGGTTTCAGAAAGCTTCTAAAGACATGGCTCTTTTCAAATTAAAATATACCATCTCCGGCATTCTCCTCCGCAAAGCGCCTAGACGCCTCTGGGCAATCGTGCGCTATATAAATTCCACAATCAAATCAAAGCAAATATATGTACTATTCATTTACAAGCTATTTAAATGTTTTTTGTAAGAAAAAAAAACTGACATCCTACAGCCTTTTGTTTCACAATGATTGTCAGATAGCTCACTTTACAAGATCTCTAACTGTAGTAAGAGAAAGAAAGGTAAACACCATTTTCTAGGATAAGCATCAATTAGTAAAAAGCCAAACTGACACTTGACCTTTGTCCTTGAACAGACAGAAAATGTGTCAAGATAAAAACAAGATTTAAAGGCATCTTTATTGCTCATTCACTTCCTGAATGAACAGAACACATGTTCAGTTCCAATTTAAGTTCACTCCCCAGAACAAACCAGTAGGTCTTAAAAATAGCTCAACCTTCTCAAATCTGACTCGCCATAGCAAGTGGGCAAGTAGATTTTTTAGGCCTATGCCGTGAATTAACTTCAAAACTTGCCTAGGATTCATGCAGGGGAGTAATTAGTATTTTAAATATGGTTACAGAAAGGCTTAGTGAGACTTTGAGGAGACTGAACGCCTTACAAAACATTGTAGTTGTTGGTATGCGAATGTAAATCTTCTTTTCTGGCTCTTCTCCAGACACCCTTTGTTGAGTTATGCCCCTCACCGCAGGGTAGTCTCTTGCCTAGAACACACACAAAGAGGTGTGAGGCCTCTGCATTTGCCTGTGATCAAGAAAGACAAAAAGCTGGGCCACATCTAAAGGGACACCTTTCACCTTGTACAATAGTCTGCAGTCAAACCTACCCTCTACCAACCAGCGATGGGCAGTGCTTCAGGCAGTTTAATCACCAGCTCCATAATAAAAAGGTCTTCATTTAATTTCTAAAGGGAGCCCAGTCGCCATCCCCTCGCCTAGGTGTCTATATCTCCAGCATCAGGAACGAAGGCAATACACTTCTCCTGTCCGGGGAAGTTGACCATGCTAAAACCAAGGGGCATCCAAAGGGATCCTGCTTTTCTCCTTATAATTAGGGCTCCCAGTTTTCCATTTTTACTGATTTCCTCAGACAAATACAGACAGAAAACCATCTATTTTCCTGTCTGTATATATTTTTTCATATGGATAAACACGGAACATAGGTTTTCTTCTGCATGATTCTCACTACTATCAATCATGAGTGCTACGTCAATAGCTCTACAGGTTAACAGGTAGGGAAGTCAAATATTCCCTAATAAAGCTTATGTAACGGCAGCAGTACAGCTGCTTAATCTGTTCTACAATGCAAACGGTTTTAACTGGCTGTGTTGTACTGTAAGTGGCTAAAACCCATTGGATATTCAAACGTGTAAACATTTGTCTGTTAAATAAATGTGGAAATCTACCCATTACAGCTTAAATTTTACACAAAGCAAAAAATAAATATGGATAAATATAGACGGTAATATAAAAACAAGCATTTGCAATGCAATAGGTCTTGCATTTATGAGAGTTTGAGCTATTGGCATTGGAAATGACTATGCCTTTTATTTATGTGTTTTTAAAACAGATAAATAAAAGGCATTGTCATTTATAATGCCAATAGCCTAAACTCTTGCAAACGCGAGACCTATTGCATTGCAAATGCGTGCTATTAAAATAAAAAAAGCTTTAGAAGAGAGCGTGTCCTGCAGGACAACGCTATTTGAGAAAATAGTGCTTGGAGGCTGTAATTAATGCCTACAGAGCAACAACACACTTAACAGGGGAAGTCTCAATGGGAGGTTACAAAATGAGAGAAGGAGGTACTACTAAGCCTTTTGATCAGTGAATAGTCACAGTTTACAGTGGACAATGACACAAGCCGAAGAAAAATGTAGGCGGGGAGTAGGCGGAGCTTCAAATCCCTACCTCAATACAGCATGCCTCGCAGAGCAGAGCATGCGCTGCCTAGGCTCGACTTATAATTAATAATGTGAGCCACAGTTGATGATAAACATCACCAGACATCCACTATAGCATTTGCAGAATCTCCCTTTCAGTGTTACCACTATTTACCCCAAAATCTCACACTTCTATTATCATGAGGTCACTGCTCCCTTTGAGCATAGCCTAAAGCTGTTATTTGCTACTATATGCGTCCAGCCATTACTTTATGCTTTACTAGCCTTACCAGAGTGATTGTCTAGTCGTAGTCTGCCAGTGGAAAGATTGACTTCTGAATCTTGTGCCTATCAAAAGTACCTAATATATCACTATTGTCATATACAAATTATGCGGTTTCTTCTACAACCTTGCATACTAAAATTGCATGCCATCTCAAAAAGCAATGTCTATATTTCTAAATCCCAAAGCCTAACTGTCGCCTCTCCTTTTTTTAATTCAAATGACCCTCTCCTCATTTTCCAAACTGCATGCCTGCGCACAACCTTTCAGTCACATGCATGTTTGCCACAATATCTATGATTATATCTCTGAAAAACGCCCACAACTCATATCGAAGATCACAACCTCTCCTTCTTTCAAAGATCATACTCCTGCAACCCAACAATAACCGATAACCCTATATTAATCACTAACCTTGGGTTTCTGCAGCAGCGTGCTGCTTAGCGTAAAAAGCTTCAACACATCCTGAGGGGAAGCGCTATATAAATGCAAATATATATTTATTTACACACACTAAAGTAGCCCCTACTGTACAAGGTAAGGACATTGCAGGTCACCAAGGAGTTACATGACACATAGATAAACTATGAGAAAAAAAGAGGCTCCCCAACATCTCTAGGGAGATATGATGTGTATGAGCAGATCAGTGGCTCCTTCGGTGTCATTTAGACTGTGTAATCCTTCAAAAGGATTGGGGAGATAAGCATGAATCAGGTGGAGAGAAGGAAAAGAGAAACCAACAAAGAGTTATCAACATACATTGGATGTATTTTTCCGAAGCACAGGACAAGGTGCAAACAAAAAACTGGTGAACTTTGGTGCTTCAGAAGGAGGTGCGTTTGAATAAGTCTTCATAAAAATACTTCTCTACTACAAACAAGCAAGATTGTTTCACCCCATGTTTGAGGGCTAATCACATTCTGTGGACACCAGAACCTTCCATACTGTCCCCTATTCTCTTCAGATTCAGATCATCCTCTTAGATGTTCACTCAATAGACACCGCGAAACATAACAACATGATCATCACGTGAAACGAAGAATATCGGACGAGAGCAAATTTATACTCACCAAGAACAACGTGATCACAAACACGGATCTATTACAGACAGACAAACCGCCTCCCCTACGTCACACCCTGCGACCAGGCGCACGCTAAAGACGCAAGAACGCACATGTCAATGCACTGAGCTGGTTCAGGGGGTGGCACCTAAGTCGCTGTCACTGCCCCTTCTGTCTCCAAGCAACCGAACTCTGGTTGAGCACTAGAATGGTAACCTAGTTAACTAGTGACGGAACAAAGACGGTATCCATGGAAGGCAGACAGCCCCGAATCCTGCTGCATGGGAATAGCTACATTTCATACGGAGACGGTTCCGGGAAGAAAGCTGGACTGGGGTCTCACGCGTGAGTTATATTAGTTGTTGTTCATTTTGAATTAATACATGAGTAAAGTGGATTACCCTAAAATGGAATACGTTTTAAGTGTCATTATAAAGTAATTTCACCTTCCTCCGTATTGTAAAATCTATGTTAAATTAAGTGCTTTAAGTGGGATGATAAATGGGAGCTCTGTAAAAGAGGCGTGGCCAAAGAAGTGTAACTAGGAGTTCTTTTTAACAGGAGTGGCTTATGTACTTAAGGGTGTGGCTTAAAAGATGTAAACTAAAATGCGCTTTACACAGCGTACCCTGTGTATAAGAGGTAAATTTTCAGATTGCTTACGTGTGACTTTACCATGCTTTAACCACTTGGGTGTTAAGGCTTTCACCACACCCCCAATGTAAAGTTCTTCCACTATAGGAAATTCTGTACTCCAAGCCTATAGAAGCGCCTTCCCAGTGTGTCATGTGTGACTGCCATTTATTGCAGTATTATACCTCCATTTGTATTTGGTATCCCATGTTTCATGCACATCTGTCACTTTTTCCTATTGGAACTTATTCCTCTTTTTGTATTTGGTTTGTTTGTTTTTGCACAATTGTCACTTTTTCCTCATGCAATGTAACGCGTGTCTTTGTATTATGCTCATTTGTATCCTCCTCCTTATGTAATGTTGCTGATCCTGTTGTGAAGCGCTCTGACACCCTCGGGTAAAGTCCGCGCTATATAAAAACGCATAAATAAAAATAAAGATAGACGGTACACTGGGAGGGTTGGTAAGATTCCTTTAATAAATTGAGGAGCGCAAGTGGGCACAGCCACCGTAACAGCATCCGTCCCATCAACTGCCCCCACAGAGAATCCACATTCCAATCACTACATTCTAAAGGTGTCACGAAGCAACGCAGTTGCCAAGCAACACAACACTTCCCCCTCCTTACAACAAAACAAAAAACAAGGAAATAAAAGAACTACAACAAAAACAAAGAAGGAAGGAACATTAAAATTGCAATTATAAATCACAAAATCATTGAGCCATGCTAGAGCTCTTCTTTCTCGGAACAACTTCTGTTTGAGCTAAACTATTAACAACAAAATCCTTGAGCCATGCAGGAGCTCTTCTTTCTCGGAACGACTTCTGTTTGAGCTCAGTGGAGTCAGCAGGCATGGCACAAGAGCTCTCCACTGAAGTAGATCCAGAAGAACCCAACCCATCCCCCTCCTCACAAACAGAAGGTGCAGAAGTAGAGTCCGCTGTGGAGTCGGGGAATGAAGACGAGTGAGAACAGGATGCATTATGAGTATCATCCTCTAACCACTCCGAATTGTCAAGGTGTGGGCTAGTGTGACCAAATCTATCCAAAGCCACCCTTTTTAAATTCCAAACATCACCATTTTTGAGTCTTACAGCATTATGTAGAACTTCAACCACTTCTTCAGCATAAAAAAAACACTTTCTCCCTTACTCACAAATCCAGGTTTTTAATCCTGACCCAATCCCCCACTTCAATGAGAGCAGGCTTAGTGGAATGCTTAGCATCAAAATAATCCTTGGTCTTCTCATGAACACGTTCCATTCTGTTCCAAACCTCATCCTTAGACCAGTGAATTGTGCCAGATGAACATAACCAACTAGGATTAAATTTAGACCTGGGTTTACGACCACGCATAATAACAAAAAGGAGGTAACCCAGTGGCTCCAGAAGCTGTTACGCGATAGGCCCAAATAGTTTTACCGATTTGAGTGACCCAATCTTGAGAACCACAGGTAGCAAGTTGAATTATACCTTTCAATACACAGTTAAATCTTTCCACCATTCCATTTCCGCTAGGATTATAAAGGGAAGTGGTTCTGTGCTTGATTCCTAATTTAGCAAAATAATTCTTAGCCATGGTAGATACAAATTGGACCCCATTGTCACTAATCAATGACACAGGAATACCTTCAGAAGAAAACACTTCATCCAGGAACTCTAAAACAGCAATGGTATCAGCCTTATTTACAATCTTAACAGCTGGCCATCGTGAGAAAAGATCCATGAGGACAATAATGTATTTTTGTGAATCATTACTTGGGTCTTTGTTAGGTCCAACAATATCAATTGCCACAGTATCCCAAGGTTCTTTAGAGAACAAAGTGTCATACATGGGGGGCCTGAAGGTCTTTAAAGATTTGTCGGAATTACCACATAAGGTACACTCTCTGACCACCCTCTCTGTTTCAATGTCCAAACCAGGCCACCAGAATAACTTCTTCAGCACAGATTTGGTTCTGTTGATGCCTGAATGACCTTCATGACACAAATCGATAATAAGAGAACGGAGATTCAAAGGTGGTATAATTCTCTCTCCTCTCAACAAAAATCCATCACAAAAAGATAATTCCGACCTGACTTCCCAGAAAGGTTTGACAGCATCAGGTAAACTGTCCTTGCGAGGCCAACCATTTAACACGAAAACAACCACTTTGGACAGAATTTCATCTTTTTTAAAATCAGATTCCCACTCAGCCTTGTTAATGGCAGAACGACCTTGATCATGAACCAAAGCCACCTGAAAATCATTCCATTTGCTATCCTCACACCTCTCTAACATTACTGGCATTCTGGAAAGAAAATCAGCCACGAAGTTATCCTTGCCTGGAGTGTAGACAATCCTGTAAGTAAAATTCTGCATCCGCAGAGAAATTCTAGCAAGTCTTGATGAAATATTCAATGAACCCTCAGTAGACAAAATTTTAACTAAAGGCTTGTGATCACATCTCAAGGTGCAAACCTTGCCCCACGTGAAGGATTTGAAATGATCAAGGCCCCAAGCACACGCTAAAGCCTCTTTTTCGATGATAGGGTATTTTTCTTCACATGGAGAGAGAGATCTAGAAGCAAAAGCAATGATGTGTTCCTTGCCTTTGCTATCAAGTTGAGACAATACAGCGCCCAAACCTTTATTACTAGCGTCAGTAGTTACAATACTCTCTGCTGCAGGATCAAAACTACTGAGACTAATGGAACTGGCAATAGCAGCTTTGATAGTTCTGAAATCACTCTCACATTCAGCAGACCACGCAAAATTTACATTTTTCTTGAGCAGTTGGCGGATGTTATAGCACTTATCCGCAAAATTGGGAACATATTTGGCACAAAACTCTGCCATACCAAGAAAGGACCTGACATCGTCCTTACTAGTAGGAGTAGGTGCATTCTCAATGGATGAGACAAGAGAGGGCTTAGGTCTAACACCATTACTATCAATGATGTGTCCTAAGTATGTAACACTTTCACACGCAAATTTACATTTAGAGAATTCAATTGTGAGCCCTTTACCTTCCAAAATGCTTAACATATTGATGAGCCTAGCTTCATGTTCCTGTTTGCTCCCACCAAAAATCAGAATATCATCCTGAAAGAATGTTACTCCCTTCACCTTATTAAATAGCTGAAACATCAAACGTTGAAAGACAGCTGCGGCCGAGGCAAGACCAAATGGCATGCGTGTGAATTGGTAGCAGCCAAAGGGAGTAACAAAGGACGTGAGATATTTTGATTCAGAAGCCAAAGTGATTTGATGGTAGGCTGATGAGAGGTCGATAGTGGAAAACCACTTCGCTCCCTTGAGACAACTCACCATCTCATTAATTCTTAGCAGGGGAAATCTGTCGACCACAATATTGTTGTTTAAATGGCGGAGGTCCACACAGAGCCGGATTTTCCCATTGGATCGCCTGGCGATAACAACCGGAGAAATCCACTCCGAGGCCTCAATAGGCTCAATTACTTTTGCATCAACAAGCTTTTCTAGTTCTTTAGCAAAATCATCCTTAACCAAAATTGGAACATTGCGACAACGATGTACTTTGGGAGTGGCATTTTCCTTAAGCCGGATTAAATGCTCAAAACCACGAAATTTGCCTAATTTACCACTGAATACAGAAGGAAATTTCTCCATCATACTTCCACCTAATGATGTACCTTCATCAATGATTAACACTTGTTCCTTGCTGTTGAGATCCAGAATAATATGCAACTGCTTCTGGTCCAACCAACCCAGGACAGGCGGGCCAGTTTTAGCCACATATAATTTCCCACGGCTATGTCTGTTCTTAAACTCCAAAACAAACCACCTGTAACCAATAAGATCGATTTTTTCACCACTGTAGCCTTCAGGATGAATATCTGGTTCTAATAAGTGTTCTCCGACATTACCTACAAATTTAGATTTCCATAAATTTTCATCTATTATGGTGTAAGGTGATCCCGAATCAGCAATAATGTCCACATTCACACCACCAATCAACATGTTACACTTAGGTTTGTTGATACAAGCCACACCATCAATATTAAGAAACATGTTGCTTCTGAAATTTCTGGTTAAGTCATCAATAGAAGTACTTTCGTTCGGTTCAGTGACAGTATCATCGCTACCGTCAAGAGAATTACTAACCTCTGTAACATATTTAACTCTGGAGTTCCTTCTCTTACAGACTTTAGCATAGTGACCCATTAAGCCACAATTGGTGCACTTTTGCTTAAGGGCAGGACAAATCTTGCTGTGAGCAAGGTGATCCAAACTCCCGCATCTATAACACTTTGCACGCTCTCTAAGGAGAGGTCTATCCTTAAATCTGGAAGGACCTTTCAAAGGATCAATAGGAACATTAACCTTAGCCACTAATGTAGCCTCCTGAGTTTCTTTTTTAGAGCAACAGCACATCTGCCGGAGATTTCAGCCTTTCTTACGATTGCAAGAATGTCGTCTAAAGGGCCATCTCCATTCACCCACAATCTGTCTTGAATTACAGGATTGGAGGTATGCATGACCACCTGGTCTCTAATGAGATCGTCATGCAAGACGCCAAATTTGCAATCCAGGGCCAATCTCTTTAATTCAGAAACATAGTTATCAATAGTTTCAGATTTGGTTTGCTTCCTCTGAAAAAATTGATATCTAGTAACACCAATACATACTTTCAGAGAGAAATATTTATACAACTGTAACAAAGCAAGTTCAAAAACATTAACTTCTCCTGAGATTACAACATTAGTTTGTTGATGATACACTTTCAATCCAATTGGACCCAGGGAATGTAATAATAATCTCTTCTTCTGTTCCGGAGCCATTTTCTTGGCCTCATCCACCGCGTCGATATAATTGGTGAAGTAAGCCTTCCATTCTAACCACTTAAGAGAAGGTTCAATCCCAGAAGCCCAAAAAGATGGAGGAGGTAAAATACTGAAACTTGGAGTGCTCACAACTGTTGAACTTGTGCCTTCGGTATTCATAGTGAAATGAAAAGTTGCAGTACGATTCAATAACGTTGAAAATGGTCAAAACGGACACGAAGAAAATAGTTAATAAAACATAAATACAGAGGCCAGTGAAGAAAATACCTAATAATAGGTGTGTGATTCAGCAGGAGCAGTATTAAGAAACAGGTTCCGATCCCGATCGGTAGTCTCCTAGCAACGAAGAAACAAAATGGCCGCTTTAAGGTCACGCAGCGTGAACTCACTTGCTGACGTAGTTCCGGCGGCTCTGGAGGAAGAAGGTAATTACCTAACTCCGGAGTTCTGAAGATGGAATGAAGCCAGGAGGGAGCGGAGAATGCCGAGGAGATTCGATGACGTTAAACACGTCGGACCTCCAACGGTCCGGCAGATGCAGTAAGTAACAAAGGTTGACAAAACGGCAGGAATAAACGAGAAAAAAAAAAAAGTTGCGAAGGTTGGCCAGAACGTACTCCGGTAGAAACTGGCAGTCACGTAGTAATTGGTTACACAGTAAGAGTGTAAACCGATGCAGATCCTTAGAAGTAAGTTGCACACGTAGGTTCGCAGGGCTCCTCAATCCGTCATCGTCGCCAGTGTAAAGATAGACGGTACACTGGGAGGGTTGGTAAGATTCCTTTAATAAATTGAGGAGCGCAAGTGGGCACAGCCACCGTAACAGCATCCGTCCCATCAACTGCCCCCACAGAGAATCCACATTCCAATCACTACATTCTAAAGGTGTCACGAAGCAACGCAGTTGCCAAGCAACACAACAGCTTCATATTTTTTTTTCCACAAAAGGTATCCGCATCAACTTTGTGTTCTTTTTCAAAGTCTCACCTCGACAGCGCATACAATTTGCTTTCGACACTTTTTGGGAGCTTACAGTGGGCTTAGAGCCCTTCAATTGCTTATCAACGATTGGCTTCATTGTCCCTCTCATTTTCTTGCTTCACTTTGATCAGTGCATGCCAGCTTCATTTGCTTTTTGTGTGCTTGTCCCTCCCCTGGAGAACAGCATAGCTGCCAAAGTTTCAGATTGCTATGAGTGAAATTTTCATAATTTCGGTGTAATTATGAGTGACATTTTAACGACTATGAGTGACACTTTCTCGCAAGCAAAATCAAGCCATGAAGACACGGGAAACATAAATATCAGAAGTTATATCACTCATTTGAGCAACAAGAAACTCTAATAGCTTAAAACTGCTGCAAAGCACCAGAAATGGAAATACATTAACCGGAGACAGACTGCATGACTGCAGTCCTTAATAACAGAGGGCATGCAGGCACTGCAGCTGCTCAGAACTGCCAAGCCTTTTGTGTGTTAAATGAAAAGGATGCCACCTTGGTTTGGGCCATACAAACATACCTCTGTGCTGCACGTTTGAGCTCTCCCACATCTGCTTCTGGTGTGTCTTCCCTTAGTCTTATAACTTCACCATGACGTGGCCCAAGACACTGTGCCTGCAGAGGTGCCAGTGAAATGCAGAGTGGAGAAAACCGGCGCTAGCAGTTTTGACCATGGCAAGAGGCTTTAGACAGTTAATGACACTGTGTGGTGCGGAGGATTAGAATATTGGAGGCATGGGGCAACCATGAGCCTGCAGTGGACTCTGGGAGGACGGCTCAGGCCACGAGCCACCGCGCCCCCCCCCCCTCCTTTGTTCAGTGCATCCCGCGGCTGTCATCTTCTCCAAGCTCATCTTGGCCTTTAGGTAGGAGCAGGTGCGGGGTATCTCTGAAACTACTGAGCCTCACTGAAACAAAACCGTGCAAGGGTCACGGATTCCTGACCCGGGAGTAACTCTGGTCTAAAGGGGAAACAGAAAACAAGAGGTTGATTGTGGGCGCCCGGAACATTCTAGCAGGAGACAAGTTCATTTGAAGCAGAGAGTGGGAGGCCTAAGCCATCCTGGCAGTGACCTTCATCGCTGGAACTGAAAACATCTCAAGAAGGCTCCGGCTGCCAGGAGTCATGTGCCTGTCCTCGGTGAGTCTGCTGTCCAGTGACAGAAGTCTGTCCTGAGCGACCGCTGCAAACGCGGTCACTGGCTCCGTGACGTGATGCCGCCCGCAATTGAATGATTGAATGCGGTGATGCCGCCCGGCAATGATTGAATGCCATGCGGGCGATTACTGACGGTCCGGGTCGAGCGGAAGTCAATTCTGCGAGCGCCATGAGTGCGGAACCCGTTGACCAGTAACCAGCCCCTCGCAAAACAAACCTCCCGCCTTCGGCAGCAGGACGTGACGTCACCCGGCAGCGCCAGGTATGGCTTTATCTGACTGTGGCCCCCCTGGCTGTGATGTTAGTAGCCTTTGCGCAGCCGCACTACCGTGCGAGAGCTGAGAGCTGCGCAGCGGACATTTACGATACATTGTAGCAGCCAGTGCGCTGCCTAGCAGCAGCCTTAGCCCAGCTACAGCACCAAGCCGGCAGGAGCAGCGCCGCGCTGCTAGCTGCCACACTCATAATATTACCGTTTTAGGCAGCGCTTCGCTGACGCTCAGACACTATGCAAATGCGTGACAATGCATTTCAGTGCGGTGATGCGGATCACCACACTGAAATGCGTTAGAGTCACGTCTGATGCGTGATACTTGGCAGGACTGGAACAGCTGAAGTACTTGGTCCTTCCAGTGCTGGAATTTTCTGAGCTACTTTTTTCTTTCAGTTGAAGTACTTTATAAGAGTGCATATGTTTGCAGGCTCTCTCCCTCATGTGCTTTACTCCACTGCCCCCATGAGGCGCTCGCTTACCCATGTGCTTTTGTCTCGTTCTTTGTTGTTACCCGCCCCACCCACTGTCTGTGTTTTTCTTGCCCTCTCTTGCCCTCCATGTTATTTCTTGACCCCCTCCCACCCTCCGTTGTGCACCGTGTTGTGCCATCCCGCCAGCAACAAAAAAAATAAGTGGTATGACGTGGCCAGCGATGGCCACCTCATTTTGCTTTTTTTCTAACTTTCAGCCATGCTGCACAGCTTTTTTTTAAAATAAAAAAATAAAATAACCCCTGCTCACCCCCTTGGTAGCTTTGCACGAGCAGTCAGGCTTATCTTAGAGGCAGTGTGTAAAGCATTTGCACATAACCAACAGTAATACAGTGAAAACGCTACAAAAGGACACCACACCAGTTTTAGAAAAATATCCAATATTTTATGTACTCAAAACAAGACCAAAACGATAAAAATCCACAATACAGTACTTAGAAAGGTATTCTTTGCAAGAATACTTGAAAAACACAGTTCGTACGAGTCGGTAGCTCCGTCCGGGGCTACCGCAATGCTGAAAACAACAGAGTCTAACAGTTCCAGCCGACCGCGTTGATACGGGCCAGCGAAAGCGTGAACAGTCTGGGTAACGGAACCTTTCTCGTTGCGGCTGACACGTTGGTGTGAGCCGGTTGTGGCAACCGTTGCGGTTGCATTGCAAAATGGAAGCGGTGCAGGATGCGGTGCAGGCAGCGGCTCAGTGACGATCATCCAGACGGCGTCGGTGAGACCAAGGCTTACGGTGCAGGACGAGACGATTCTCGATGCGGTGCTGGCCGGTTGCGGTGCAGGCGACAGAGCTGGTTAGCGGGAGCTGGCGTCGGTCGGCCCAGACGGCTGTGTGGGACAAGGCGGTGCGTCGTGAAACTTGCGAGTGGTGCCCCCAGCCACGATGCGGTCACGGATGTCGAAGTCAGCAGCAGCGATGGCGTCGGTGAGACCAGGATGTTGAAGCGAGGCGGTGCGGAGGTCGGTGCCCACAGGTCATGGTGCAAGCAGTGGCTCGGTGGCGGCGGCATCGGTCGTCGTCGGTGAGACCAGGGTTGCGGTGCGAGATGCGGACGGTGCGGTCAGGTCACAGAGCCAGCGACGGAGTCGGTTGCATTTTCCTTCTCTGTGGCAGCTGAAACAGCGGTTCCAGAAGCGGTACCCAGAGGTTGGTGAAGTCTTTGCTGTCCCTGAGACTTCAGAACAGGAGGCAAGCTCTATTTCAGGCCCTTGGAGATACTCAATAAAGTCCTTTCACTGCCCAAGACAGAAGCAGCCACTGCAGGCCAACACAGCAAAGCACTCAGCAAAGTGGTAGTGTTGTAATTTGGCAGCACTTAAGTTAAGCATTGGCTAAAGACAGCCTGTATTCAGAGGCTAAATTGTCCGCTTTGTGGAATCCATTTTGTATTTCTGTCAGCCATTTTGGCTGCCATGTGCTACCATGTGCTCGCCATGTGCTCTGTCCTACCTTCCTGTTAACTGCTCTTGAAATCTGCCTAGAGACAAGTTAACTTTAGTTCCTCTTGCTTTGCACATGCTCAGTTGAGCTTGCAGCTGTTTCAAGTTTATAAATGTCAGGATGTGTCTACTAAAAGTAGAAACTGTTATCTCCACCCACTTGTCGACTGTGCATTCTCTGTATGACCTTATATGTACCTACAACCAGCATTTGTGTTTGTACCGCCTTCATTTGAGCCCCTGTGTGGGTATAAAAGGACCAGGATCCTTCCATTCAGTGTGCTACTTCATGCATTACTGAAGGGTGATGTGTGAATGTTAGCTCCACCTTATAAGGTTTAATAAACTCTGTCTTTTATATTTCAGTTTCTGTGCCAACATCTTCCTAAGTGTCTGAGGACTCTGTGCAGAGAAGGGAGAACCCCTAAGCACTGGTAGGCCTTGCTGAGGCTCACCACAACAAATTGGCGCTTCCAACGTGGGACTCATCAGTGACTCGGATGCCCGAAGGACTGGTCGAGATGAAGGATTGGAATCTCGCTCTTGGACGCGATCGCTGCCTGAGGAGACCTGAGTCTTGGCACCCATGGCGTTTTTCCTTTCTTTCTGATCTGACCAGCCCGGCGGCGCCGGTCCTTGACTGAGATCTCTTCTGTTGATTTGCCGTGCAGTGACCATTTGGTCAATTTGAGAACTTGGCAGTTGGAACCTGGACACCATTTGATTGGTAAGAGCCGTTTTGCGGCACTTGCTGTTGGTTTGATGCCTTTGATTGGTAAGGTAGTTTTAGTAACACTTACTGTGGCTTTGTTTGTATGATTGGCCAATTTTGGAATTTGTTTTGTAAGTTATATATGCATTGCAATTCATATAGGCAGGTAATGAGGAGATTTTTCTCTATTTGAAATTGTTTGAACAGCGCAACGTACAAAGAGTACCTTAAGCGCTACTTTGATTATAATACTGCATATTCTGCACTATTTTTGGCATGCCTGTTTCCAGTACACTTCGCAGAAAGTGTTGCTGTTTTGGAGGTACCGATATGGATTTAGTAAGTACTTAGTTGACTCCCCTCAGAGGGGATACCTAAATAGGTTTAGGTATAGTAAAAAGATATTTCTTCCTTGGTGACTAAGTACCCCATGGAACTAAATATGTACATAAAACGGATCCGGATCTGCGCACTTAGTAACATTCATAAGTGGTGATATGCAGAGCGCTTTTTGAGTGTTCTACCAGCCAAAACTGGCGAATTTGGCGTATTTCAGCTTTTTGACCATGGAACAGTTTTTGGGCTACTTTGGAGAGCTCTTCTTGTAAATATGACTTACAATTAGTATTTACAAATAGGTTGGTCTTGCGTACACTTTGTAAGCTGTCCTAAGTATTGATTTGTGGGTTCAATGTGTGTTTAAATGTCTATGTGGGGTTTTTGGTTTGACATTGGTAATACTTGTGTGAGTACTCTGTGTACGAATGGCTGGCTTTAAGCGCGCTGTGTTGTGTCCTTCTGTAACTGTCTGAATGAGCTCAATGAGTTTGTTTATGTTTTTTTGCTGTCATTATTCTGTTATGCAAAATGTCATTTAGTTACTTACATATTAAATAAAAATCCAGAAATAAATTATGTAACATATGCTAAACAGCTGCATGTTACTATTAAATTGACAGAGTAAGACACTATACATGTGTGCAAATTGCCACAATGCTAAACATAAAATTAGAATTCGTATTCAATAGGATTAAAATAGGCCTCATACAGAGAGGTAGAAAAACGAAATTGTGTGTTTTGTAATCAATAGACTTAAATACACAATGTTACAGCCTTTTCTTTAAACATTGTATTAGACATTAAAAGGCATGCACATCATATGAGTGAATTTGGTCGTTGCTGAACTAAATATACATTATAGAAAGATAGATTTGACTGCATTGAAATGCCTCAGTTTTTAAATAGACTGTGACATGCTTTTCTCTCAGCACCCGAGAAAAAAGCTTTCCGACAGCTGTGTTTAAACTGACTAACTGAAAGAAACCGTTTGACACAGCAAATGGGGATTTAACTCTGTCAGGGTATTTCAAATAATAAAGGGTTTTTTCCTGAGAAAGGCGTGAAAATTCGACGCCTGCTGACACACAACAGCTGCATAAATAGCATATGGCTATTCCTGCTCACGGCCACAGACAGGAATGCTGCGTCAGCGATATTTTAAGTCAGTGTAGGTATACAGGCCTGCATTATTTTAAAAGTTTCAAAACACCAGTTTCATTATTTTGGATAACAGAGAACAAAATTGAAAGTAGGGATTTCCTTTCTTAATGCCTTCTTTACATAAGTATATCTATGGTTCCGATGTTAAATGATAACTGTCCATTAAAAGTGGCGCAGACTTTTCCTGTTTCAAGTAAGGCTTCTGTGCTTAGGGTTATGAATGAATGTGTTTAAATATGATAGGCTACGAATGAAGCTTGCTTTTCCAATGTGGAATCATCAAAATGGTTGGTTTTATTGATAAAAAATAAAATTTAATTATATGGGAAAAAATATATTGCTAAAAATAAATGCTTTAAATTCGTTTTTTCATCTTTATAAAGCCTAATCATCATACTGTGAATTCCTAGCATCAAAGTTGAATTTAAGCAGTGCTGTACCGCAATAAGAAGGGAACTTAAATGTGAAATGTCACTTTACCCAGCCGTACAAAACTTGTTTTTAAAAGGGTATATCTTATGCATTTCTGATTTCCCATTCCTGGGCTATCTAGAGAACACTCTGGGGGTTCCTATTATGCAAAAATATTATAGGATATTCATTTTTAAGTGCCCCTACCACCTATATGCAAGTATAAAATAAACAGCTGCCTCTGCATTACTAGATTGCACACCACTGTACATAACTGAGAATAAGTATAGGACTGCTTTTCGCTGTGATTCTCCAGAGTTGCTTTGCAATACAAAACCGCATGGCAAGCCTTGCACACAAAAATGAGCAGCTGCTGAACGGGTCAAAGGTCGGAGTTCTGTATTTAGCTACTTAGCAGGCTGAAGGGTAATGTTTGCTTGGATACTTCGACCTTCGAAAGATTTTTTGAAAGACGAGATGATAGCGCAAAGAGAGAAAGAGAAGCTTTGCTTCCTATTTTTAGCAAACACACTTTTTGCGCAGTCCTATGCCACGAAAGGAAGACAACCCTCAGTTGAACATTGATCTGCCATTTATATAAAATAATGGTTTTAGTTTAAAGAATACTGTGTAGGGGCTACGATAAGGAGGAAATGGATTTTAGTTTGCATTCATGCGCCCTCATGTTAATCTAGTACAATTGCTGTAGAAATTGGTTTAAAGTTAACTCAATTTGCATTATGTTAGACTGAATCAGAGAATAGCCACTTTCTAAAGATATCTCCTACAAGTTTGTTTGTGCCCAGTTGCTACAAATAGGGGTTGAAAGTGTTGACAGAAGTAAAACCTGTTTCAGGTTTTCCTACTGTCAAAATGGGGGAAGGAGGCTAGCTCCTCTACAAATTAAGAGTAGGCAAAATTATGTTTTCTCTCTTCTTTTTCTCACTTTTTTTTGAGTCTGTCTAAAGCTGTCTAGGACATGGCCATGTGACAGTTAAGGCACTTTGCATTGTTCATAAGGCGGCACACAAAATGGGGCCTAAACCATTACAGAGAATGTTTACTTGGTACTCCCCAGCTAGAAGTCTTCGTTCCTTGGCAGCCCACCTAGTATGTACCCCACGAGTCAAGAAAACCCGACTCAGAGGTAGATCATTTGGCTATGCAGCCGCAAGGTTATGGAATGAACTACCAAGTGAACTCAGACAGACTGATGACTTACTGCAGTTTAGAAAAAAGCTAAAAACCAGGCTCTTTCCAAAAGAATAGCCTTGAGAGATTGGCGCATGATGATTCATAGTTTTATAGCTGCACAGTGATTTAGGTAATCCCAGCGCCAGGATGCCCGTTGGGTGACAGCTGCGCTATATAAATGCTACTTACAATTACAATTACAATTGGCTATTCTGTAATACTGTTTTAAAATTGTTAGAATTAATAAAAAGATGAAACACATAAGCTATGTTACTGCCCATCCTGTATGAAAGAATGAGTAGAACAGATTGATGTTCCCTTATTTGATCTTTAAGGAAAATTGTATAGTGGGGGTTTCTGTTCAAAAATCTCAGGTGGCAACACTATTATTGTTTATGTTATTCTCATGTTCTATACAGTTTTGCAAGGGCATTGCTAGTCTTTTATTAGCTAGTCTCTGTAAATAAGCTGACAGCCCTTATTAGAGCTGGAGATAGGTTTTTTTCCTTTTGAAAATGATGTTGCATAGTCCAGATCGTGAAAAGTACAATGCAGGAAAGACGCTCATGTGATCCTTAGCAAACATTTTGAAGGAAAATATTGTTTTATAGGAGTTTGTTTGTCATAACATGTTCTGCTGGAGAAAAAGTACCCACTATGTTGAAGTTTAGTTCTTTTTGCAATAAGAATCCCTGTTAAATTAGCAGTTTTAGATTTTCCTGCTGCACCTATAACATGAGAGCATGGTCCTAAGCATAACATGTAAGAGAAATTATTTTACAAGTGTCTGCAGTCCTGTACAAGTAATGTAAAATCTATGAGTAAAAGTGTAGAACATTTCCTTTTTCTTGAGGGTTCTTCAGATTGGTAATATAGGAATACACCAATGTAAGTATTTGGAGTATGTCTGTATTGTTTTTCTCTTTTCCTCAGAATTTAGTAAATGAACACAGACTTCCTTGGCTGTTTGGGATTGGGTGATGTATTACTCTTGTCAGTTCACCAAAACGTTCCTTTTATACTTGCCAATAGGTCCAGGGTTTTCTACTCTCAGATAGATGAAGTGGTTCTTGGGTGCCTTGCTAATGTATGGGGCGCCCCAAGACTAAGGAAGTATTCTGAGACTATCCTCTCTGTTGTTAGATTATTTCTGTGCCTTGTCTAAAGACCTCTTGTTCTGTCCACCAATAGATATTTGCTGCCTTACAACCATTGCCAGAGGGGCCCGGACATCAGATCCAGCCTGGGGAGTCAGCGCCACTGCAGCTTGAAGCCAAAGTGAAGGTAACCAGCACAGGCGTTGCTGGCAACTAGGACCTCAGTGAAGGCGGAAGCACTGGGACGTGAAGTGTGTACCCCTGCCACTGTCTTGGGCGAAAGACGGGGTCACAAATCAGGATGAAGAAATCTTTCTGTGGATCCAGTTTTTGATGCCGCCCAGCTGAGAGAGTCACAGACCGATAAGGACGGCAAGGAGGCTTTTGCTTGAGGTGACCCCCTTTGAAACAAGGGTTGCTTCAGGCCTCTTAATCCTGGTCCCAAAGTGAATGCAAGTCTACGCCTTTGTTTGTTGATCAAGAGATGCCCGAGCACATTGGGTACAATTTGTGGCCCCAACAAAAGAGCAGTGCGCCAGAAGTGCAAATACAGGAGTTAGGGAAGGACTTGAGTTTAGGGTACAGGAGCTATGCCCTTGGTGCCTGTTAGATTAAAGTGAAGAAAACTGGTGCACTGCCTGAGACACTGGATAGGATTATTGAGGGTATTTGCCCTGGGGGGGTGATTGCCCTATCCTGAAAGAAAGACTTTTTCTTCTCCGTGATTCTTGAGTTGCGAGTTGTGCAGCTCCACCGTGGGAACAACAAGAGCCTGCCTGTGAGGCTCAAAACGGACACAGGGAGAAGACTCCCCTCTGGCTGTTTGGTTCAAGGACTTTTTTGTTGTTGTTAGTAATGTACCCCTTTGGTCGTCCCATTTTTTTTGGAGGAGCAGCCCTTTGCGGCTCCTTGTCCTAATTCCTATGGCCCTGTGTGGTCCTCCTGGTCCCCCGGAGCCACAATTGTTTTTTGTAATAATATGTCTGATTGCTTTAATATTTTTTAAGAGTAATGTTTATTCTGCACGAGAAAAGTTCATCTGAGCATGTTACTTTACTCTTTCCTTAAGTATATTAATTGATAATTTAGCCCTCATAAGAAATACTGGAAAAGTCTATTGAAAATGTTTTTATTAAGTATGTGCTGTTGGCTATTAATTGAAATAGATAGTCACTGAAATACATCAGAGCCCTGAAACTTAGAATTAGACTAGATGATTTTGGACTCTTGTTTCTGCTTGGAGCTGGAAGCTACTGACTATCCTGTGTGTAATGATTAATACTTTTTACATGCTGTGTATGTATCCAATGTGGTCCAATGCTTTGCTCCATTTGCATCTCTGCTTGTATACCTGGGAAGAGGGAACGTTGCTGAAACAAAGGCCCAACAAATGTTGAATAAAGAGGTGGCCGAAATAATGTTAATAGATGTACGGGATGAATATTTAGATTACCCCAGATAAACGAATGTCTTCAGCCAATGCTGAAAGGGCCGTCTGTTGTAATTTGGCAGCACTTAAGTTAAGCATTGGCTAAAGACAGCCTGTATTCAGAGGCTAAATTGTCCGCTTTGTGGAATCCATTTTGTATTTCTGTCAGCCATTTTGGCTGCCATGTGCTACCATGTGCTCGCCATGTGCTCTGTCCTACCTTCCTGTTAACTGCTCTTGAAATCTGCCTAGAGACAAGTTAACTTTAGTTCCTCTTGCTTTGCACATGCTCAGTTGAGCTTGCAGCTGTTTCAAGTTTATAAATGTCAGGATGTGTCTACTAAAAGTAGAAACTGTTATCTCCACCCACTTGTCGACTGTGCATTCTCTGTATGACCTTATATGTACCTACAACCAGCATTTGTGTTTGTACCGCCTTCATTTGAGCCCCTGTGTGGGTATAAAAGGACCAGGATCCTTCCATTCAGTGTGCTACTTCATGCATTACTGAAGGGTGATGTGTGAATGTTAGCTCCACCTTATAAGGTTTAATAAACTCTGTCTTTTATATTTCAGTTTCTGTGCCAACTTCTTCCTAAGTGTCTGAGGACTCTGTGCAGAGAAGGGAGAACCCCTAAGCACTGGTAGGCCTTGCTGAGGCTCACCACAACAGTAGTTCCTCCTCACAGCTTCTCCAGCTCTTCTTCTTGGCAGTCTTCTTGGTCCAAAAGAGTTCTAAAGTTCTGGGGTCTGGCCCCCAATATTTATACCACAAAATCCTTTGTTCTCTGGAGGCAGAGAGTTGCTTTGCCCAGCCAGAACCAGTTCTGTCCTCCCTGGTGCAGCTTCCTGGCAGGAGGTGGAGACAGCATTGTCAGAGGCAGACCAGGCCCATTCAGGTGAAAGGAGATCTCCTCCCCCTACTCTAAATGCAGCCCAGGTCTATTCAGCCCAGCCCTGACTAATCAGGCTCTCTGGAGCCACTGCTCCTCCCCAGCCCCTGTCATCCAAAAGCCAGACATGCAATTCACAAACCTAGCAGAGGCACACTGGATGGCTAAGCAAGGAAATACCTACTTTCTAAAAGTGGTATTTTCAAACACAGAGTGTAAAAATCACCCTCACTAAAAGATGCATTTTAACATTCTGAGTTCAGGCATACTAAACGTTATTTTCCTACCTGGTTCCCAGTGGTAGTTATGTTTATAAAATGTTATAAGCAAACTCCCCATTCTGACCTATGAGAACAGGTAGCCTTGCAATAGTGAAAGACGAAATTGGCAGGAGTTCACTATTAGGACATGCCACACACACCAGAGCATGTCCTACCTTTCACATACACTGCACTCTGCCCACAGGGGTACCTTGGGCCTACCTTAGGGGTGACTAATATGTAAGAAAAGGGAAGGGTAGGGCCTGGCAAGTGGGTGCACTTGCCAAGTCGACATGGCAGTACTAAACTGCACACAGATACTGCAGTGGCAGATCTGAGTTACCTTTTGAGGACTACTCATGTGGGTGGCACAATCAGTGCTGCAGGCCCACTAATAGCATTTGATTTACAGGCCATGGCACACTCAGTGCACTTTACTAGGGACTGACTAGTAAATCAAATATGCCAATCATGGAAACACCAATCCATAATAACAATTTACAACAGGAGCACTTGCACTTTAACACTGAACAACAGTAAGAAAGTGCGCAGAGACACTAACCCAGCAAAAACAGAGTCAAAACCAGGAGGTCAGAAAGCAAAAAGACAGGGGAAACACACCAAAAGATGCCAAGGTGAAATCTATTGGCTTTACCAATGTTTGTTCCAACATCCTGGTGATTCTACAGGAACCCATGATTTGTAGATTCCCCAGGAAGGAAGTTGGAAAATAACCAAAATATAGCTGAACTTTTTAATTATTTTTTTTTTGGAAGGGGGGATTGAAAAATGCACTCTGCTCTGCAAGAAAACATAATTATGTTTGCTAAAAATGGCATTGACAAAAGGCTTACTGTGCAAGGTTTACTATCTTCCCAGCTTTTCAGGAACAAGCAGAATTGTATAAAAAAAAAAATTTTACCATAGTTTTTGCATTTTTTTAGAGATAGTCATTTTTTTCTGTTTTTTGTGGTTTCTGCCTACTTGCAGTTTGTAGCGGAAGCAGTTGTAAAAGCCATGTGTGATCGCGGAAAGCTATACATTTTTTAAAGGTAGACAAAATTCCTGATTCAGTAAAATGTTATTTGTGAAGATCCCTCCAGTCTTTCTCAAAGAAACCATTACATGAAATAAAAAAATAATTCAAATGAGTAGGGAAGAATGTCAGCTGGTGACAACATTTTGTAACAACGGCAATTTACAAAAACAATATACCTTTACGCCTGTTACACCCTTGTGGGAGTAACGATATACATGGTTTATATTTGTAAGAAATTGGATTATTATTTGGGGTGGGTAACTGTTAGACCCGGCTTCCTGGGCACCAGGGTACTCAGGGGTTACTACGCTCCAATTGCATCAACTGGAGTGTTCCTCCCGTTGGTGTTCTGGGGCCTCAGTACTAGTGGACCAAAAACTGGCTAACCAAGTACTCCTCTCCAGCACTTGACTCTCTCAGAGTAGCGAGACAGAGCAGTCCAAGGCTTACTCAAGGTGGTGAGGTGGGGTTAGACATTCAGAATACAGTGCACACCGTACTACCAGCTGATAAAATAAATGTCCAGTCAATGCTTTACTTTTTATAAAAGAAAAGTACTTTGATACACGCAAGAGCATTATACTACACATAAAACTAAGATAAACAGTGAAAACCAGATGTCTCTACCACCCTCTGGGCCAGAGTACTGACCCTAAACAGTATTATAGCTCCTAGACGCTAAGCACTATGAAAACACAGTTAACAAGAAGACACACAATTAGCATTACATCTTACAGACCATGTTGCACAAGGTTGCTCTCATTCGCTGGAGCCATGATATTTGTATTGAAAGGATATAGTGTCAGCATATGAAGTCAAAGGTTCTTGATCAGCCCCATAACCCCCACTCAAAGCAACAGAAGTAACCTCCCGTCCTGAGTGAGGACAATGCTCTAATGGCGTCAGGGATCTGATCATAGGTGCCTGATGTCTTGGCACAGTTTACTGGAGTCCCACTAGTTCAGTAGCCACTGGCTAGCTGTAGAAGGGTAGTGGCTGGTCAGAGTGCCAGTTCACCCTGATACCCCCAAATATCACAAAAAGAAAGGTGGGGGTGACCTGTTCCACTAGACTCTATTCCCCAGCTACTGCTTGTAACTGGAAGTACCACACAGGCTCCCACAGCGCAGGGGAGGGGTTTGGGCGAAGGGAAATTACCTTCAAGGACTGGGATCAAGCTTGCCCATCTCCGTTGATGTGCTGTAAGCTTCCTTTCCTTATCTTGAGCAGCTGTCTGCAATTTTCTTGTTCAAAGCACCAGCTCCACAAGCCTCACAGAAACAGCTGGTTCTCTCTTCGATGTTGCTGATGCCCTTGCTCCTCGTAAAACTGGCATTTTCCTTGGCAGCAGAATCCATCAGTCATAGAGAAAACGTCCTCACGTTTCAGACGCAGTGAGCAAACTGCTTATCTTGCCTTCACACCGCGGTTTGCGGCTAGCCTTGGATGGACCCGGTGTGAGCCGCCTGTTCAGATTCATAGATCAGTCTTTAACAACAACTGACTGCTAAGGCCAGACTTTTATCACCTCTGATTGATAGGCTGATCCAATCAGAGGGTCTGCTACTTTTGAATTCTGGTTGCCCCTCCAATCACAAGACATATATTTAAGGGTATTCACAGCGTGACCAAAGCATGCAAAGGAAAACCTACTGTCTTCCCTTGTGCCAGCCCATGCTATTCACTAAAGATGGTGTTTTAATTAACTCCAGACCAGGAAGTATTGACCAGGGGGAGGGTCCTCTTAACAGAGTTAGTACAGCTAAACCCAGATAAGAGCTGAGTGTCTACCCCAGCCCATCAGGCCTGTCCAAGGTATTGGGAAGGGCACGGGGGAGCTCACATTATACACAATGGGTCAGCTCACCATCCTTCCCCAGTACACCCACTGGCTCTCAAGCACACGTCCCAGGTAGACAAAGTCAACAGGACCCTAGGCAAGGGGGAGACTGCACAGACTTGATCAAGAGGATGGCTAGTAACTCACCCCTCCTGACCATAGATTTATTGCTGCCACCACTGTCAGTCTACCACTGCCTGGGTAGAGAGGGCAGTAGCCACTCTCTGGGAAATAGGGGTGCACTCGGCATGCCCCCTCGAACTCAGAGCCAAGCTCTAGGATCTCAATACATGTAAACAGGGAGACCCTCAATGAACATGTATAATTGTCATTCACTGAGGTAGGGATGTAGAAAACATACAGTAACTTTTAAGTGACTTGCTTGGAGATCAGCATAAGGCAGGGAAAGCACTCTCTCCAGTGACATGCAGAAGACTTCCCATCCCAACAGTAACTAGCCACCTCAATGAATAATCTCAACCCTTGTCAGGGTGAACCTTCAACATCACTTAAATAACCCAACCTCAATTCCCTGGTTGCTATGGCTCCCAGAGCAGACAGGCCTAACTTAGGGCAATTTCTAAAGTATTTATGTAGTACCAAAACAGTAATAAAATTGAAATGCCAAATAATAAAAACCCCAAACCAAATTAGAAAAACAGAGTAAATTGTAATAAACAAACTACAACAAAATGACACAATTCCAGTAAGGGGAACAAGAGATATGAAGTTTTAAAGTTTTGAGTACAAATAGCATCAAGAAGCATAAAGTGCCAAAGATAGTCAATGGTCACGGTAGACTGGGACCTAGGTGCGATTTGAGTTTGATTGCGATAGAAAGCGGATCGATTACTTTTTTTAGTCCCCACTGTTCTGAAGGAAAAGGTTTCAAAAGTACTCAAACTTTCTTCTGGCTCCCAAACAACAACAGGAACACACTTCTAAAGCCCCGACAACCTCAGGGGAGGCACTTAGAAGCTCACAGGATGTCAGGCAGAAGCCAAAAGCAGGGCCCAGTCCAGGTCCAATTGCCACTGTTCAGCTGGGCATTCTTACAGTTTGTTATCTCCCTGTTGCCACACAGGAGGTGAGCCAACTGACCTCTAGAGTCCACTTCTTTGTCCTGGTTACAAGAGGGAGAAGGTCCAGCCCTTCGGTGCTCCCCTCAGGTTACAGACAGCATGTCCAGTCCTCTTTTGACCGAAAGGTGCAGAAAGTGTTCTGAAGTGGGTGCCTACAGGAGCCACATTTGTGACTGGTAATAGCTAGTGGGTAGGAGTGACTCCTGGGCACTCCCTAACCAACGGGATAAAAGTTTCTGGGGCCAACACTACCCACTTTCACACTAGTTCCTGTTTACAATACTGCAAACAGGCCCAAAAGCCATGTGTATGGGCATTTTCAAGATTGTGAAAGTCTGTGACCACATTAAACTTGAGCTTTGAGTGTTGGTGGTGTATGGGGAGTGTACTATAGTAATCCTAGTGTCCTCTTGCATCTAGCACTAAAATCTAGTTTGAAGCAGGAACTGTATCCACAGCACACTGAGTAAGAAGTCTGGTAGGACAAAACTAGGGACCTCCAACAACCGGACAGTGGTAGGCATTAAACCATGTTTCCACTGCTACTATATTGGATGGCACAATAAGGGCTGCAGTCTACAAATGGCATTTAACTCCCAGACCCTAGGTATATTTTGTACTACATGCTAGGGACTTATAGGCAAGTTAAATATACAAAGTAAGAGCATGCTAATTCGACCATGTTTAAATGGGGAGCACAGGCACTTTACTACTGGTTAGCAGGGGTAAGGTGCACAGAGTTCTGAAGCCAGCACAACAGGTAGGGAAATATCTGAGGAGCCATTGTGTTAAAGATTGGCATTTCCTACAGTAAGTATCATTATCATAGGAAGTAAAATTATGGCTATTCTGTCGGGGATTGTAATGCCTGCTGTGAAACAGTCCTATCCTGAGCAGTTTGGGTATATTGTTCAAGAATTATCTATAGATGTATTTGCCATTGTGCCAGTTGCCTTCACTATACAATCTATAATGAATGTATATTTGAATCTATGTCTGATACCACTTGTAAGTGGGCAGAAGTTAAGTTGAGGTAAGTTAGTTGTTTGCAGGCTTTATTGACTCGAACAAATAGTAACTTTGGTGTGTCACATTGCTTTTAAAATGTGCTTTGTTTTGGACCCTAGCCTCGTTTTTATCAACACAGAGGTTGGAATGTGATACAGTCTTAGATGACATAGTATTGAAATATAACAAAAGTTTCTTAGGAGGCACATTCTTGAAATGTAACAAAAACGTAGTCAATATCAAGTTCTAAAAATCCTTCATGGTTGGTTTCCTTTATCTTCTAGAAAATGTGGGATCAGTTCATTCTGAGATTACCAGGAGAGAAGAATGCTCCAGTGGTCCTTCAGTCACTACGGTTCAGTAGCACTACTCTTATCATCGCTACAAGGTGTAAGCAAGTTTCGGGCTTGAACACATTCAATATCATGTTTCTATTTAGGTCAGTATTTTCAGAGCAAACACCAATGATTATTTTTTTCTTCGCCCCAGATCTACTGATTCATTGCTTTTATTATTAGGGTTGAGCCTGTGAGAGAATGCGCTAGCGCATGCGACTCGCTTATGAGACACCATTGTTAACAAAAAGGGCTTGGAGACCGCCCGTTGCTTACCATTTGTTCTCTTGCCTTGCACTCTTCTTTACAGCCTCGTAATTCATCAAGGCAGGCCTAACATCATTTCCATTCCTCTTTGTGGAGCAGGGACCAAGCACTGATTGATTCAACTTAATCAGTGCCCGTCCGCTGCTCCTGAAGTGATTGAGGTATTATTTTGTTCTGTTTAACTTTTAGTGCCCTGCAAATAGAAGGTGTGTGACTGGCAAAAACATGCCCAGCAGGTCAAACACAATTGCAAAGATTTATTGTCTATAGTTAACTTTTTTTTATTTTGCCAGTTCTTCTTTTCTCACTTTGCACTCATGTTTTCTTTTGTTTTTGCTCGTGGGCGCTGTTATCAAAAGATGAGGATTAAATATATTGCAAAGCAACATTGTTTCTTTCTTACGTGTAATTTCTAAAATGATGCTTTAACACATAACCGTGCAGAACACCTCCATCTACCCCACTCCAATCTATGCCAATCCACCCCACCTCACCCCACACCAATCCGCCCCACTCAATCCAATGCACCCAAGACCAGTCCTATCCACCCAACTCCAATCCAAACCACTCACCCCAATTCAATCCACTCCAGTCCTCCCAATCCACCCAACTCCAATCCAAAACAATCTGCCCCACCCCAATCCAAAACAATCTGCCCCACTACAATCTCCCGCACACCAGCCTGCCCCACTACAATCCAAAACAATCTTCCCCACCCCCATCCAAAACAATCTGCCCCACCCCTATCCAAAACAATCTGCCTCACTCCAATCCAAAACAATCTGCCCACTCAATCTAAAACAATATGCCCCACCCCAATCTGCCCCACCTCAATCGAAAACAGTCTGCCCCACTCCAATCCAAAACAATCTGCCCCACTCCAATCCAAAACAATCTGCCCAACTCCTATCTGCTCACTCCAATCCAAAACAGTCTGCCCCACTCTAATCCGCCCCACTCCAATATGCACCACTCCAATCAAAAACAATCTGCCCACTCCAATCCGCCCCACTCCAGTCTACCACATACCAATTCACACCACTCCAATCCAAAACAGCCCACCCCACTCTAATCCGCCCCACTCCAATGTGCCCCACTCCAATCCAAAACAATCTGCCCACTCCAATGTGCCCCACTCCAATCCAAAACAATCGGCCCATGGCAATACGCCCCATTCCAATCTGCTCCACTCCAACCCACCTCATCCCAATTCACCCACTCCATCCCAATTCACTCCACTCTAATCCACCACAATCAACCCTGCTCTTATCCAGTACGCCCCATTCCAATCTGCTCCACTCCAACCCACCTCATCCCAATCCATCCACTCCATCCCAATTCACCCCACTCTAATCCACCACAATCCACCCCGCTCTAATGCATTCCACCCCAATCAACCCCACTCCAATACAATCTACCTCACCCCAATCCAATCCACCCCACTCCCTCGACAAACCATCCCATTCCAATCTAATACAAAAGAATCTGCCCCACACTAATTTGCCCCACTCCAAAACAACCTGTCCCACTCAATCCAAAACAATCTGCCCCACTCCAGTCCAAAACAATCTGCCCACTGCAATCCCCAAAAAGAATCAACCCCACTCCACTCAATCCAAAACTATATGCCCCACTCCAGCCTGCCCCACTGCAATCCAAAACAAGTTGCCCCACTCCAATCCAAAACAATCCACTCCAATCCAAAACAATCTACCCCACTCCAATTCAAAACAATGTGCCCCTCTACAATCCAAAACAATCTGGCCCACTCCAATCCAAAATAATCTGCCCCACTCCAATTTAAAACAATCAGCCCCACTCCAAACCACCCCACTCCAATACAAAACACCTCACCCCGATCCTATACACCTCACCCCAATCCAATCCAATCCAATCCACCCCAATCCAGCCAAATCCAATCTACCCCACCACACCCCACTCCAATTCACCCCACCCCACCCCAATCCACCCCAACCCAATCCATTTCACACCACACCACCCCAATCCAATCCACCTCAAACCAATCCACCCCAGTTCAATCCACCCGACTCAATCCAATCCACCCCACTCCAATACAATCCACCCACTGTAGTCCAATCAACTCCTCTCAAATTCACCCCACTCCATTTCACTCAAGTCCACCTCCCTTCAGTCCACCCCACCCCACCCTATTTACATTTTGCCGAAACCAGAAGACATAGGGCCCTATTCACAAAGGTAAACTTAGACCTAAAGTCATACTTTACTAGTAGTAAAGTTAGGCTTTTGGTCTAAACTTCGACCAAAAGTCTTACTTGACTACTAGTAAAGTTAGACTTTTGGTTTAAGTTAGACTTTTGGTCTAAACTTAGACCAAAAGTCTAACTTTACTACTAGTAAAGTTAGACTTTAGGTCTAAACTTAGACTTCAGGTCTAAACTTGGACTTTTGGTCTAAGTTTACCTTTGTGAACCGGGCCCATAGCTTTCAATAATTTATTACCAGCACTGGGCAAGTGTCAGAAGATTATTTAAGCCCAAAATGTAAAGTCTTAAAATGGCACTCAGGTAAAAGATGAGTTTTTGATGGTGTTATGAGGGCGGGTCACAATATCCAACCGTACTGCTTTCACTGATGAGATGTTTCATGATTGTTTCTTGAGAAACACAAAATTCAATGTACTGGGAGAATTATAGCTGAATAATAACCTATGTCTACATCTGGTGGTAGACGTTGCCGAAGAGTGGAGGATCTTTTGCGGTCACCTTCAAACGGTAAAGAATCTTAAGATTGCACAAAATAAAACATTGCTATACCCAAACCTCTGTTGAAGGTGGGAACTCCCATGCACTGTTGCCATTTATTAATAACTTGAATAGCCTTTTTTGTAATTGACCCCATAGTGATGGTTTTCTGCCTATCAGTATACTTGCATTCAGTTCTTTCTATGGTGTCTACCCCTACAGGAGGCCCTTTCTGAATTCTGGTGAAATAGCTTCTCGTGAATGTACCCTGCTCATTCTCCAAAGAGTGATGTATCACCCTAACAGCTCTGCCCAATCCGATTTCTACAGCAGCTGCTTTCCCAAACTATAGACGTCTCTACATTTCACTTACACCTATTCACAATTACATTTAGCCTAATACTTCACTTAGCACTGTCTCTAGGGATTTGTTTTGTTCTGTGTCTGCCATTTCTCTCCTTGGTCTTTCCCCAGGGAATTTCGCATGTATGTCTTGACTCCAGTTGTACATTCCAAGATGGCCGCCATGCACATACAAAAGGCGACCATCTTGGAATGGTTTTAAACCCTTAGCAAGATGGTTTTCCACCACTACATTAGGCAAAAGGGGCATGAGGGAAGGGGGCAGTACCATATCAACATGCCAACATGTTAGAAGAGAAAAATGGGAGATTTTGAAAAACAAATTGGGAGAATGAATTTTCTCTATTGACTTCAATTGAAGCAGAGGCAATTTCAGGCGGGAGATAGCCAAAATAAAGACATTTAAGGCTTAAAAAATTGGGAATCTCCTGCCTGAATTGGGTCTGTTGTCATGTATGCAGTACTAATTTTTTTAATAATGAGAGCGAGGTAGGAAAGAAGGGAGGAGCGTGGAGAGGCAGAGAGAGGGAGAGATAATAGTCCCTCTTGCACTGCAGTGCAAGGTCTTGACATTAGCAGTAGAAGAATACAACTCATCCACTTAAAACTCAGCAAGACCACAATGCTGCTGTCAGAACCCCTTTCAGAGGGCCATGGAACATGCAGAGGCTAATGGGCTCAACCATGGAGGTGAAGGCCTTATACTCCTGATAACCTGGAGCCCGGCCTACTATGGATTCTGAGCAACTGTTCCAGGTACCCCTTCTGCACTTGACTCTCAGTAGTAAGTGTGGTCAAGCAGTCCAGGGCTCCCTCGGGGGGGGACGGTGTAAATACAGATTAGTGAACATGGGTTCACAAGTCAAAATACATGCAGCAGCAGCAATAAATCATTGTCCATCCAAATACTTTTATGAAAAAAGAGAAGTATTTTATTTGTACCGCTAACCACACAAAAGAAGAATATACCAATCACAAACAATTGCACAGTCCTCCCCATAGGTCGGGGCTCTGGTGTCTCTCTGGCCATTCCCTGTCCCACTCACTCCTCGTGTTAGTGATTGTGGTTATCCCCCATTCACTATTGGTAAGATCCGGGGTATGCCCCTCTAAAAGTCCGAGTCTCAAGAGTCCACTACGACTGATTTAAAGTCAATAGTGTTCCAGCACAATCGCGCTCGATTTTGTAAGCATAGTTCCCCGGGGCTGTCAGGCCCGAAACAAGTCTTACCTGCTCCGGCAGAAGTGAAGCGCTCAGAGTCCTGGTGTGCACCCTGTCTGTAGCAGCTCGCAGCGCGAGGTGAGTCACTCGCACACAGACTTGGCAGCTGCACTCAGCAGGCGCTGGCTCGCTCCCTTGGGGTTGTGCTCCTGCAGTGATTGGAGGTTTCCTGCAGCTTTCTCCTGCACAGTAAGTGTTTACACACTTCTGATATGGTGGAGTAAGGCTACAAAGATCTTGCTCTTGGTCCCACTTGGGTGACGGTGCTCTGACAGTGTCTTCACTCATCCAACAGGGTCGAACCATTTGCAGTCCTTGTTGCTGGCAGTGACCTACAGGTCACCACCGCCTCTGTCCACGGGCTCCGACCCAATCAACACGGCAATGTTATGCACAGCAGCCCCTTCTGGCATACGAGTTTGCTGTGCCACTTCCACACAAGGCTTCGGCCCTTACCGCACAGCAGTCTTTCACCTCGGCAGCCCCTCCTGGCATATGAGGTCACCAATCCATTACTGCACAAGGCTTCGGTCCTTTCCGCATAGCAGTCTTTACCATGGTGGCCCCTCTTGGCATAAGGGGTTGCCACACCGTTACCACGCAAGCCTTAGGCCCTTACCACATGGCAGTCTTTACTACGGTTACCTTCACAGCGGCCCTCTCCTGGCATACGTGGGTGGCCGACTCAGTCCTGCACACGGGTAATGCCCCGATCAGTGCAGCAGCCGTTTCCTCACACATCGCACAGGGACTCCTCTAGACAGGGCTCCCGACTGGACCTTGCTCACTCTAACGCTTTCTTTTTCTTCACAGCGCACACTCGTCTTGGCAAGCAGGCAGGCGCTGGTGCTCAAGGCTCCAAGGCATGTGGTCTTGTATTCCCTTGGTGATATCCCCCCACCCAGCAGAAAGTCTAGCAGGCCTTGGCCCCCTGACCTGATCACAGGCAGAAGTCTTGCAGAGCTTCCCTCCCTCCTTAAACAGCACCCTGGCTGCTTGGAAGATAACTGATTTTTGGGGTCTCCACCACACCTTCTTATTGTCCATTTCCAGACACCAAATGTAATTTAGGGTCTAAGTCTTTGAAGTTTTATGTTTGGGTTCTGCTTCTTTTCAAGTGCAAACTCCTCTGCTCCCTCTTGAAAAGCTGTCTGTCAAGGCAGGGATTTCACTTAAGCTGATTGTCCCACAACACATGCCATGGAAGTGACTAGAGTTCACACGTTGTTGTCAGCCATAGTGATATGTGCATCAAAAGATTATCCCAGGGCCCCCAACCCTACTCTTTGTGATTCTCTATCAACCCTATCTCTTTCCTGAGATGTGCCTAGGCCCCTTCCTTGTGACCTCTCACTGAATCAAAGAGCATCCTTTGAAGTGTTAAGAGGAGGCCTGGTTCTCCCCTTCCCACTGTGTGTCCTGCCCAGCTTACAGGAATGCAGCAATCAACAAATCAGTCTGGGAGATCCACTCCATATTTCACCATGCAGACCTGGGTCTCCCAAAATGGAACCCTGGGCCGTCCATGCATTGTACCATCCACAGGCACACATGCACCCAGTTCATGTATACAGCATATGCATACTACACAGTAGTGTATTCTCCAGATACTGTACCATTCAGAGGCACATATACATCCAGCACTTGCATTTAACACACGTGCAGTGCTTTATCCTTTATGTACTGTCCCACTCACAGGCAGACATACACCCAGCACATGCACTCATCCTGCACTCCCCGTGTATTGTAGTGCTTCCAGGTACACATACACCCAGCACATACACTTTTCCTGCAAGCACTGCACACTTTATGTATTGAACCATCAGAAGTACACACACACACACACCCAGCACATGCACTTATCCTGCACGCACTGCACAGCGCTACACCCTTCACGTACTGTATTGTCCCTATATGGCACCCTCCCCATGCATACATACAGTCAGCGCAGGTACGCCACTTCTGCGCAGCACTTCACACCATCACACCATTCTGATGTAGCGAAGGATGAGTTAAGCACACAGCAGCTGAACTTTGAAAAGTGAGTGAGCCTGTAGGCCTCACCCCAGTGACACAGGTTAAAAAGGACCTGTTCACTCCTACTGTCACTAGGTATGCTGCCACCACTGCACTCGTACTGCTTAACTCCGGGTGAAGGCAGTTGCCTTCCACCGCTTTGAGGGTAGCACTTTGGGCGTTCATCCCGGTCCAACAATACCACAATCTGTGAGACAGGCCTATGTCATGGCTCACAGGCATGATCCGTGTTTGCCTATGACAAAGAAAATCAGCATTAGGGATCTAGGTATCAGTTCATTTGGGCACTCAGGGCAGGGGTCCATGTCCATTACCGTGCAGAGAACTCTTCAATTCCAACATCTGCTTTGGCAGGAGAAACACAAGAATAGGGAGGAAAGTATCAAATCAGGGTCAGGAAACTGAGCTAGACAAGAAAGCCACCAATTCAAGAGGAGGGGATAGACACAAAGCCTACTCCAAATCGATATTGGATACAATAGGTCTGTTGTCAACAGCTAAATGTCATGATCTCAGCCCTCTGAAACACATGCACATTCCAGCTCTTCCCTCAAGTTCTCAATCATACCCTAGCTTGCTTTCGATACCAACCGCCACATCCTCAGGTGGCTCAGGAATTACAGCAACTATCATCCCCGATGTTCCAGGAGATTCTCCCTGTTTTGTGCCCTCCACAGTGGAGCCTAAATTGGTCTGGGAAGTTTGTTGCTTTGAGCATGGAACAAGATCTTGCAAGAAGTGGGAATCATGTGGGGACTGGTAACTCCAGTGGGAAGGGCAGCTATTTGGGCACAACCTTGCTATTTAAGCCATACCCATATTTAAACAAGTGTTTGTTCTTAGTGTGTTCTAGTCTGGCAAGTAGCTCTTCTGCACTTCTCCCAATGCCCTCCCGAAGATAGCCCAAAACCTACCTGTCTTGTTCCTGAATGCAGGCTCACAGGAGTAGCAACAGTTGCATCAAGCGTAATTCTTGTTACCTGTGAATTGACAAAGATAAAATGCAATAAAGCTTAGTGACATCTACAAAGAAACTAAGGTTGCTAAGTAGTCACATCACAGCTCAATAAAATCCAGATTTTCTGCCCACCAGGCTGTGAAAAATCTAAATTTTATGGCATGACACAGAGGCTAACATTATGCAAATTTAAAGTGTGTTCAACACATTATCAATAGCGTTTGTTACCGGTTTAAAATAACAGCTTTTGAAGATACTTTCATTGGACCAGTCCGTAGCTCTAAGGATGTCTTGAAGACCACCACCCAGAATAAAAGCTTTTGAGGCTGAGGCCCCTCTAAGAGAGTGTGCACCAAAAATGGAAATATCTATTCCTGCTTCTTTCATAACATACTTCACCCATCTTGCTAAGGTGGGTGAGTAAACTCCTCTATGGGGAGTCCTATGGGATATTAACACTTGTTCAACATTCCCTCTTAATCTTGTAGTTCTTCTTTCATACTCCAACAGGCACTTCACTACACACAATCTTTCATTCTGTGGAAAGAAGGGGTAGTAAACTGAGGTTGACATGGTCTTAGATCGTCACTTTAAGAAAAACAGACCCCTTCCGGTTGGTAGGCTCTACTGGTGATATCTAAGGCTTTCACATCTGACGTTCGTCTGAAGGAAACTAGGCACAGTAAAACAGTGAGTTTATAAGATAGTTTCTTTAAGGAAGGTGCAGAGTTCTCACCCCAGTCTGTAATTTATTGAAGGACATCCCTCACATCCCATTGGGCAGTGTATTTGGCTGATGGTGGGTTTAAAACACGCATACTTCTCATTAATTTTTTAGTTAATAAGTTTTGACCCACAGAGGTTCCGTCTACCAGGCAGTGGCCTGCTGCAATGTCCAATCTGTAGACATTCACAGTCCGATAGGCCAGACCCGATGCAAAAATCTCAGATAGGAAGTTAATAACTTGAACTAGATCAGCCGAAACGGGATTGTAGTTCCGTCGAAGACACCAACAAACCCATTTCTGCCAAACCAATCTATATGCTTTCCTTGTGCCAGACGCCCATGACTCTGATATGACTCTGAAAGCATTTTCCGAAAGTCCTGGCAACTGCCACTGTCTCCTGACATTCTCCCTGAGGACCTGTGATTGCTTCCTCGAATGTAGGTATAAGGATAGGTAGGTCTATACTCATTTCCATGAGAATTGGGAACCATGCTTGGGACCTCCAGAGGGACGTTATTATTACTGTTACCTCCCTGTTCCTGTGAACATGTAATAGAAGTCGTGGAAGCATGGCAAAAGGAGGGAAGGCATAGGGTGTTAGTCCTCGCCAATTCTGAAGGAAAGTATCCACTCCCAAGGCCTGAGAGTCCGGCCTCCACCTGAAAAATTTTGGTAGTTGACTGTTCACTCTGTCTTCAAAGAGATCTACCCCAAAGGGTCCCCAAATTGACTGAATGGTCAAAAAGATTTTCCTGTCTAGTCTCCAGGTGCTGGAATCTCTGAAATTCCTGGAAAACCAGTCAGCGATTCCGTTGTTCAAACCCGGGATACGTTCAGCAATCACTGAGATGCCCTTGTTGAGGCAGTAGGCCCAAAAGTTCTTGACTAGGTCTGATAGTCCCTTGGAGTGGGGACCCCCCATTTTGTTCACGTATCTGACCGCAGATACATTGTCCATGCGAAGCATGACTGAACACTTATTAAGCCCTTGGTAAAGCTGCGAATTGCAAAGGAGCCTGCCAGTAGTTCTAGGCAATTGATATGTAACTCCTTCTCCTGTTCTGTCCATCGTCCCCCTGTCGATGAGTCGCCACATGTGGCACTTCATCCCTCTAAGCTCGCGTCTGACTCTATTATTATCTCCGGTTCTTTCCCAAAAATGGCTCTGCCGTTCCATGCCTCTGCATTCCTCAGCCACCAGAGTAGCTCTTTCCTCGAGTCCGAGTCCAGGAAAACTGTCTGGGAATAAGATTGATTCAATCTCAATGCTTTGGCTTTGAGTCTCTGAAGGCCCGGAAGTGTAGGGGGCCCGGATATATGGCTTGGATCGTTGAGGACAAGAGGCCTAGAACCCTTGCTAATGTTCTTAATGGGAATCCCTGTTTCCTTAGTATTTTCCTTAACTCCTTCCAAAGTTTCCTTAGCTTTTCCCCAGGTAATTTCAATTCTGCTTGAACTGTATTTATTATGCAACTCAGGAACTGAGTGTCCTGGCTTGGGGTAGTGGACGATTTTTTTGTGTTTATAACAAATCCTAGGTGTTCTAAGAGTTTTATTGTGAGATCCGTGTGTTGTGATGCTACCTCTCTGGATTGAGCCATTATTAAAATGTCGTCTAAATACAAAATTAGTCTTATTCCTTTGGCTCTCAGCCATCCGGCTACTGGGCGTAGTACCTTGGTGAAACACCAGGGGGCTGATGAAAGACCGGAGGGGAGGCTGCAAAACTGCCAAAGTTTGCCCTCCCACATGTATTGGAGACATTTCTGATGTGGAGGCCAGATAGGGATAGTCAGGTATGCATCTTTCAGATCTAGACAAGTAAACCAATCTCCTTTCCTCAATACATCCCTGAGAAGGTGGATTCCCTCCATTTTGAAGTGATGGTAAACCATCCATTTGTTCAAATCTTTTAGGTTTATAACAGGTCTCAACCCTTTGTCTTTCTTTTCTACTAGAAAAACATTGCTGACGAAGCCTATTTCCTTTCCCTCTCAAATTGCCCCTTTGGCGTATAAGTCTTTTACCTCCTTTGTCACTAGGGCTGAATCCTGTTGTGAGAGTGATATCTCTCTGGGTAATCTCCTTTGTATTGGTAAGTCTATGAACTCTATCTTGTATCCTTTGACCGTATCCAGTGCCCAAGGGTCCTGGCTCACCAGGTTCCAGTTCCCACAAAATTGGGCTTGTCTTCCTCCCACCTTTATAGGGGTACCTGAAGGGTCTTTCATAAGTCTTACCTGCTGAAAAGCCTCTTTGTCTCTGTTCACCCCTGAAACTTCTGGCACGGAATCTTTGCTTCTGAGGGTAGAAGGATGATGGCCTGTAAATCCTGTTTGAGAGGGTCTTCCTCCTCGTCCCATGTAGGGTCTTGACGAGTTCTGGCCACGGCCAGGGAACCGACCCCGTGTTCTCCCGGCCCAGCCAAAAACCCTGTTGTGGAAAACCCTCTTTATATCCTTTTGTGATTTCTTGATGGAGTTAAACACTCCCACATACTTTGCCATTTCTTTGATAAATTCCTCTCCATAGAGAGGCCTTGAGAGGCTGCTCCCCTTCCTTGTTAGCTAGTTCCACTAGCTTAGGGTCGATCTTTAAAAGGACACTCTTTCTCCTCTCATTTGAGAGTGCAGTGTTGGCGTTGCCAAGTAGGCAAATAGCCCTTTGCGCCCACTGGCCCAGTTCTCTGCGGTCAATGGGGGTGTCCTCAAGGTAGGCTCTTTCGGCTAATTCAAACATTTTTGTTAAAGGGCCCATAATATCCAAGAGTCGGTCTTGGCAAGACTTCAGACCCTTGTCAAGACCTTTCCTTGGGTCTCTTCTGCTCTTGGCGATGAACGCCACTACTTTGTTGTCTAGATCTGGGGTTGAGGCCACCTTGTCTGGGAGGGATGGTCAAGGGCATTCAGATCTGAGGCGAGACCTCACCTCCTTTGGAATTTCCTTACGGAGCCAGAAAGAAAGGTATTCGCCTACATGCAGGGAAGGGACCCACTCGGGGGAGAGGGGGTGTTTGATGAGGAGGGGGTCAAACATGCACTCCCCAAAGGGGTCTACAATCCCCATTTTTGACCCCGAGGCCCTAGATGCCTCACCAGATGTATCCACGTTTCTTATCTTCCTCAGTCAGTCAGAGGAGTAGGAGAGGTTGATCTCATCCTCCTGGCCATCGTCACTATCGATGGGGATGGGTGGTACCAGGCCTTTCTCTTGCCCATCTACTGTGCCCAAGGCACTGTCGTTGTCACCGCCACGGCGTGAAGTCATAGGGTTGGCGGTCTTCGCTTTTTTAGCACCTTTAAGGAGGGTTATCAGTTGATGGTCTCTTTCTTTGGTTTTTATCAGCCTCCGTGGCCTTCTCGCGAGGTCCTGTGGTTGGCCAGCCTTTTTTCGGTAGGGCCTCCAATTTTTTGTTGATGGTGTCAAGTGACCCTATTACCCTATCTAAGGCTTTATTAATAAGACCCTCCGGGGCGTGGCCAAGCCGTCGACCAAAATGGCCGCACAGCACTGAAGCTCCGGCGCCCGATGCCTTCAACATAGCAGAAACGACGTGATCCGGTAGCTTCTACCACCGGAACTACCGCAGGGACATCATGTGACACCTAGACGACGAAGCCGGGGGTGAAGAAATCTTGCGCGGACACCTCCGTGGACATCTAATCGGCGCAGCGGCGGCAGGCAGAGACATGCGGAGACCCGGCCCGCCTCGGAGGCCCCGTGGTGACAGGGTCCATGGGTGAGCCTGAGGCTGGAGCTGCGGTGCTCCGCTGGGTCCCCCGCCTGCCCGAGCTGCCTGGCCGGAGGAGGAAAGAGGAGCATGCCAGCTGTGGGGACTGGACGGCCGAGGAAGCTACGCTCATCGCCGGGAGCTGGGTGAGTGCAGGGGGTCGGGCTGCGGCATGCAGGGCCCAGTGAACGTGACCACCACGGGCAAAGAGATGTGTACAGACTAGGGCCGCTGCCGCTTCCCCCCTACCCCCACCCCGAGGCCCAACAATACCCTTGCGGATTTCCAGCTGCACCGGGGACAAAAACGAGCGGAGGCCCAGCAATAGAAAACAACAGTAAGGCCCAGCAAAAAGACTTGTGCGGCCTAGAGAAGCCGCCATCTTCCTCACTTCCTAGCCTGGCAACAAAGCTCCCAACCCCTTCGCTATATCAAGGCTACAGAGGCGCACTTTCCCGCCCGTGCTGGCGGGACACGTGACCGGCGCATAAAGGTACCTGCAGGTGGGGCCGCAAACGCAACCCTGTAATGCTGGGAGAAGGCCCCCCACAAGTGCGCAACACCCGCAGTGACTCGATTAGGCCGGGGGCATAATCTGGGGGATTATGAGAGGGGCAATGACGCCTTGAACCCGAGAGGCAACCCCTGCTGAACCTGGTCTTCCATTGGGTGGCGAGAACAACAGGCCTGGGGTACTCTACCCAATCAAACACCCCCGCACGCAGCCAGGCACGCAGCAATAACACCGGGGTCTAGCACATCGGCCCGAACAGGCTCAACCGAGCACTACGCCCTTGCGCCTAACCCAGCGCCATCTTCACCGGACTCCCCCACCCCCGACTGGGCCCACCACACTGTACCAGCACGCCTACGCCTTTCCATACAGCAGCAGACTCACACAATTATCAGGGGCAGGGCTCTCACACAGTGGCTGCCGCGGTCGCCTGGCGCAGAAGAAACACCGCCATTCTCACCACCCTTGCATGTTGCGGGGACTCCAGCCTTCTATCCGTGCCGAACCCGACAAAGCTTACTCCCACAAAACGCAAGAATGGGTCACGGGGATCCCAAGCAACGCAAGCTGACTTTTGACAAGCAGGGCACATCAGAACGCACGGACCATAGTCTTGATATAGGGGATGTATCAGAACGAGATGAACAGCCGCATGCCATGGATGGCGCCGCGGCCATAATGGCGGAGCTCCGTGCGGGGTTCCGCACAATAGACTCCAGATTCAATTCCCTAACTACAAGGCTAGATAGAATGAGAGAGCGCCTAGAGGGACACAGCACCAGACCCGATGAAGCAGAGAAGCGTATTTCCTCCCACGAGGACCAAACCAGAGATACACCGCGCCGGTTGGAATGCGTGGAACACTTACTCAAGACCGTAGCCATAAAGAACGAAGACCTAGAGGCTAGGTCATGGAGAAATAACATTCACATCCTGGGTCTGGCAAAATCCACAAACATCGGGCGACCTGAGCCATTTGCTGAATCTATGCTGACTAAACTGTTCGGAGCTGATAATCTCTCCAAAACCTTCATCGTGGAAAGAGCACAGCGATCCCTCGGTCACCTCCAGGGGCCCCACCGCAGCCCATAATTGCCCGCCTGCTCAACTACGGGGATCGTGACGCAATCCTCCGCCTGGCCCGGGAAATCACGCTGGTGCAATACCAGGGCACCGTGCTCTCTTTTTATCCAGACCACACAGTTGCAGTCCATGAGGCTCGCCGCAAATTTGTGGAAGCGAAGCGCCAGCTCCGTGCAATTGGCCTGAAATACGCCATGCTGTACCCAGCTAGGTTACGGGTGATAGTGGGCGATAAACCCTGTTTCTTTAGTTCTGAGGACGTGTTGGCCTTCTGTAAGCAACATCAAAGCTCAATCCGTAGGAGCCCGGCCCGGTCCTCTGGACATTCCTCTCCAGACAGACAGCTGGCTGCGAGAGCCGAATTATTTACGCCTGAAGACCCCCAATTATCACGATGTTCTAAAGGTCACTGAGAATGAGGAAAGAACTGTGAAAGTTCCATATGTTATATACGTTTCTGTATCTCTATTCTGCAGTATGTTTAGTTTAGGTAATGGGCATCGGACGCCCGAGGCATCACCCGCCTCCTACGGATGACTCCAATTAGTTTGCCTTTGGGGTTTTTCTTTTTTGTTGTTGTGTGGGGATGGAGGGTATCCACCGGACCTTTGAGCCCAGGTGTGGGAGGGGGTGGGGGTTGTTGTTTTTTTTTAGGGTGTTGATTGTATTTTCGTCTTTTTGGTTTTTGATGTCCCTGATATGTTTTTCCCTATGTAGTCTCCCCTCTCCACAAGTCGTACAGATGCTATTGCTCGCTGGAGGTACACACACATGCTCCCCCCCTTTACGACTATGATCTTGGATCCCACTGTTGAAGCAAAAATGATTACTTAGAATGTGAGAAGGCTTAACAACCCCAGGAAATGCAAACTAGTACTTGCGTATCTCCGGAGGCATAACGTTAAAATAGCTTTTTTACAAGAAACCCATCTTCCATTGCAGAAGGCCCCCCGTTTGTTTCCTCATGGGGACCCCATAGATATTTTGCAAGTTACAGTACCTACCCCAGCGGAGTTTGCCTCCTTATTCATCATACCCTCCCCTTCACACACAAGGACACTATATCCGATACACAGGGGAGATATCTGTTGGTGATGGGGACGTTGATGGGCAAAACGGTTATCTTCCTCAATACCTATGCACCCAACACGGACAACCCCACCTTTTTCTCTGAGCTTCACACTCTGCTTAACCGCTACGACTATGACGCACTCTTCCTTGGAGGGGATCTGAACCTATGGTTAGAACCCAGACGCGACACCTCGAACCCAGTACATGCTGCCAAACCCCAAACCCACCTAACACCTTAAACCGACGTAACGCTCTTGTACTTGAGTTCAACGAGCACACAGACAGGGAGGCAAATCTGCTGGGCAAGCACCACGCAGCGCGCCGATATGGAGAGGGGGAATACCATGGTAGGACTCTGGCGCGACTGGTGTGACCTCCCCGGGGGGCTGGGCATATAGCAGCAATAAGGCGGTCTGACGACTCCGTGGCCACTGACGATGCGGACATAATATCAGAATTGGTCGCTTATTATCGGTCCTTGAATGCAACCAAGCTCCCCAAGGAATTTACACAGCATTTAGTTTACCTAGAGGAGGTTGCAATGGTGTGGCTTACTACTGGACAGGCTGAGTTCCTTGGTGAACCCTTCACTGTGGAGGAGGTCACTCAAGCAATAGACGCTCTAGATGGAGCAAAGGCACTGGGCCTTGACGGACTGTCAGGGATATTCTACCAAACATTTAAAGAAGCCCTAGCGCCACAGTTGCCCGAGGTGTATGCGGAAGCACTTGAGGATGGCGTGCTCCCCCTTCCATGAGGGAGGCAGCTATATCCCTCCTGTTAAAGCCAGGTAAGGAGTCCACTAACTGCGCCTCCTATCGCCCCATTTCCCTAATAAATTCCGATAACAAAATCCTGGCCAAAATGTTATTCACTAGACTGTCATTACTCTTGGACCAAATACTCTCGCCAGTACAATCTGGCTTTATTCCACATAGGTCTATCGCCCTAAACCTCCGGACCGTTTTTTCAGTAATCAATAGGATAGAGCCGAGTGTCCCTGCAGCGATAGCCCTTTTCGATGCGGAGAAGGCCTTTGACTCTTTGGAGTGGCCATTCCTCATTGTCACACTTCACAAACTTGGCCTCCCAGCCAACTTTATTGCTTTGGTTGCGCTGCTATACTCATTACCCACGGCCAGGATCCGGGTGAATGGCTCACTGTCTCTCCCGATTCCGATTTCACGTGACACTCGCCAGGGTTGTCCTTTGTCCCCCCGACTCTTTATAGTGGCCATGGATCCCCTAGTCAGGCATATGTTCCGTGGCCTCCAGTTTCAATCGAGACCCCTGCTGATGTTAATATATGCGGACGACATCCTGCTTTTTATTAGACATCCCAGCATTAATTTACAACCTGTAATCGATGACATCTGTCGTTTTGGTGTCATGGATGGGTTACGGATTAATTGGGACAAATCGGAGTTATTTCTGATTACCGATTCAGCCACCTCAGGGGAGGCTGAGCTACCTCTCCGATGGGCGGTAGATACCACCAAATACCTCTGCATTAATCTACATAGAAATAAGGAACAAGTTATCCGCCTCAACTACGGACCAGCCATAGAGCAACTCACCTCGCAGGTTGAGAGATGGATTCAGTTACCGATATCTATGGCTGGACGCATTGCCCTCATCAAAATGAATGTCCTACCCCGGTTCCTATATTTATTTGTTAATATACCTATTCCACTTACAAATGCATTCTTCACACAGCTACGGAGCCTGCTTACCCACTTGGTCTGGCCAGGCGTAGATCGCGGATAGCATGGGACACCCTAACACTTCCTTATGAACGGGGAGGGTTTGCAGTCCCGGATTCCATCTCTACTACCTGGTTGCACAGGCTCAATTTGCCCGACATTGGTTTCATCCAGACACCTGTATACCATACACTAAACTTGAACACGACTTGGCTGCTCCCACACCATTAGGGGCATTATTCCCCTTGGGTATGCCACTCGACCCGAACGACATACAGCCCCTATCTACCACCTGCTGGGCTTGGCGCAGACTTAGTCGAATGTTGGGTTCCAACTCCCTATATTCACCTGATCTCCCTCTGCAACAAAACCCGTTTCTGCCACTCACCTCCGAGACGGTGGTACAGTGTACTCTCAATAAATTGAAACTATGCACCATCGGTTCCCTATTTCCAGATGGACGGGCAATAACTATGGCGGACATGTCCGCACACTCTGAACTTACCTATATGGATACATTTGTAGCGACCAGATTACTCGGGGCACTCTGCTCGACCACTCCTACATTCCCATCTCCGCCTGTTGAGTTCACACCACTTACGATACTTATAACCGATAAAGAAGGGGACCATTTAGTCACCAAGTTGTACCGGGCGTGTATGGCACTCAAGCAGGTCAGAGACAGGGGGTGAGGTAGCGTTGGGAGGAAGACCTGGGTCACTCACTAACTGACAAGGAATGGGCCTGTTGTCATGAACAAATAAAGAGGGTATCCCCCAACCATAGACATAAACTCCTCCATTTCAAGTTTGTACACAGGACTTACATCACCCCGCGACAATTGACCAAATATGACCCCACCAAACCGCCCAACTGCCCCAAATGCCAGACTTCGGATGCGGACTTTGCGCACATGACATGGACATGCCCCCAGATAGCTGCATACTGGACAGACGTGTTCCAGACAATTTCTGATGTGATCTCCACGCCACTTCTCCCCTCTCCAAAACTAGCCTTGCTGGGAATAATCAGCTACATAAAACTTTGCTACTGCAGGTTCGTCTGCATAACACTGCTGCTAGCGAAGAGAGAAATCGCGTTACATTGGGGCACCAAACACAATCCCACGAAAGAAGCATGGCTCCGAAGCATGTCGTACTGTGATATGCAAACCGAAATATATGCGACACTCCAGTCTCCGACTTTGCGACCCAAAGACATATGGCACATTTACCGCTGTTACCTACAGCAGACACAGCAGTCCTCTTCAACTCCCTCTCCTGAGCACCAGCTGACATCAAAAGGATCCACACCCACCACTCCCTTACACCCAAATACTACATCGGCGCCCTAGTGCGGTACGCATTCCTACTCATGACGGATGTGGTGTGAGCTACTCATACATTTTTCAGACCCTCAAAAACCAATACAGAGGAAATCTGTTGTACCCCCCCAGCATGACGGATATAGTGAAACGCATAAAACGCACACGTGGAATCCCCCCCCCTCCCCCCCTAGCCCTACCTCCTTCTAGTGATTATTCTTCTGTTGAAGTTTTTTATTATGTTGGACACTAATGTTTGAACAGTGTTAATATCTGTAAGAAAACACTATTGACAATTGTAATGTGATTGTGTTTATGTTTATGATTTCACTCAATAAAATAATTTAAAAAAAATAATAATAATAAATAAGACCCTCCATTCTGTCTTCCATGGAGCTAGTTGAGGGTTCAGATGACATAATTATTATTAAAGTCAGAAACGGTAAACTGGTGGTGTGAGGGCAGCTGTCCTAAGAGTCAGTGAGGTTCCAACTGTCAAAAAAGTAAGATTGCCCAGATTCATAAAATGGCTGCTTCAACAGTTGTAGTAACTTAACCTGGTTTGATAAAATGGTTACCAGGAGTTACTAAGGGCTTTTCCTTAAATTCAGGCCTGTTTAGGGCTTATTGTCAGTGCCCTTCTATTTTAGTGGCCTGTGTGACCTCTTGCCCTTTTCTTTTTAATTTTTTTTTTTATATTAAGCAGTGTTTTCAGCTAAGCCGGTAACCACTGTCCTCGAGCCTTAACCGGCGTTGGGAGAAGAGGGTGACTCAGCGCATTGCTGGGAAAGGGTGAGTCACCTCTAGTACTTGGGGTGGGGGGGGGTTAACCACTTAATTAATCAATCAATCATGTTCAAACAAGCATATATCATAGATAGAAAATATGAGTGTAATTATCTCGTGAGCAGCAGCAACAAAGAAGGGAGAAGACTACGTGTGGAGGGACTATATACACTGTTGGAATGTTTTTGAAGCTCTAGATCTCTTCAATTGTTGCTGCTATGAGCTGCGCAATAAAGGAGATTTGCATAATGTTAGCCCCCGTGTCATGCCATAAAATGTAATCAGCGGTAAGGTGTGTGCAGGTAAGTTGTCTAAATTTGGTCTGGGGTCAAGAAGAAAAGGATAAAATTGAGATATTTTGCAAGAAGCATTGCACGGCTACCACCATCTACAAAAGTGAGACTAAATTTAAAAGAGAGACTAGAAAGATATAAGTTAAAAAAATGATAAATGGGATTAAGATATCTGAGTTCAGACATAGCACTTATAGAATATTGTTTATTGTTGCAAACCTCTTTTTTCACATTCATGGAGGAGAATCCGGAATCAAGTGTGCTCATTTACTCTCATGAATGTGTGAATCAAGGTAATGGATATAATAATATCAACTAGAAAAATCAAATGCTTATTGAATATGTTTAGTGGATCTACTACAGACATTAACTGAAGTGGTCTCATTTCCTGCTCAGGATTCTCTTCTGCAAAATCAACCCGAAGAAAGTCAAGGAGTGCTCCACAGAAGTAGCAGGCATGGTGCAATCTATGAGGATGATAAATCTCTCCATCTCGCTCTCTCTCTGCATCTCTCCCTTTCTTCCTTTTTTTCTCTCCCTCTCGTTGCAAGGAGACAGGGGTGTGGGCGGAATAACACCACTCCTCCAAGTCAGTATAAGAGTAAGGTAAGTGCTTGTTTTGGTTTCAAACTAAAGCTGTCTTTATGCAACACCTAAAAAGATAAAACAATGCTAAGTTCTTGATTATGGCCCATTCTAAATGAAGAGAGCTGCTCCAACCAAGGTCAAAAATACAGATCAAAAATTATTCCCCTGTAATGATTGGCTAATTGCTACCTACTTGTCTTTTTCCTGGCTATCGGGCTGTTAACGGTTAATGGCCAGTTGGGACATGAGTAACGGACGTTCGCCACCAGTGTTCCTGGGCTATCGGAGTTATTGCATTGCTTAAAAGTCCCAACGGATCCTTTTTATAGTTTGACTCTCTTAAGGTGGCAAGGCCGAGCGATCAAGGCTTAATATACAGTTGGGCATCAACTAACACTCAAAGTTCCAGATCTGGGTAAAGCTAAAAATGACCTATATGTTCTGAAAACATATAGGTGATTTTTAAACTATAGATTAATAATACATTAAAAGGAACTGTCAGCATAAGAAATAGAAGAACCCAGCAATTGTCTAGAGCTGAGGAGTGAGCCAAATGGCATTATAGCGCTACAAAATGTACCTTCTACAGGCTTTGTAAAATAGAACCTTGTTGTCCCGATTAAAGATCAGAAATTAGGTTATTAGTTGAGGGGAATAAGTACCCACCTCTAGTAATAATCACAATCTTTGTCAGGATAAACCACTAAAGTCACTAAATAAACCTGAGCTCAACTCACTTGCAGCTATGACACAGGCAGACAAGCTTAACATAAGGGAATGTGTAAAGTATTTGTGCAGTACTAAAACAGTAATAAAGGTGAAATGTAAAACACTAAAAATCCCATAAGTAATTAGGAAATTCAAGTAAAATATAATAAACAAAATGACACAGAAATCACAAAAATCCAATGAGGGGAAGCGAAGATATGAATTTTTTAAGTTTAAGTAGAAATAGGGCTAAGAAGGACAAAATGCCAATAATAGTCAGTGGTCATGGTAGATCAAGACCTAGGCTCACTATGATGCTGACTGCGAAGCAGCGCGGGTTGGCTACACTAACCAGGTTCAGTCAAAGATTTTACCTTCTGACTTTAGATCTTTAAGTTCCAATCCACCACACAAGTATACTTCTAAATCCCCCCAGGATCTTAGGGGAGGCACTTAGAGACTCACAGGGTAGCAGGAGGGTCCAGTCCAAGTCCAGTTGCCCCTGGTGAAGATGGGCAGTTGCAGGAAAAAGCATCTTATAGCTTCTTGTGGCCCTGTAGCTTTGACAGGAGGACAGTCTTATGACTATTGGAGTCCACTTTTTTTGTCCTGGGCACACGAGGGAGAGCAGGATCAGTCTTCTAGGCTCTTCTCAGGTCTCAGACAGCAGGTTCATTCCTCTTCTATCTCCCACAGATCCAGGAATGTTCTGAAGTGGGTGTGTCAAGATGCCATATTAATGCCTGGCACGAGCTAGTGTGTGACAATGACCCCTGAGGACGCCGTAACAAGAGAGTAAAGATTCTTAGGGATAATCTTAACCTCTTTGGACATTTTCAAGATGGCCAAAGTCTCCAACTACTCTAAACTTATGCTCTGAGGGCTTGGGGTGCGCTCCAGGAGTCTACTATTGTAATCCCAGTGTCCTCCCACACGAAAATCCAGTTTGAAGACGTCCCTGTGCCCACACAACCTCAGAGACAGAAGTCTGGCAGAACAAAGCAGAGTTTTCAGCAACCAGACATGGAATACTCACAGATTTATTTTGGGAACCTGCCTTCACCCTTTGACGTGCACTCCAAATGTTATATGTAAACCCAGGAGACTTGTCAAACAGGCTGTGACACTATAACATTAAAAGAGGCGCACACTGCGATTGAGCTTTGACTGACTGGAGTGGGCAAAAGAAGGGCCCTGCCCAAGGGTCAGCTAACATTTGCCTGTGACATGGGAGACCTCTTTGAATTTCACCCCAAGTGCCATATGAAAAACCCCAGCACACCTGTCAAGCAGGATGTGATATTAAGGCTGACTTAACACTTTGTTGTCAAAAAGGAGGCTCCCAGCCATCTCCTGCATATTTGTCAGGTTCAGATGGGTTGTCTCTGCCCATGCAGGTCAACCTATTGTTTGCTCCTGGGAGCACGTTCACACCTTATTCACACCTATTTAAATACTAATTAAAGTCTGGGTGAAGTGGGATAGCAAAATGCAGATTTAGGTTCCAGGGACTTCAGGCAGGGCAAAGATAACTTTCTATAAATTACTTTTCTGAAATATCTAGAACAAAAATCATACTTCACCATTGAAGTGGATTTTTAATAACTATTAAAATTGTTGTTTGATTATTTTTCTACCTAGTCCTATTACCAAGATACAGTATCTGTATTAAAAATTGCATCCCAATGTCTTCCTATGGAACAGCCAGCCTTACTACAGTGGAAATAGCTTTCAGGTGCATGTCACTGTAAGGGCTTGTTTAACATTAGTTTTGTATGCCTGACTTTCAAATACCATGCATCCTACCTTATTGGTTGGTGATAAGGCCTACTTAGGGGTGGCTTACAAATATTTAAAAGGAAGGTATTGACAGGTTGAATTTGCAGTTAAAACCTGCACAGCCAGGCTACTGTTGGCAAGCATGCAGTCGTGTTTACATTGTCACTGTAGTGGATGGCACCAGTGCTTAATTTGTAAAATAATGAGTGTTGATGCTTAAAGTGCTGCTTAGATGCCCACGCCTGGCACCGCATGCCAAACAACAAGGCTCTGTAGTCTGGAATCCATCTCATGCCTCTTTAATCCACTGCCAGACACTCCCTTCCGCTTTATCTCACTTTTGCAGATTCCTGCTTTGTTCCTTGGTGACGTTTTTCTGTCTTTCTCGTCCTCCATTTTCCTATTTGTGGGTTTTTTCTTCTCTCGGGAAATGTCCAATCAGGAAAAATAAGTGCCGGTCCCCAAAAATGAGTGCCGGTGTCTCCCACCGGCTACCCCCGGCTCAAATTAAGAACTGAATGGCACAATGGGGGCTACAGGCCACTTGGCCCTGGGTACACCTTGGTACCATATAGTAGGGACTTATGGGTAAGTTAAATATGCCAATCAGTTGTATGCCAATTTCATCATGCTGAAAGGAGGAGCACATGCACTTTACCACTGGTTAGCAGGGGTAAACTGCATAGAGTTCTATACCCAGCAAAAATAGGGTCCAGCAAAAAGGCAAAAAATATGACATGACCCTGCAGGAAGGGCAAATTTCCAAACATAGGGTAATGCTGATGTTAAGCAGTATTCTCTCAACATATTGGGGGTAAGAGCCTCTGACTTGCAAAAGTTCAACCAAATCTTTAAAGGTCTTCTATGTTGAGTTGATGTCCATACTGTTCCATTATTTCACAGAGATGAGATTTGTTACGATTCAGCACTTCAAAGGGGAATTACACCAAATTACTCCAACTATGTTGGTGTAATTTCCCAACCAAATTGTAACCGCTGCTGGCTCATTATGGTTTGGAATTTGGGGGCCCATCAGATTACAGCTGCCTTTCATGCGGTCTTTACCTGAACTGAAACTCCGGCCCGCTGCTTAGATAATAACTGCTTTGTAAAAGTGCACTGCATGTAGGTGGAGGGCGGCTAAGCTGCCACCCTCCTTCCAGAAGCAGTGTACATTTAAGAAACAGCTAGAACTTTACCTGCAGGAAGGGCAATGTGTGCAGCTGTCCCCATCCATATGCAAAGCCCACCCCCACAGATCACTCCCTGAGACAGCCGTTCAGTCTTAGCCATGACCTGGTGCATGGGCAAGGTGGTCCCTGCCTCTAGCAGCAGAGACCCTCCAATTGTAAATCATGACTGTTTAAGCCTGCTGCTTCACTGATGCCAGGGCCTGAGCTGGGGGAGTATTTTTAGAATCACCTACAGAATGGCAGATGTCAGAAGGTCAACTGTGGCTGAAAAGCCTATGTGTCTCGGTGCGTGTATTTATAGGTGGGTGTATATGTTCCTGTCTGTGAGCTTATGTACATATGTCTGTGTTTCAGTGGTTGTCCGTGGGTGTGTGGGTGTGACGGTTCCTGGCATTATGATGGTAATGCCTGAAACTGTTCTCACATTCATAGTAAGTAAGTAAGTAAGTCCAGTAGTTGTATAGTGCACGAATCACCCCCGAAGGGGTCTCTCGGCGCTGGGGGCCGTTGGGAAGATTGAGTGAGCTATTGCCCAGAGTCGCATGGTGCTGGACAGACCCCTGCCGCCGGAGCCAGGGATCGAACTGTGATCCCCAGCGTCCTGCGTCAGTCGCCCTGGCCGCGGCGCCACACCTCTCCCAATTCATGAACTGTAATTATGGCCTGAGCATGATAATACTATCCTTTAGACATTGTAGATGTTCCTCAAATATTTGTGGATAGCTCAGTATAATGGTGCCTTCACACAATGTGGCTACTTTTGCCATAGTTGTGGATCTTCCATTTATAACAGTGGCCCCCATTCTTGACATAATTGTGTCTATACACGACATAATGGAATAGTTAGTGAAAATAATGAACTGATGTTTGGAGGGCAAAGCATGCATTTTTTAGGGAAAAAAAGTTGTTGGAGTTTTGAATATGGGAGGGAGAAATTGTATTTATTTATCCAAAATGTAAAGTCAGTATTCGATAGCAAAATGTGTCTTTGTTCAGAAACTATCTACCCTGTGCTGTAGTGTTCAATACTGTTTCTGTTTGGGTTTCTCATTTGATTGTAGACATCTACTTGGTAGAAATAAAGTCAGAAGGGCAACATTTGAATGCCGTTTGTATATATAAAAATAACATAATCATGGGAGATTCAGATATCTAGACAGAGATGTAAACAGAAGCAAAGTAATTTATTAAAGGGAGGGATACATCCTACTGCTGAACATTTGTGACAAATGAGTGAAATGGAAGAACTGCCAAAAGTGTTGATATGAGCAGAACCAACTCAACTTTAAAGATGGGACTGGTGCCAGTTGCTCTACTTTAAATAATAAAATAAGTGAAAAAACAATGGAACAGCAATCAAGGATGGTGACCTGCGCAGAACATGCACAACCGCTTAAAGGCCCTGATTTAACCTACTCTTCAAAGGCTAAAAAAGGCCAATTTTGAGCCAAAATATTCTTTCTGGGGTTCATGCCCAATGTCCATAACTGATTTAGTCAGGATATTTAAATAGGATGCCTTTACCATTACATGGTGTCTTTGCTATGGTGGCCTAAATCATGCCTACTATTAGACGAATGGGCCTTGAGTGGGGGTTTAAAGCAAGACAGGTTAAAACTGCCCCCGATTTCAGCACTTTTCGAAAAAACGAACCAGCATGTACTGAAAGATGCCATTCTCTCTTTCACTTGAGTCTGAATGAAAGAATGGTAATGAAGTTTGCAGTACAGATCTTTAAGGACCATGTGAGCTTGTTCCAATTAATTCTAGAGGCTAGGTAACTTGGAAACAGTCCATTAAGGTATTGAAAATGTCTAGACAAGCCACATTTAAATGGATCCGGGAGCCAATTGAAGGATCTTTTTGTCTTAGAGATAAAATCTGCCCACACTGCAGTATGACTGCACTCTGTATGCTCTGCAGTCTGTGGATCTGGAAGATGAGAAGGCAAGCATGAAGCACATTTAAATAATATGAGGCTGAATTAACAGCTGTCCCCTTTATTAAAGCCTTATGGAGTAATAAGAGCAGATGTGAGACCCTTTTCAATTAAAGATGAAAAAGCGAGTGCTGACATCCGAACTTGCCTAATCATAAAATGACAAATCAGAGTCGAGGATTATACCAGTATTTTTTACTTTCTAGACTCTCATGTGCTTTGAAGGCTCTCCAGTCAGTCTAGCCCAAGTCGGGTCATGGCTGAAACCGTAGACCGGATAGTGCACTGCACATACAAGGATGAAACAAGAAACAGTTAGGAGGTTACTGCCCTGTCAACACAAGACTGATCAGGCCACCTCCATATCACTCTCCTTTCCAAACCCCTCCATGCAAGTCTTGTGCTTTAGTTTAGATTCCAAAGATCCTTGTTTTTCCCATGTAAATGAGGTGCTATACCTGTGCCCTCACAAAATTTTTCATTTTCTTTTTTAGTATGGATTGACATTTTCAGTATCAAAAACACAAATGTGAAAACATGGGTCAAGCAAATGCTTTGGTGCTGTGGTGGAGGAGGCTTTCCTTGTTTACATCCATTCTTGGATCGGCCATAAGCATAGCATTTATCTTCCCCCCAGCAGCCATATGGAAAGGTTCTGGAGGTCTCTGAAGTCTCTCCCAACTCTTGTCTAAGGCCGGTTAAAAAGAATTAATATTTACCTCCTAGACTGTGTCTTAGGCCAAGGTTTGCACATTACCATCCTGTCTATTGGGTGAGGACAGGGTGGTTTGGCTTTGTGGAAATTGTGACAACATTTTCTTGCCTTTCCATAACACATTGTGTGGAGGAGATATAAGCTCCAAATTCCTCCCCAGGAGTTCAGCAGGACCAGTGTGCATTTTTCAATAATTGTTGTCCTGGGTATGATACTACGGGGCTGTATGAAGCCAGTTTTTAAGTCTCCCACTATCTCTTGCGAAAATAATGAAAAAAGACAAGATTACTCTTGGCAAGGCAAACACAGCTTTATACTGTTGTGGCAGGTAGAGCAGCTATCCCCACACAGGTAAACAGCTGGTCTCAACATGCTGCTCCACAGGCAGCCACTTTTATGGCAAAATGTACAATGCTTCTTATAAAAGGTAAAATAATTTACTCAGCAGTTACACATTGGTTATAGAAACCATCTTGTCACTTGTGTTCCTAACCTCTTCACCTATTTCCTACACATTCTTCATTGTAATTCTAACAATGCTTAGTAGACCATGAATTTGCTTCTTTTGAATGCATGTATATTTGCGTGTGTGTCTTATCGCTCTGCTCCCAATGCCTCTCATCAGATTCTGTGTACCCTTGGCTAATTCAATCTCCTGCTCCTATTCTTCAATCATGTTCTTACTTAGCTGAAACTACAGAATATGTGCATGTGTGCCAGGACCATAAATCCCTTCAAGCTTACAAACACAGGTTTTCCTTTAACTAGAGCCTTTCAGGTCATGTACTCTTCATCTCTCTGGCATCAGCACAGATATTAGACCTACACTGCTCTTTCACCACGTATAATTGTATATCGTTTTCTATCAATGTCTACTGTAGCGTAATTTCTTCATGTTTCATTTCCTCTCCTACATTCCCCACTCTAGTTGATATTTCAACTACCCGCTCTAATTCTTGGTCTGTACTTGGCACTAGATGGTATGTATTGCCCTGAGCATCTACTACTCGTGTTGGTGTCCTAACTGGAAACATCCCTCCAGCCTTTGTACTGATCCTTCTACAACATACTAAAATTAATTGAATATTAAAGCATATCAATACCAGAGCCACAAGAGTTGGTAACAAGATTTTTAACAGTCCCGACATCCAGGATGGCAGTAAAGAAATTCACCCATTTAACCAATTTTCTGGGGCACCTCCTTCATCTACCATTTTCTTCTGTAGACTTTGCAAAGTTTGTAAAGCCACTGACAAAGTTCCATTGTCTGCATCATTTGCTGGGACAAAAGTAGAGCAGGCAGTTCCAATTTGTGTGCATACTCCTCCTTCCATTGCCGTCATAAGGTCAAGTACATAACAGTGTTGCATTATCATCATTTTCATGGCTCTCACATCTTCCGTTATCGCATTAAATCCATCTTTCATGGTGTGCATTTCAAAAGTTCCCATCAAGTTATCTGTAGCCACCGAGCAGTTGCCTTTGCCTGAGCAAACGGTAGAATTCTTCCGTAGAGCAACTGTGCATCATTAAACAACCAGTACTTTTGGGGAACATCATTCCAAGTGGTAGTGCCATAATACTCTGCAGTTCTTTTCCTTTGCTGATGGTGTAACAAAGTCTTTGGATGGCTCATGTAGTGTTCATGAAATATCGATAAATTAACTCCAGGAATTACCAAAACAGGGGCATGCAAGGTGACCATGGTACATAGGCCACTCCAGTTCGGTGGTAGCTGAAGATACATTAGTTCTCCACAATGCCAATAATAGTCCATGAGGCTGGAGGTTCTCCCCTGCATGTCGACGTTATCTGTTGTGGCACTGCAGTTGATATTTTTGCCTACATTAATGGTGCTGCTCTGTGTTCCTCTGAAACATAAAGAAACAGACGCTAATCACATTACTATCTGGGGACTTATTGTGGTATCTATCCAAGTGTAACGTGCAACATTATCATCCTATGTTCGCGCATACTTTCTTACTGCATTCTTACTAGTATCAGTACCATTCCATAAACACATGACCCTACATGAAAATTTGATATCAGAATGCCATTGATCATGGGCATAAACTGATTCACTAACTCTAAATCCTTCTCTACGAACACAATCTGAGAGTAAAGAATTTACTAAATAACTATTACACTCGGTGGACGTGCGTGTTACTCCTAAAAACCCTAAACCCAGGACCATTTTTATCCATTCTGCCGTGTTAGGATTACCTGTTTTCTTCATTCGTGCTATCTCATCCTTAATGTCCTATATTTAAGGATGTACAAAACATCAGCTACCAAGTTATATTGTGTGGCATTTCCTAGAAACTGTACTACCTTAACATGTGTTGGCTGAATTCTGGCCTTGATCCCACACAAATAAAGATGCAAAAGACATAGAGCTGTGCTTGAGGATACTTCTTAAGTTGGTTGTAGCCTTTCAGATCCAGTGGCATGATGAATTAAAGAGCAAACAAGACATGCTTTATTGGTACTTTCTGAACCTATGTCTGACATGTGCTGATACCACATATCTAATAATCCGGTATGGATATTATGAGATACATTAACATGAGTAGAGAATTCTCTTTGTAGGTGTGTGTGTGATGTAACTAGTAGAACTAGAAAATATATTTTTATAAAAGAGCAGTAGTAGAAGTGATAGTTTTAAGAGACAAAAAAATGGAAAGAGAAAATAAAAATACATAACTTTTGTTCTGTTAATCCAAACAATTGTCCAAAAGAACAAAATTGTCCAAAGGCAGAGGTGTAGGGGGGTATTTTTATGGTCACAATCTTCTTACCCCCTTCTGTTCCATTTATATTGCTGGTGATTTTTGACGTGATGCTGGGTTTAGTCGAATGTTTGATAAATGAATCCAAGGCTTCCTGCCATCTAACTTGAGGGCAGTGGGGGTTACCATCAGCATGGTGAACGGGCCATCAAACCTTTTCTCGCTCCATTTCCGAATAAAACTTTTGACAAAGACTTTGTTGGCTATGTGCACAACTGGGAGGTCGACCTCAGCAGTGGCGTGCTTCTCCTTTTCTTTGGTTACCGGTTTAGAAATGAACTTTGCAACTTTGGTTAATTCAGAGAGATAAACATGCATTTAATCATTTAAGATATCAGCTGTGTTTTCTCCCTGTACATTACTTCTAGTGACAGGTATCTGTGTGCTCAAAGTTCTCCCTGTCACTATCTGATGGGGTGTCAGGTGATGATCAGAACTAGGTGTGTTCCTAAGGGAAAAAAAGAGTGCCAATGGTAAACCATACAAGCACTTTTTATGCAACGTGACGCATAGCTTGCTGAGCCTATTCTTCAGCAGGCCATTAAGGCGTTCAACGATGCAATTACTATGGGAATGATAAACAGAAGATAGTTTATGTTTTATCCCTAACATTGTCATGAGATGTGTGAAGATTGCATTAACAAAGTGTGTGCCGTTGTCAGATTTTATCCCTTCTGGAGTTTCCCAGTGGGAAACATCTCAAGAATCAGAAAAGTAGCAGCTGACTTAGCATCACAATGGACACACGGTCCTGCTTCAATCCATCGAGATAAAGGACAAACTACAACCATGAGATACCGAAAGTTGTTGCACCTATCTAACATGTCCACAAAGTGAATATGGAGAGCTTTAAAAGGACCTTGTGGTCGTGGAATGGTAGAAATTATAACCTTCAATGTGAGATGGGAGAGAATTGTTGACAGTATAATTATGAAGGTACATGGTAAGCATATCATGAAAGTTGGGAAGGAACCAATCTTGTTGTATTTGTATAGACAAATGCTTTCTCGAGGTATGGGCTGGTAAATGCAACTGATCAAGAGCTATCATAAGTAAAGCCTGAGGCATTACTGGTTTACTTGTAGATATTTGTCTATAAATTAGATCGTCTCCTGACTTGGAGCATCCTCTAGCCTCCCATAACTATTTCTCATGCGGTGGAGCAGCTTCCTGCAACTCTCGAAGATGTAAGCGCAGTTTCAGCATAATGAGGCATGACATTATCTGTGGTAGTGTCAGATTCAGACTCAGACGGCGAGGCAGTCTGGGACACCAAAACAAGGACATGTTGTGAACCTGATGGCACAGACGGGGGCGCGCCTAGCTGCATCTTTAGCTGCCCAATCTGCTAGTGCATTTCCCCGTGACACAAAATCCTGTCCATTTGTATGTGCTGCACATTTCACAACTGCCACTGCCTTTGATAACGCAGGTGCCTCTATTAAAGCCTCTAAAAGATTCCTGTGCATAACAGGACTTCAGTCTGACTTAAGAAAACTTCGCCTACTCCATCTCATAATACTAGAATGTACAGTGGTATCACATAAGCCCAATCTGAATAGATTGTGATGATGGAGCCCAGATTTCACCTAGATTTAGGCATTGCTCTGCTTTATGTTTCAGACACAAACAGGTTTTTTTTTTTTTTTTAAATGGCACGCAGAGTTTTAGTGCATGTGAAAACAATGATGAGGCCTGGTCAGATGCTTTCAGTCTAAAGTGCTTTCATGTAAAACCATGCTCAATTAATTAATCATGGATGTTTAATTGTGATTATTCTAGATTTAACCTCACTATAGAATGTACATTTAATTTAGAAATGTGTTTTGAACTTTCAAAGTAGCATATATTTGTGCTGAATTAACACGCATTTTACGGTGTAGAAAGGCTGAATTTGCTTTGGCAGGCTCAGCTCACTGCGGCCTTTAACCTTGAAGATAAGAAATGGAATGTGTGCTCTTTCCTCCCAGCTTTCATGAAAGGACCTTTCTTATAATTTACGTCCCCTGTTTCCGTCTCTTCATGAAAGTCCCTCGCATACTTTTATCTCCATGCAGTTGTTTAAACAAAGCTTTATTCACTTCATCACGTAGAAAGAAAACTGCAGAGCATACATTTTTTCTTATACTATGTATTCTCGGTTTCCGCATAATTAATACTTTTTGTTGCAGAAAATGTAATTGTTTTTAGGATGTGAAGTCATCTAGCACAAGACTCAAATGTGTTACAAGAACTCGCCTGATTGATGACGTGTCCAGTCAGCCCATGGGGAGTCGATGTGTTCTGAAGCCCCTATTGGACAAGCTATGAAGACCAAGTCACGTGTATTTTTGATAGAAATATTGGTTGCTAGCTGAGAGGTGTAGGCTGGCTCTGCTTATTTTTTGCAGGACGCAAGGCAGAACACACAGTTTTTTTAAAGTTCTGTGGAGCCAGAGAGAAGGGAGGGGCTATGGTAGCTCCTGACACAGAGAAGCAGAGATGAACCAGCGAAGCCAGAGAGAAAGGAGGGGCAGCGTCTGCGGGGGCTCAGGGAGGCAGAGCGAGGACAGAGAGGACCAGCTGATAGAACAGGACAGGTTTAGATTCTAAAACTTTAAGTTTCATACTTTGACTAACTGGCTTTTCAAAGACTTATTCTGTCCTATGCACTTTATTTCTCTTTATGGGAGATTTTTGCCAATTATTGATTAGCCTTGAAAAACTCACTCTAGAATTATATTTTTCTTAAACTCTTTAAGAGTTTCTGACTGACATAGAAATAGGTTTTTTCTTCCTTTATGGAGTGCCTTGTATGCAATCGATAATATGTTCTGTATTAATTCTATTCTTTCCTATTTTTCAATTCTGTAACCTGATTGATATTTGACTAATGAATAAAGAATCCGAGAACCTTAACTTTTGACTAGAAAATAAAACCCTTTAAAACTACTCACAACTCTCATTATTGCCTTAAATATTTAATTGCATTTGATTTTTTCATGTTTATGCAAAGTCTCCTAATTGGTGATACACGGTGGCAAAGGTCCATCCCCTTTAAGCGGTAGACAAGAGGTAATGATGTTTTGCATTGAGAAATTACCGTGAAATTACCGCTGGATCAGTGATGACCATTCCTATTCCCTGCTTAAGAACTGCTGTCAAGGCTATCAATTCTGCAGCTTGTGCAGAATAATGTGCTAGTAGTGTTAACTTCTCTACTATGTGGAGTGTATCTGAAGAATCATGCTGTTTTGCTCTGACTACTGATGCACTTGTATTTCTTACTCCTGTATCCTGGTGAATAGTAGAAGAACCATTAACAAAATAGACTGTGCTACCTGGAATAGGATCCTCTGTTGCTTAACTAGATTCATTAGGAACATACGCTGCACAGTCATGTGCATCATCCTCAGAGTCTAGTGTAGGATGAGCAAAGAATGTTGCAGGATTCACTGTATGACACTTCACAGCCTTCAAAGATGGTAGTGACAGTATTACCTCATAGCCTGCCACTCTCTGTGTGGCTAAAGTAGTCTTAGCCTTCTGAATGATAGCAAACACTGCATGTTCTGCATAGAGCGTCAAAAGTGCCCCCATAACAATGGGGGTGTTGTTTTGCACTGCAAAGGCTGCGGTGGTGAGAGCTTGCTCGCAAGGCTAATGTCCTCTCATCACTGAATCCAACTGTCGACTAAAGTATGCAATATGTTTATGTCCTAAAGGATATTCCTGCGTAAGGACAGCCGTCATCACTTGACCATTTCAATGACACAAGAGATAAAACTCCTTGGTATAGTAAGGGGTCCCCAAAACTGGGGCATTTGTTATCTCAGTCTTCAATTTTTGGAAAGTCTCCCTCATCTCTGGTGTCCACACTATCTCATTATTTCTTCCCTCTTTAATAGAAGCCAACAAATGCACTAGTAAAGTGCTGTAATCAAAGACCCATTGTCTCACATAGTTACAGGGACCAAGAAACTTCTGCATTCCCTTAAAAGTTTCTGGCTCAGTCATTTGACGTATAGATGCTGCTCTTTCAGGAGTCACTTGTCGACCAGAAGCTGACAGTAATTGTCCTAGGTAATGTACCTCCTCCTGACAATACTGAACTTTTTCTCTACCTTGTATCCTCTCTGTGCAAGAGTAACCAGGAGATATGGTATCTTTCCTACACTGTTGTTCCTTAGGACTGCAAACTAATATCGTATCGTATTGTCTTAATTGTATAATTACTTTAAATCATTTACAAAAAGGAACATCTATAATAGAGCATCAAAGCAGAATTCAAGTATTATGGTTTTAAAACCAGGTAATTAAAACCCATGTGTTAGCCATTTAAAAAATCAGTTTAAGACAATATAGAAAAAGCATGACATTTAAAGCCCGACCAAAGTCCTCCTGGCCGCATTAGCTGCTTATGTGTGCGCAAAGACATGCTATGTGCAAGAGGTTATCGTATACTAGATATTGCACGGACAGCTCCAGTGATACACCGTTTAGCTGGTGACAAGTAAGTAGCTTCAGTTATTGCATTGTAGGGTCAGGCATTCTGAGCCCAACATTTTGCGATAGCCATAACCAAGCATGCGTGTAGACATAAAGTGCAAGATGCATGCGTAAACGATGGAGTGCAGGATCAGAATCATGGGTGAACCATAAAGTGCGAGGTGCATGTGTAAAAACCGTGTAATGCCAGATCCTAAAGTGCAAGATGCATGCATAGATCCGTGTAATGCCAGATCATATGGGGGGCCCCCCAGGAGAGATTTTGGCAACATTTTAGCATTCCTTGGTGTTAAATGTCCATTCAACATGGTTGTCTGTATGTAAATAAATTAGCAAGATGAAGATCTTCAGCCTCGGGTCATGGCCCTACAAATAAATTAGCAAGATGAAGATCTTCAGCCTCACGTCATGACCCTACAAATAAATTAGCAAGATGAAGATCTTCAGCCTCGGGTCATGGCCCTACAAATAAATTAGCAAGATGAAGATCTTCAGCCTCACGTCATGACCCTACAAATAAATTAGCAAGATGAAGATCTTCAGCCTCAGGTCATGACAAACTAAAATGGCATCGACGTACTGCAACAATGTACTGTCACACTGGAAGTTTGACAGGTCATTTTTCACCACTCTGTTGAAAATGCTAGGGGACTCACAGTACCTTTGAGGTAAACAAGAATACAAATACTGAGTCCCGCGATAAGAGAACGCTGTCAAAAAATGACTATCTGGATGGAGATGGATGCTAAAAAAGGCATTCTTGAGATCTATAACAGAGAATTATTTAGCAACCTGCAGAATATTTGTCAAAATGATGGAAGGGTCAGGGACAGTTGTAAATTCTGGTTTTACTACATCATTCAGGGGGCGCAGGTCTTGAACCATACACCAAGTATTACCCTTAGATTTCTTAACTGGGTAAATAGAGGTATTACAACGAGACACTCTATGGTAAATCACTCCTTGCTCTAGCAACGCCTGTATAGTAGGGGCGAAACCCTCATCTGCTTCTTTAGAAAGAAAATACTGTCTCACCCTAGGTAGAATAGCACCTTCCTTCGGTATGATTCTGAATGGAGTAGCAGCATGAATACTGCCTACATCATGGGGACCCTTAGTCCACAAGGTGTCTGGTACTTGAGAAAGATCTGCATCCCTAACAGAATCAAAGGCTCTATATGGTGTGGGAATCCTTACTTCCAATATTGTCCTCAACAGTATGTCATCCTGATATACTACAACTGTTTTCTTAGAATCATCATCAAACAGTTGATCATCCAGTATTTCCTTAACCATTTTACCTGGCTCAATAATTGATGCCCCCAAGACATGGTTATGATCGCCAGCTATCAGAGTGCAATAGGTTGGTGTTATCTCTAAGGCTTCTATTTGCAATATCAATTCATTGTCAGGCATCCAAGAATCTTGCCCTTGTTGCCTGAAAATAAACACTTTGGGTAACCGGACCTCTCTTCCCAATGACTCTGGTGTTTCTGCTATTATTGTATACACTGCTGTAGTGAACACTTCTATATCAGGGGGCTGAGCTCTAATTTGATCTCTAGTAGAAGAATATACTGTTACAGCCATGATCCTGGAAGGTGGAACTCCAGGATTAGAACAAATCGTAGTTCCATCAGGCTCAAAATGAATAGTCATATTTAATTTGGCCATAAACTCTCTCCCTAGTAGATTAGCTGGGACAGCTGGAGAGAACAGTAAACAGCCATCAATGTACCTCCCTCCTATTTCCATCTCCACTGGTTTAATAAATGGAACCCTCGTTACTGCCCAAGAGAATCCTTGTGTGTCCATTGGTCTAATAGAAATTGGAAGGTCTCCCTCTCCAATACAAGATCGGGTTGCTCCTGTATCTATGAGGAATGCATACTTCTTGTCATTAAAAGCTATCATCACAGTTGGTTCCTCATCTGGCATGTGAGTTACTGACAATACTGGACACATGGAACTACTCTGTGGGCACCTTCATTGCGTATATTCTCCCACATAATTTGTCTGAAAAGGATTTCTTCCTCTCACAATCACACCCCCGTGCCCACTTTGAGGTGGAGCCGCAATTGGGAGTGCTTGGTAACTTTGCTGTGGTGGCATTTGTTGCACCTGAGGCATTTCTGTTTGCTGCACATTTTGTGGTGGCGTCTGAGGTACATATATTATTTGCGGGTTTCTTTGTGGCTGCACTACTGTATTTCCTGGCTGATTAAATACACCTGTCCTTCCATTTTACTCATCCAATCTCTCAGTCCTACAATCTCTAATTAAATGTCCATATCTGTGACAATAATGACAGCTTTGATCCATTCTTTGGGAACCTATCCTGCCTCTTCCTAGCCGTTTTCGTCCTCCTCTGCTACTGCCTTGTGCCCTTACTTTACCTTGCTGTTGTGGGTACTGTTGGTGGATGATCCTTTGGACCGATCCCACAGACACTGCAGTCATCTGAGTGGTGGCTGCTACTACAGCTCCTTCCACTACTCCTTTTTTTGCCAACTTTTGCTGCACAAACTTAGTTGCTGGCTGCTTTCTCTGTCACCTCCTGCTTGTTTCTTTCTTTTTCCTGCTTCTTCTTACAAAAATGGATTATACGTGCCTGTATCTCTGTCCAGGGTTTGGCTTCCAATGCCACTATATTGTCTAGATTACCCTGTACATCAGAGGGTAAACCCTTCTTCACTGCATTGTAAAATAATATGGCATTTCCCCATGTTACTTCCCAACCCTGACCTACTTATTGAGTCCACTTTTCTTTAATCCTGCTGAGAAACTGAGTGGGGTCCTCATTTGGCTGCATTGAATGAGCCAAGAGGAACCCAATGTCTGGCCTGTCAGGATACATTTTCCTTAACTGATCCCAAACTACTCCCCTAACTAAGTTGAATGGAGAACCATCATACCTAGTCTCAGTGAGGGTAATGTTTCTCACTCCAGCCTTCTGAAAAACAGTATCTGTCTCATCTCCTATAAGAGAGCTAAGTAAACTTTTTATGTCCTCTACTGCCAAGGTGATGCCTGTAGTTTGCTTTTCAAAAGCTCTATTCAATTTCCCTGCTCCCTCTGTAAGTGGCGGTAACAACTTTTCAAACTATGCTTCACAAGATACCATCCTGGGGTCTGGCTGGCCATGTGTTCCCTGAAACAGCAACAGCTCACGCTCAGTTGCTCGGGGTTTCCTAGTTCTAGAGAACATGTTCTGCTCTTCTTCTCTAGTGCCAGTGCGATTAGGCAATCCCATCGCACCCTTTTTAGGTCTCGCCTAGCGACGCAGCGCGAAGCGCTGTCGCTAGCGAGCTGTATTGTTACCGACTTGCTTCGGAAGGGAGACAGGAGATGTGCACGCGCAGGACGGACTGCAATTGTGAACGCGCCCGTGAACATGAACACGCACGTACAGACACGCGATGTGCACATCTCCTGTCCCCCTTCCGTCCTCGTTAGACAGAATATGTGCACGCATACAGACATCGGATGTGCACGCATACGGCTAACGCCGTCAGCCCAGGAGACAGCAGATGTGCGCGTGCTCCCTTGCTCTCGCTACTATTTGCTTTGTTTTTCAACCTGCGTACAGACATCTGATGTGCACGCGTACGGCTAATGCCGTTAGCCAAGGAGGCAGCAGATGTGCGCGTTTTCCTCGCTCTCGTGCTTTCAACATACGCTCGCAAGCTTCGCTGCGCGCACTCAGGACAGGAAATACATATGCACTACGGAAATAACATGCTTATATTAAATGCCGCTACTATTTGCTTTTCTCTCAACACACGCTCACTCCACGCGTAGGGTGGCCACGCCCCTACCTCACACAATGAGGAAAATTCACAAGTTAGCAGGTCTGCAGCAGCAGTTCAGATTAGAAATGCCACCTAACCTCAATTCAGACAGAACCGTAATCTTACCTCAGGCAGCAGCAGGTAAATAAAGCTCACCTCACAGGCAGCTGAAAGGCAGGCTCAGCTCACGAGCAATTCCGCAGCGCGAGCTCAGCAGACAGGAAGCGGCAGTCCCTGCTCGGCCCGTGCTGAGGTAGGTTCTCACTGCCAGCACGCGGCATACTTTTGGTTTGCGGACTCTGCTCCTTTAAGCCGAGCTGAGGACACCCGTAGCTCCTGTGAGGTGTGGCTCGTGCATGGGAGACTGGAGGCAGAGGCCGTGCAGACATGAGGCGCAGGTGAGCGGCTACGCCCTGGCTCCTAACCCAAGCGTGGAGCCTCTGGCTGCCGGAAACCAGTTGCCAGAAAACCCAGGCCCCGGGCCATGGAAAGGGTCATCTGGAGCCAGCGCGGGCGGGGACGTGAGTGCGCCTTGCTGTCAGCAGCGCGTGTGTGCGCGCGTCTGAGAGGCCCATGACGGAGAGGACCAGGGCTGGGCTTGGGCAGCTCTAATAAACACTGCGGGACTTGGCCGCTTACCTGAAACACCTTAGCGGCGCTGGTGCGAGAGCGGGCATGTCTCTGGCACACGGCGGGCTAATGGTGCAATGCAGCCGTCGTCCCTGTAGGTCGGGCTCACGAAGACTATATGTTGTGTGCGGGGGGAGGGTAGGTGGCTCACTGGACCAGCGCATCCGCTCCAGCAGTCTGTGTTTGCCCTCATAGTCAGAGGCTCAAATACTGACTAGTACACTTGGCCTTTCATCCTTCCAAGGGCGATAAAACAAGCACCATTGAGTTGGGTGACACTAAACATTAGTTTTCCAACGTCAAGAGACGCAAGCGTGAACACGTGGTTTACAAATACAAATGTATAAGTGCCTGGGTTTCAGCTTATCTCATTGATTGTGTAAATCCTAAAGTAGGGTTCAGTCTTTACACATTGAATGTGTCCTTTGCTTGTCTTGTGTTAGCCTTCTCGCAGGCGGTGTGTAAAACTCCTGTCTTGGTAACTTTGCCTGGTCTCACTTTCCTCTTGTTGCTCACATTGAGTTTGTGTTACCTGTGTGGTCTCAGCCTTTTTTTTAGTGAACTTGTAAAAACCCTACCGGTTCCCTTTGATAGTTTGTGAGTCTTTTAAATGTCTGCCTGGCTTCAGTTTACTCTGTGTTCAGTGTACATACAGCAAGTATGCAAAACCTCTGAGTCATTGTGCGCTTTTTGTATTTTTCAGAAGTCATGAGGCCGACATAACACAGATCTGACTCAGTCCTCAGACTGCAAAACTGTGCCTCAGGCTACACAGATATCACAGGCTCAAGTTTGAGACAGCAGAGCTGTTGCTCATCCGCACATACCTGGCAGGTTCGAGCATTAACAAGCATTTGCAATGCAATAGGTCTCGCATTTACGCGAGTTTAAGCTATTAGTATTGTAAATGACATGCCTTTCATTTATATTTTAAAAACGAAAACAAAAATAAAAGGCATTGTCATTTGCAAGGTGAATAGCTCAAACTCGCGTAAATGCGAGACCTATTGCATTGCAAATGCTTGTTATGATTAAAATCAATAAGAGGCCTTTCTTGAGTGCTAATGTCATAAATAGAGGGCCTAGCCTTTGGAGATCGTAGTTTTTCACCCATGTTGTCTACACACCTATGTATGGACTCCACTCTATTTGCCATCCTCCCAAATTTGTCTTGAAAGATCATCACAAGATTCTTTACTCCTTGCTTCCCTTGCATCCCTTCTGTCCTCACTTCATGATAACCATTCCTGAGCACTTTCTAGTGAAACTATTACACTTCTTTTCTCCTCTTGCCAAGGTGGTGGGTTATTTTCAGTTCTCCTAAAATCTTCATCTCTTCCTTTGGATACAGGCCATCGTGCCATACTAACAGCCCTGTCTACATAGTCATTCCATGTAGCTTTATCTGCATCTCTCCGTCAGCACAGTCATCCCTGCCAAGTGCCATGCATTTTAGAATTTTGTTTGCATCGCTGCAAGCCCCAAATTTGTCACAATAATATGTTATGTTAGTTATATTTCTAAAGCGCAGCGGTTACCCGAAGTTGTCTTGGCGCTAGCTACTACCATCTGAGCACAAATTGTTATGGGTTTTTAGTCCCTTCCGAAATGCCATAAGGTCAGTGGCAGTTCTGAGCTGGAAGGGAAGTTCATTCCAGGACCTTGCGGCACAGGTGACAAAACTTCTCCCTCCCCAGGTGGCTTTTTTGATGGGGGGTACTCTACTGTCACCATCTTAGCTCCTAGGGTGTAGTGTAGTTCCTATTTCCCTAATAGGCTCTGCGCATTGGAATAATATACCCTATAGGTTTGACATAGGACTGAGGTCGGTATGTCCCTATCGAGTATATTAAACTTAATTACTTTGTGCCAGCTAGCTCAGAGGCCACTAGAAACTCCTTGTAAACAAGAAGGGAGTAGTTTCTGGCAACCGCATAAACATGACAACTTTGTTTCCCTTTAGAATCGGAACACTTCTCAGAATCGTGGAAACAATAGATAACAGTTTCACTCAGCTAATCGTGCATGCTTAGTTTCCTCAGAGTTACACAGAAAGAATAGACGGGCGTTTCAATAAAAGGTTTTATTGAACAGTCTTGTTTCTCGTGTAAGAGATATGAGCTGTTGTGATCACAAGACAGTATGCAAGATATATAATGTACAGCGTAAGCAGTAGAAATAAATAATACTGCGCTAGCATTATCTTTTAGCATATATTCACGTACATAAATAACATGAGCTAAAAATGCGAGTACTCATACGATGCTTCTCTAAGCTAGTTCTACCCCAATGTACCTAACCTGGTCTAGGTGTAGGGAAAGGTAAGAAGTAGGTGAAGTATTCTCTAGTATGGTACCCTAAGAGTATGTTAGGTCTAGTATGCCAAGAGTCCCTCTAGGTTCTAGTCAGCTCCATACCTTGAGAATGAGAGAGGTGGGAATCTCCTGCCGGATCTCAAACTCTAACACCCCGCGAAGGGAGTCAGAACACTGGAAGCTGGATTTTTCTGCGAGCAGGAATGACAGTGTCTTCTCAGTGCGTCAGGCCGGGATACGGGCTCCTCTGAAGTCGAAGTCTCCTCTAACTTGCTTGGGCAAGGGAAGGTATATTTATACCTGGTAGGTGCCTTGGAATGTTAGCATTGACGTGAAGTCGGACAGAGGAAGACGGCAGGAATGAACCCTTAAGGTATAGCGCGGTTCATGCATAATAGATGAGTTCTTGGAGAAATCAATAATCCTGTGCTAGGGGAACTCCCAAGAGCTTAAGGGTCTGGTTTCTAAGAACTCGTTGTGACGTTAGGGTGGACGGATGTCGGTGACCATGCCTGTATTTGGAGTGCATGGCTAATGCCTAAATAAGGACTGTAATTCTATGCCTATATAAGGGCAATGCGAATTGTGCCTATATACGGACACCTAAAGCGGAATACAACACCCACTCCACTTTCGAATGAACGATAATACTAAATGCTAAACATTAAACCGAGTACCACATGTTGCTAAAAACAGTTTTAAAAGCATATTAAAAGAAGTTTAAAATAAACTGTTGAATGCAAGAGGTACTGTACATTTTAAAGCATTTTTTTCATTCTAAGCATATATTGGAAATAAATGCAACATGAATGAATAAACAGAAATATATACATATGATGAAATGGTTGACAAGTTTTCAAAAATCAAAGCCATTGCATATCATGGTATTAAATTAAATTTTAGACAAATAAGGTGACAATGTGTCCCTGGAAGTATTCAAAGAAGTCCGTTTTATAAGAATAGTTCTACTGTAAGCAGATTGTTTTGCCATGTATTTTTAAAAAAAAAAGAAAAAAAGAAAAAGTTCAATTTTGGGAAGAGTTCCAAGTTTTGAAAATATGAAGGCCAAATTTCATTGCTTCCCCGGTACACTGTGAGCCGAATCAAAGTCAGTGTATGGGTCTGGTGTAAACATGAAATCATCTATTTCTGTAGACAAAATATCGTCTACCGAAGTTGGTGACATTTGGAACACCTCGTTCAGAAGGTTAATCGCACAGAGATGTGAAGCATCGCCTTCAGCATAGGATGCTGCAGCAATGTTCGCGTCCGTTGTTACCTGTGTGCCTGTTGATCCATCTCGTACCTCAGCAGCAGCAGAAAGCGTCTGTGAGATCTCAATGAATGCCGTCATCAGGATTGGTAGCCTCTGGGGACAACACAGAGATGGGCCGTTACCGGGTCCAGCAGAGTATCGATATCCGTTGGCATGACTGATGGGAGTGTTAGACAGGTGTCTAGCACGCATTCTTCACCGCAAAGCAGGCAGCGTAGAACAGGTAAGATGCAATCTTGCCAGATTGGTCTGAATGACAGAAACCATGTTGTATTAAGTTCCCGTAGACGAGGTATGCCCAAAAGTTGCACTATGCGCTCACGGCACCGTTCTAGGAGAGCTTTCTCCACATCGCTCGGAGTGATGTTGATGGATAGGCTTGCCATAGCGTAATAGTAGGAATAAAAATAGAATTCCTGCAACAAGTGCTAGAATTAATGGCACACCACCAAACACCGAATGTGCGAAGCTTGGGATGATTCCGAGGACTGCCTGGAAGGGTGCTAACAGTCCTGAACAGATGGTCTTAAATACATGCACAATACCGCTCGTATCAGACATGTTAAAGATACATCCCATCATTTCTGCGAAATGTATAGGGCAGTTTGTACGAATTAAAGCCTGTATCTCAGCCGAAGTCCTTGCAATTTGTAAATCATAGATTTCTTTGGCCGAGGTCAGAGGCACGGTCTGTTGCAAAAGCATGGCTTTCATTCTGCTTAAAGTATCAAAACGTATAAAAGAAACATTCAATGAAGGCCATAAAGGCGACTCCCTGACTGTGTCTATTGGGGGGAACAATACTTGCATACAGCAAGTGACCCTGGAGTCGACCGTTACCAGCAACTCTGATCATTCAACATGAGGTAACTCCCGTTAGAAAGTTGTCCAAACGTTGGATTAATCACAGTAGCTGGTGTACCCTGCTGGTGGCAGGACAAATTTGCCACAGAACCATTACAAGCCCCGTGTAAAGAAATGTCCTGACTTATGAGTGAACCGCTTAGTGCATTTTCACAGTGTATACCGCTTAGAAACACTTCACGATCCCCACTGCAACATCTGTATTCGTAAGGTAAATCCCAGGATATCTTAATGTATTCTTTACCCAACCTTTCATATTTGCCTGCTTGCATTTGTTTGAGGCAATACTGAAACTGAAAAGTAGTGACAGGCAGAGTGATTTTGCCATGAATAAGCCATTCTGTAGCTGGTTTTTCTGCCACTGTGAATGGTAATTTTTCCAGTTTTTCAATGCTCAGCACTGTATACTTTGCTCCCCTTTGTGCCAGTTCGATCTGTTCATCAGTCAGATTGTATTCTGCAAACAGAGCCGACGTGTTGATAAAACACCAAGGCACATAGCCCGCACGCAAAGATTGCAGCGTCCAGCTTAATAACATAATAGAACTTAACTGAGATTGGCCTTGTTGTAACATGGCTAAATCTTGTTCCAGTATGTCAATAACAGAGGATACAATGTTGTCCAATGAATAAATTCTGGATGACAAAGTTGTTAACCCATTGTCGACCACAGTGAGAGATTTCTCTAAGTTAATACGATCAAGTTCACGTATTCGTTCTGCGGTTTCTGCCTGTGAAACCTTCCATACTTCATTATAAGCAGCATAGATGCCGGCATATATGAAACGTTTTTGACGCGGTTTTCTTGGTCCTAGCAAGAATCCCCCAAGGTCTGCGTCTTCTTTAAGTAAAGATAAGTGTTGTTTCACATCCTCAAGTGTAGATTTTTGTAGCCTGTCGAGGCACAATTTTCCTACACTGTATGTTGTTACTACCCCCGGATGTTGTCTTTGAACGTATCGTGGGTCTGGCCTATGGATAGTAAAGCCCTGTCTTCTATTCAGGAATCTTTCTTGACAGATGTTTGTGTCTGTAGGCCAGAGTAACCAGTTTTTCCAATCAGGATCTGTTCTGTTGGTTTGTAGTATTGTGTCAACTGTAACCGCTGCCTGTGTAGTGTTATTACTTGCAGGTGTTGGTACAGAAGGTGTTTTCATGTCTTTGTTCTTGGCTAAACCAAGGCAAGACGTTTGTTGCACAGTGTCATTCAAAAACATTATTTGCTGAGGGATGATACATGCTCTAAACAAAGCTTCTATCCCCTGCACTTGCCAATCTTTAGAACCCCAGACAGATTTTGTGTCTATTGTGTCTTTCCAAAATTCAAATCCATGTCTAGACAATTGGGTAATAAATGCTGCAGAGTAAATCTGTTTTGTATTAGTTAACATAATTTTCTGTCCTGTTTTGTTTACATTTGTATAGTAAAATGTTTCTGGATCAGATGTATTGTACCCTGAAAAATAGGGAAACTTTTTAGCAAACGTTTTTGAACTACCTTTCGGTGGTGTAGGACAATGCTCCCATTGGTTAAACATAAACACATTTCTAGGTGTTGCAGATTTATGCAAGAAATGATGACCATAGTGGTTATAACAATAAAGCTGTTCATAGTCTGATGGACCCTCTAAATATTCATTGTTAGAGAATGCAGCAGACTTTTCTAGATCAGACATCATATCATTTACAGTCTCAAAGTCCCAATCATCAGAATAGGTACTGGACGAAATAAAATCACTTAGTGAAATTTTAAATAAATGTGGAATGTTCAAAGGTTCCGTAGGGCCGAAGATATCGAAATCGGTTTTGTCCCACACTATACCATCCTGTATAGGAACGGCTGTGATGTTCACTGCTGACAAGTCTCTTGCTTCACGATGGGATGATTTGTGTGGTTTCAAAAGTAAGTTCACATTTTTACTTTCAATGTCCAAACGGATGTATCTGCCATTTATAAGCACGCTGATAGTCATAACCAAAGCTAGCCAAAGCAGAAAGAAAAATATTCCAGAAATAATCCATAGTTCAATCCATGGTGAAACCAGATAAGTCTTTTTCAGAAAATGAAAAAAGTCTTGTACTTGCTGTTTGAAAGTTTTTGATGCTGGCGTCGTTTCCGGTTCACTCAGATCCTCAGAAAACGTACCAAAGTTAATGAAATAGCCAGAAGCAGTTCGGTCAATTGTTGGAATTGCATCAGGATTTGTAGAAATCGCTGGAACCAGTTGATCACTTGTTACGTTGGTGTAGACAGGTGTATTTGGACGAACTGTTACTTGAGTTTCAAGAGGGATGAGTTCCATAGCATTCTTGCTTAGTCCTTCATCTGTTACTGCTGAATTCTTGATAGTTATGAGTCTTTCAGTCTGAACCTCTTGGATAGTAGCGAGAGGAGTGCGTCTGCTACTAGGTCGGAGTCCACAAGGCCTACTATTTAGTATTGGCCACATACTGTGGTTTGATGAGGTCGATTGACACAAATCTTTTCTCTTTTTTTCCAGCAAGGGGAGGCAGAAGTACTGTTCTTGTTCCGTGTACGCCTAGGACAGGTACTGGTTGTCTGTAAGAAGGTCCAAATTCCTTCTTGTCCGCAATCTTCTCTCTAACTAGATCCCCAACTTTTGGGATCCAGACAGGCCTTGCTGGGACTGCCGGTTTTTCCCCAGTGGTGGTTGGCTTCAGGAATACGTTGCTTTGTTTCGATCTTAGTTCATTTAGATCCTGTAAAACAGCCAAACGATCTTTGATATCAAAGGGTTTATTTTCCACCACTGTGCCTTTACATTCGAGATCAGGAACCCACATTCTTGTCCCAAATAGGACCTCATATGGAGTGACCCCCTAGAGAACTTCTTGGCAAATTATTTAATGAGCGTTGGACCCCATAAAGATGTTTGACCCACCCATCACCTGAACCTAATACTCTAGCTGTTATAGACTGCTTTATGTCCCGGTTTTTCCTTTCCACAACAGAATTTCCCTCAGGATGAAACGGAGAGGAGTACCGCAATGCTACGCGCAAACTGGCCATGGCTTCTTTGTAAGCCCGAGAGCTAAACGCAGGGCCCTGGTCAGAATGTAGTGTGCCAATTGCGTATGTGCCGATAAAGACTCTCAAATCTTTTATAACAGTTCAAGCGTCAGCCGAGCGCTGAGGCCATATCCATAGGAACCTAGACTTAGTATTTGTGGGATTGCATTTGTCCAGAAGGACGCCTGCGCGTAGATAGTCTAATGCTATCTAACAATGGTGTCTGTACTGGGCAGGCATCTTCGTAGCATGGTGTCTGGTGGCGTTCTGCATCACGCTGTACCTTACAGTCTATGCAGTCATTGATGAAGATGTGAATCTGTGTATTCATGCCAGGCCACCAGTACATCTCTTTTAACGTCAATATTGTTTTAGAGATCCCTTGATGTGACAGACCCTCCCCCAGATGTGCTTCATAAATTAAAGCTGCTCTACGTTCCATGTTTGGAATTACCCTATCCCCCACTCGAGGGATTCGAACAAAAGGAACGTTGTTCTCATCAATTACATAAGAGTACTTGAGTGGAAACTTTTTTTGGTAACGCTGCACCACTGCCTTTGCTCGAAGCATAGACAGCCAACAATATCTCACTGTCTATTCTCGTTTTTGAACGAGTGATCGCAGCTACGGAAGCCGTCTGAACAGCCCCCTTTGCGGCTTTGTCAGCCAATGAATTCCCTGCAACGTGAACGCCATCACGTTGATGACTCAGCGTGTGTATCACGTGAGCCTTTGGTAGTTCGTTTTTTAACTGAACTACTTGTTCCCAAAGCGTTTTATGCTTTATTGTGCCACCTTTTGCATCTTTGAACCCATTTTCAAGCCAATTTTGTATATATTCATTATACGACTGAACACAGTAGAAAGAATCGCACACTATTAGTGTGGGGAATTCGCGATCTGTACGTTCAAGTGCCAGTTTGAATGCTTGTAGTTCAGCTCACTGAGCTGTACAATCTCCTAGAGATTGAGTTTTAGTGACCATTGGTCTGAAGTTACCATCTTGCATGCGACCTTTACCGATTGCGTACGCTGCACTGTAAGCTTGCTTACTCCCTGTAGCGGGTTGTGCTGATCCGTCAGTGTAAATTATAAATTCGTACTGATCTAGAGGCAGAATTTCGGTGGGCAGAGGATATTCATGTTCATATTGCAGGAACGCTTGTGTTTTTAAATCAGGATCAAAAACATATTCAACATCTGTTGCAGCAAGAGAATTAACCCATTGTATCCATCTAGGATGTAATGCTTTTGCATTCGGAATGCTCGCTTTTGTAACCGCCTCTAAGGCTGGTACTGGGGTTACGACAATAATGCGTTTCCCTTGGGCTAGAGCTCTTTCTTTTGCTACAGCGGTTTGAACTGCTGTCAGTATTTTTTCTGTTGAAGTGAAGCGCATTTCTGCTTGTGTATACAAATGTGATTTGTATGCTATTGGTACTTTTTCACCCTCATTAAATGTTAAGTAGGTGAATCCGCATTGACCCGAAATTATTCGGATCACTAAATTGCGTTGACTTACGCGTGTTTGTAAGTGATTTGTTGCTAACATGTTAGCTTGGAGTGAACGCAAGATTTCTGTGTGTTCCTGTGTCCAATGTTTGATTGAAAAATCAGGTTTGATTAATTCGTAGAGAGGTTTAACCGTTTCTGCGTAATTTAGAATGTAAGTTCTTCCAAAATTTAGGAAACCCAAGATGGATTGTAAGTTTTTCAGCGTTTTTGGAGGTTGGAGCAGCGCGCACCTTTCTAGAAAGTTAGCTGCCAGGCTCTTGCCTTCACTTGAAAGCTCATATCCTAGGAAAAGGACATTGAGATAGGCAATTCTGGATTTTTTAAAGTTGAATTTATAGCCCTCAGAGGCAAAGCCCAATATAATGGTACTCACCCTGTTCAAGTGCCTATCTAGGTCATCGTCTGTCAGATAGATGTCATCGACATATGACAATGCCTCTTTATCATAAATTTGTAGTAACTCTGTTACCCTTGCTGAGAATAACCCTGGGCTATTCTTGAACCCTTGTGGGAGTCTACAAAATTGACGCTGGGTCCCCATTATTGAGAAAGCTGTTAAGTACCTGCTTTCAGGTGCTAAATTTTGACAAAAGAAACCATTTGAAATATCCAATGTGGTTTTATATTTTTTACGCACAATGTTATTCATTAATGCTGTACTATGTGCATTTTGCACCGCAAATGTTTTAGAACAAGTGTTCAAGTGTCTGTAATCAAAAACTAGACGATATGTATTGTCTGGTTTGGATACAGGAAACAAAGGATTGTTCATTGAGGAGGTGCATGTTTCAATCACCCCTTGGTATTCAAGTTGATCTAAGATCTCCCTGACCTGTTTTTTAGCTTCTTGCTTTATTGGATACTGCCTTTGTGCAGTAGGTTAATTTTTAACTGTATTTTATGGTGAGGTGAGTCCTCATCCCATCCTACATGATTTTTATATAATGCTGGGGCCTGGGCAACTGCCCATTTCCTGGCATAAGTATATTTTAGGTGAATTGGAATATGGTTGGAGAAGGCGGGCATAATAATGTCCTCACCATGTGGGCACTCCCTGACAAATTGTGGTGGCCAGTCTTTTTCTGCTAGAAGTATATCATAACCCCTTGAAAGTTTCTCCCAAAAGAGTATTTTCACCTTTCTTGGTATGTCTCCCTCCATTCGGAGTGTTATTTCATATAACTTTTGTGGAGTACTAACCCTGGTGTCTACAGTCTCTACTGTGATGTACTCATTCAAGTCCACTATCTCCAGAAGTTCCTTCAGGTTCTGGCGAGCTATTGTGACTTCTGCTGCACTGTCCAGCATTGTCTGAGCCCATTCTCCGTTCTTGAGTTGCGTTCTCAGTATTCTCGGCATGTCTGATCTTCAGACCTGCTACCTTCTTTTTTGAGAATTGAGTTTTTGATTTATTTTTCTGAACGTGTTTGTCGTCTTTGGATTTCACGCGTTCTTCTCTATGTTCTGACCGTCCTCTTCTTTCCGATGTCTGTGACGATATCTGAAAGGTACGAGAGGAACGTGTATCAGTATCTTGATACCTGTCAGGCTTTCTTAAATTATCCCTATTCCTGAGGTTATACCTCCTTTCAGAGGGCTCCTTTTGAGGAGACCTACCTCGGGATTGAGAACGTTTCTCGTTTGAATTTTGTTTATTAGTTTCCCACTTCTTTTTAGAAGATGTAGGAGTTTGTTTAATAGAGTCCTTCTCAGGACTTTCAGATAGTTTTGGCTTCAAAGGTTTTCCACCCAAACTATCTCTGCCTAATTCTGCATAAGATTGTTCTATTATTCTGGGTAGTTCTGTTTGATGTTCTGTTATATCAAATTCCCTTAAGCGTTGGCGGATCGCCACTGATGCTGCCTCCCCTTTAATATTAGATACTATTATTGTTGAGACCTGGTCGAAGTTTTTCAGTAATTTCATACCTAAATTCAGAGCAGGCTCTGCCCCGTATTCGTTTTGAATTTGTTTCAGGACATCTGGTATTACTGCAATTGACGGAACACCATGTGTTTTAGTATAGATGGCAGCAAAGACCGCGCCCCAAGTGGTGTAGTCTTCCAGTTGTGGTGTGATCCCCATTGGTAAACAGATTGTTAGGATTCTGTGTTTCTCATAAGGGCTAGTATTTGGAAATACTGCTTTGATTTGAGTGATTTTTTGAGCTATCCAGAATGGAATTTGCTCACGTTTTGTGGGCATTTTACCCATGACTGCGTATAAAGTCTGTGGTGTAATTTTTTGTGTATTCCCCTGTTGAGGGGTTTGATTTGGAATGGTCAATGGTGGTTGGACTGTGAAAGTCTGCATGACATATTGGACTAATTGTCTGTAAATTTTTATTAACTCTTGTAGTTGAGTAAGTAATTCCTCGTCTGACATTATATCGAGGTCAGGATGAGGAGTGTAGCCGGCTAGAATCGGCCATGTTGCTCCTGGTCTACCTAGTGGACCGAGCCTGGTAATGTTTCTGTGATGTTTTAGGGCGCCTTTAAACCAGAGTTGATGCTCCTGGTATGTTAGTGGAATTTCAATATCCTCGAAAGGAATATATTCCTCTGGTGGTTCATCTTCTTTGTAGAAGTGAAACACTCTTGTTACTGGATTTGATTCTGGGAATACTATCCATGAATAGAATACCTCTGTCTGAAAGAATTCGTGTGCCTCTATCACGAAAACTGCTCTACCCCCTCTTGGTGGTAGGCCGTGTTTTATAAGTTTTAGAGTGATGGCTCTTCTTAAATTTGGAGCGATGTCTATAACACCCTCCTCGGTTTCATTTAAACCTGTAAGGTTAAAAGCTGTTACGACTGGTTGAGCTGCAGCTACACTGTTCCCGGTGTCATCGTCCCCGTGATTGGACATTTGTTTTTTGAAAAATGTAGTACAAGTTTCAAGGATACAAAAGATAAGGTGCACAATATTTTGGAACACTGTATCCTTCAACGTTGATTAAACCAAAATAGCTAATCTATAGGTTTTTTGTCCTATTTAGCTTTGGCGGATATTTAACCCTACCCACTCGAGACGTCTTATGGAGTATGTGAGTAGGGGTTTCTGAGAGAAAAGCACGACTGAGTTACTCAGTATCTAGCGTTAAATTAGTGCCTTACCAAACCGTTGGGCGCCATGTAGTGTAGTTCCTATTTCCCTAATAGGCTCTGCGCATTGGAATAATATACCCTATAGGTTTGACATAGGACTGAGGTCGGTATGTCCCTATCGAGTATATTAAACTTAATTACTTTGTGCCAGCTAGCTCAGAGGCCACTAGAAACTCCTTGTAAACAAGAAGGGAGTAGTTTCTGGCAACCGCATAAACATGACAACTTTGTTTCCCTTTAGAATCGGAACACTTCTCAGAATCGTGGAAACAATAGATAACAGTTTCACTCAGCTAATCGTGCATGCTTAGTTTCCTCAGAGTTACACAGAAAGAATAGACGGGTGTTTCAATAAAAGGTATTATTGAACAGTCTTGTTTCTCGTGTAAGAGATATGAGCTGTTATGATCACAAGACAGTATGCAAGATATATAATGTACAGCGTAAGCAGTAGAAATAAATAATACTGCGCTAGCATTATCTTTTAGCATATATTCACGTACATAAATAACATGAGTACTCATACAATGCTTCTCTAAGCTAGTTCTACCCCAATGTACCTAACCTGGTCTAGGTGTAGGGAAAGGTAAGAAGTAGGTGAAGTATTCTCTAGTATGGTATACTAAGAGTATGTTAAGTCTAGTATGCCAAGAGTCCCTCTAGGTTCTAGTCAGCTCCATACCTTGAGAATGAGAGAGGTGGGAATCTCCTGCCGGATCTCAAACTCTAACACCCCGCGAAGGGAGTCAGAACACTGGAAGCTGGATTCTTCTGCGAGCAGGAATGACAGCGTCTTCTCAGTGCGTCAGGCCGGGATACGGGCTCCTCTGAAGTCGAGGTCTCCTCTAACTTGCTTGGGCAAGGGAAGGTATATTTATACCTGGTAGGTGCCTTGGAATGTTAGCATTGACGTGAAGTCGGACAGAGGAAGACGGCAGGAATGAACCCTTAAGGTATAACGGTTCATGCATAATAGATGAGTTCCTGGAGAAATCAATAATCCTGTGCTAGGGGAACTCCCAAGAGCTTAAGGGTCTGGTTTCTAAGAACTCGTTGTGACGTTAGGGTGGACGGATGTCAGTGACCATGCCTGTATTTGGAGTGCACGGCTAATGCCTAAATAAGGACTGGGATTCTATGCCTATATAAGGGCAATGCGAATTGTGCCTATATACGGACACCTAAAGCGGAATACAACAAGGGAGTGAAGAGCTCTTTTAGGAATATACCATTGAAACCGACATTTCAGATATTCTGGTCCTGTTCCTTGGAGGGCCTTAAAAACGGTGCATAAGGATTTAAAACGCACCCGTTTTCTGACTGGCAGCCAATGAAGTCTTTTAATTTCCTTGGTAACTGAAACAAATTTTTGCGTGCCGGTGAGCAGTGTTGCTGCCGAATTTTGCAGAAGTTAGAGTTTATTTAGGTGTCGCTCTTGAATATTCAGGTAGAGGCTGTTGCAATAGTCCAGCCTTGATAGAATGAGAGATGTAATAACTATTTGTTTACTGTCCTCCGGCAGAAAAGGCATTATTTTCTTGATCATTCTGAGACAGTGGAAGGTGGCTGAAGCGACGACATTTATCTGGTCTCCAAAGGTGAGTTTATTGACGACTATGACTCCCAAATTCTTTGCTTTCCTGGTGGGTTTTGGAAGGGAGCCCAATTCTTCCGGCCACCAATCGGGGGTCCAGAAATTGGCATTGTTTCCAAAGATTATGATCTCAGTCTTGCCCGAATTAAGCTTCAAGCAGTTCTGCGTCATCCACATCTTGACTGATTTCATACAGTCGTGAAACCTCTTACCCTTTTCTAGTTCCTGCCCTGGAAGCAGAGACACAACAATTTGCGTGTCATCCGCATATGAAGTAAGATAAAAACCGAAAGATCTAATCAGGGCGGCCAGGGAGGATACATAGACATTGAAAAGGGTGGGGCTAAGGGATGACCCCTGCGGCACTCCACAGGGTAGAGAGAAAGGTTTTGAGCAGTAGTTATCAAGAGACACAATTTGTGTTCTTTCAGTTAGGAAAGCTTTTAGTAGCTTCCAGGCTTTTCCCTGAATCCCGCATGCTGACAAACGATCCATCAGGAGATCGTGATGGACCGTATCGAAGGCCGCAGAGAGATCCAGCATAATCAATGCTGCATTCCCTCCCTGAGCCAGAGCTTCCGCGATTTCTTCTGTGGATTTTATGAGTGCTGACTCTGTGCTATGTCCTTTTCTGAATCCATATTGAGTAGGATCCAGAGTATGATTTGCATGGAGAAAGGCACTAAGCTGTGAATTCATGGCTTTCTCTACCAATTTGGCCGGCAGTGGAAGGCGAGAGATTGGCCGGAAGTTATTAGGATTCTTAGGATCTAAATTATGCTTTTCAGCAATGGAAGAATTGATGTTAGCTTCCATGTTTTGGGGAAGTGCCCTGATTCAAACATGGCATTAAATAGGGGGGTAAGCGACATAGCAATAGGTTCAGGGGCTAATTTGATCACCGAGACTGGGCAGGGATCATAAGGAGAGCCTGATCTGATAGACGCAAGAAGCGTTGTTGTATCATTCGTGGACAGTGGAAGAAATGTATCCAGGGTGGGCAGTGGGACAGTTGTTAGTTTAGTCCCTGCAATTGGAATATCCGTCCTTCCCAGCGGGGAGAAGTTAAAGGACGAGAAGATGAGCTCCACCTTTTTTAAAAAGAAGGTGGCAATTTCCTCACAAAGCTCTTGACTACACTGAATTTTAGGTGGGCAGGGGGAAGCCAATCTAGATACCGTCCTAAAAAGTTATTTGGTTGAACATTTGGCTAATTTAATTTGGTTTGCAAAAAATGCTCTTTTTATATTAAATAGGAGTCTTTTGTAGACCGTAAGACTTTGTTTGTATAGTTCTTTCTCTGCTTCGTTATATTCTCTTCTCCATTTGCGTTCTTGACGCTTACAAGTGAGTTTTTGTTTCCTTAATTCTTCAGAGTACCAGGGGGCTGTTGGTTGGGATCGTTTGGGATGCAGAGTTTTCACGGGGGCTAGTTTTTTGCAGGCTGACTTCACCCACTTTGTATACCACATAGTGGCCTCCTCAACTTCTGTGGGCAACGGGCAGGCCTTCGCGGTGAGCAGATCTTCTAATTCTGTGCCCTTGATTTTGTTCCATGCTCTTAGCTCTATCTGACTCTTAGGGGCCCCAATGCTATTGTGTCGGTCAGGAAGGGCCAACTCGAACTGGATTGCTGCGTGGTCTGTCCAGACAAGTGGCAACAATCCAGTACAGGTTAGCTGTGGATGGTTAGAAAAAAATCCCATCCTAAGTATGGCCTGCAACATGAGTGGGACCATTTACATGTTGTTTTAAATCAACGCTGTTCATCATATCTACAAGAGTGGCTGTGTCAGGGTCGGTGGGTGCTTCCAAATGATAGTTAAAGTCCCCAAGAATGGTAACGATAATACAGCTACTTGAAAGCTATGAACGAACACTCTCAGTGCCTTTCAGTGGTTCTCAGGCTGGTTCCAGTGAGGTCCTATCATTCATAACTTGAGCCAATTATCGATGTGCTGTCACGGTTACAGGTAAATGTAGTGTTGCTGACTCGGACAGAGCACTGATCATTCTGACGCTGCAGCCCATCGCCTCTGCACAGGATCCTGCAAGAGCCCCAGACGATGTGTACAAATCAGGACAAGCTGTCGCATCAAGAAAGAAAATGCATTACTCAGCAAAGCAGCAGTGAGTCTGTGAAGGAGGCCAGAGGAGTGAATGAGGAGGGGGAGGAGAGATGTAGTGGAGGCTGACTTACAAAAGGTGTGGTGAGCTGTTCAGCCGTGGTCCGTGCAGGTAACAGCGGCGGGTCGGTGGGGCCGTGTAAGGGGAGATTTCAAGGGACGATGCAGAGGGAAAATGAAATAAATAATAAATTTTCCCTCTGCATCGTCCCTCGAAATCCCACCTTACACGGCCCCACCGCTGTTGCCTGCAAGGACCGTGGCTGGAGCTGTCAAGGAGAAGGTTTCAGTTTTTGTATCTTTAGCAGCCCACAAGAAATTCAGAAAGACGGGGCTGCCAAAAGCCAAGTCAATGCTCTTGCTGTTAACCTGCTCAAATTAATGCAGTACAGTTACTCGTGACCGTATGCACAAGCAACAAACGCATGCAGGACTTCCAAGAGTTAACATGAGCCAGTTATCACCTTGTCCCTCTTTCCCACAATGAATAGCAAGCATGGCTGGTTCACTTGGCACTTGCTATCAGTATTACATTATAATTTAAGACTGTTATGGAGAGGCGTGTGCACAGGTCATGTCATGTGGATTGTCAATAAATCACATATCCTGCTGTGTAGCGCAAAGAGACGGATGGATTTTGGTTTTGGAGCTACAAAGTATTTGAAGCATAGTACGCCAACCAGGGTAACTCCAGAGAAGACTTTTCATATATCCATGCCAGTTTTCCATCAGGTTAATCAAATAAAGTGACAAAAAGACATGGACACGCCTATTTATTGGGAATCCATTTAACAAATGATTGTGTTGTGTGTAATGTAACAATGAGTTACTGCAGTGGTGTTAACTGCACTAAATTAACAGACAATTGCTATCTCGTACAGTATGGTTTAGGGAGCTGAAGTTTTGCTGGTGACAAATGCAGTGTTATTGATGTTGTGACTTGGAATTCCAGAAAGTCAGGCTTAGCCTTCTCTCCTGCCAAAGTTTGCAAATTGGGTACCATAAATGTGACCATAATAGCATATGTTATTTTTACTGCTTAGAAATGATTTGTGCTATATATTTATTGTTATTGTTTGTAAAATGAAAGCAAAGAGTTTGATACATGGGCCATTTTCCCGATAGTGGACAACTTCTTGTGCCAGTTCCAGTCAGCTGAAAGCTGTTTTAAGAAGGTTCTAGACTACTATATTCCAAAAAGGGGGAATTTTTGTTACTTTTCTCACTATATGAATATAACTGTTGTTCTTCTCACTATAAAGTGTCACCCAAAGTGTTGCACATGTGCATTGCAATGTCACACATAAGTGCCATGAAAACATGTGAATCTCACACATAAGCAAAATGAAACCTTGTCAACTATGCACAGTACACTGACTGGGTCTGGGACCAGATACACTCGCAGTCATACACCGCACACTGGCCGGCACTGTGCATGGGCGGCTGCCCCTGGCCTGAGAGTTTCTGACTGGGTCCGGGGGGGCCCACTCCATGTACTTTGTTGGGGGCCCCCTCAAGTTTCGTTACGCCACTGTCCCAAACTACCCTTTCTATTTTGTCTCTCTTCTATAATAAGTGTGATGTTTTTGATTAAACATGCGACTGATCGTCACTGTTGCCTGGACCCTGCTGTTCACCTCTACCCTCCTGGGAAGAAGCTGGATATAAATGCAGTGTAAACTGTGTTTCTAAGTGTCCTGAAAACTGAGAGTCACCCACACTCACTTGCTGTCTGGGAGTGCTCGTGTGTCTTGGCTTTGACATCTGTGGGGCAACATTAGGGGATCCCTTTGGGGATTGTGAAGGGGTCTCAACTTCAGGATTCTCAAATCCCACTGCGGCTTCACTGCAGCTTCCTGTAGCTGTGTCAGTGGATAAATGCCAGGTACATTGGAAGAAGTAGTGATAGGGTCATAGAGAGGTCGGAGAGCGGATGGGGTACTAGGAGTATCAACATTTGAGGAGATGCTAGACTTTTCACAAAAAACTCACCATAAAGCTAAGGTGGCTTCTCCCTTCTGCAATTTAGCTCCTGCATATTTACTCTTAAGGTGTGTAGCAATGTGCTCTAATATTTTGTCATCAAATGGCCTTTCCTTTGGTCATGGATATGTGTGCTTCTGAGTAGCCTTAACCCACTCCTGACAATACTTATACAACCTCTTCTGATGTCTTTTGCACATGCTCTAAGTGAGTCTCCATAATCCCCCGTATTTCTAACAAGTTTGCAATTTAACTTTTACCTGTCTGCTCAATATTTCTCCTTTTAAAATTTCACACTATTCCTCATAAACAAGAAATCCATCAATTTGTCTTTTCAGTCATATGTTAAATACTAAACGACATAACAACATAATGCAACAACATTATAAAACAACATCACTCTGTGGCCACATTCCTATTACATGCGCACACACATTCACCATTAACATATTTAAAATATGAACACTTCAACTACTTCTAAATGTTAATCACCATAGTTTTGACTCTAAACGGTAAATACTGTCGGCAGCACCTGGCCACTTCCCTCCGCGCTCAAGAGAGGATAACCCTCAAACCATGCGTCTCATAGACAATAGAATGACTTCTGGTCATTAGGTCCAGGATAGTAATTTGAGTGTTCAGATCGTACTTAGAGGTAAAGTTTAGCGACAACAGCCTTTCAGCTGTCCCTCTATGTCAAATATTGGAACACATATTGGCAACCCAACTTCGAATCACCCTCATTGACCACTTCCAACTTTATGTTGGGATATACACTCTACCGAATACGCAGCGCCTTAACTTAATATTGTACAACACAGGCCCACAATCTTGCATGCAATAACCTTATAACCTTACATTTACATTACATTTGTGTTTACCATTGCCAGCAAGACAGGATATACAAAACATGAAACAAAGTCTGCATTGTCCTCACCTTAAAGACGGCAATCGCTGGGCCCTACCCATCCCCTGTGAATAGGCAGAACTTTAGAGAACACAGTGTCTGCTTACCTCATCAAAGATACACAATGATCTATGCAGCGGGGGTAGGCGGTGCTCCGGTGACAGCAGTCGGTTGAGGGCAAAAGGGAGTCCTATGCTGGTTCGCCAAATGTTGCAGGGTAACTTAAAATAAAGAAAAAAGACAAGACTCCTTTTGGCAAGGCAAACACAGCTTTATACTGTCGCAGCAGGGAGAGCAGCTTTCCCTACAAAGGGTAAACAGCTGGTCTCAATTTGCTGCTTCACAGGCATCCACTTTTATAGCAAAATGTACAATGCTTCTTGCAAAGGTCAAATAATAATTTACTAAGCAGTTACACATTGGTTATAGAAAGCATCTTGTCATTTGTGTTCCTAGCCCCTTAACCTATTCCCTACATATTCTTCATTGTAATTCTAACAATGTTACTTAGACATGTACTTGCTCCTTTTGAATGCATGTATATTTGTGTGCGTGTCTTATCGCTCTGCTCCCAGGACCTCTTATCAGATTCTGGGCACTCTTGGTTAAAGCTACTGCTCCTATTCTTCAATCATTTTCTTACTTTGCTGAAACAACAGGATACGTGCCTGTGTGCTAAGACCATAAATTTCTTCAAGCTTACAAACACTGGTTTCCCTTTAACTAGAGCCTTGCAGGTCATGCACTCTATTTTCAAGTGAACTCTTCACCTCTCTGGCATCAGCACAGATTTTAGGCCTAAACTGCTCTTTCACCACGCATACTTTTATATTGTTTTCTACCAATGTCTGCTGTAGCGTAATTTCTTCACGTTTCATTTAATCTCCTACAGAGGCCGCCCATTGTTTACCACTGGTTGGCTTCATTGGTACTCTCATTTGCTTGATTCTTATTGGACAGTTTCTGTAGGCTTCCTTCCTCTTTGTGTGTTTGTCCCTCTGCTGGAGCATGGAAGCCTTACTGGTGTCCTTCCTCTGCACATCTTTTCAGGCTCTACTTTTTATTTTTGTTTAAGTACTCTGAGAGAGTGTGTTTTTCAGCTGTCTCCCTTGTGTACTTCTCGTCCTCTCTGTTCCTCCCCTAGTCCCTCAAGCCTGATGATCTTCTGTTGTCCATGTGCTTGTACCCAAACCCTCCCTCCCTCTCACACACTGTTGTCCGGCTACCTTTTTTGGTTTTGGCTGAATGAAACTGCGTAAAATCAGGAGAAGGCACCTTCTGGGGACACATAACTCTACATGTCTGCTAAATTTGGTTCACTTTCGCCCAACCATTTCCCCGATTTTTGTAAAGATAGCCCCCTGGAATTTTCTAGTGGAAATTGTACTTCTGCCCCCCACCTAATAATTTGTCTTCCCTTTGATCATTCTGTACCAAATGTGGCAAAATACGAACAGGTGCAGTAAATTTTTATTTGGGAAGTTTCATTCAAATTGGTAAAGAGGGAGTCAAAGGTATAAGCAGTATTAAAAGCATCTTTCCTCCCATTTCACCCATAACTAAATAGGTGCAAATGCTTCCTCATCAATATATAAGACATATGTAAGGACTTAACTGTCCTTCAGAAAAGAAAGTGTATGTCTTTTGTACAGTCATGCAAAATAAAATGTATACGTAGACTGTCCATAAACACAAAATTGATCGATGCGCTCATATAAAGATGGTTAAAATACAGAGAATGTTATGTGGTTGCAGTTGTACAGGAGTATTAAGGGCAATTTAATCTACTTCGTGTACCCTGAGCGCCATTTTGATTTTGTTCAATGTAAGTACCTAAAACCTCTTGCAGGGCAAACTAATGGCTTTCTGTAACCCTTTAGAATTAGAGCATATTGGATGTAGGATTTGTATGATACTGGTTACTTTGTAATACGGTCTGTGTAATGGATGCTATGCCAACCAGAGCTATGTGCATAAATCCAACTTTAAAATTGATAAACAAATAGATAACAAAACTCTATGGTGTTAAGAAGCATGTAATATTGTTGCACCGCGGGCCATGATTCAGCCCGCGGTGCTGCCTGCTTCCTCCTTGCGGGCCGCGGTGCAGCCTGCGGCACCTCCCTCTTCTCATTGGGCACGTTGCGATTCTGCGCGGCGGGCTGCTTGTTGCTGTTCTGGTGTCGCAGTGCATTCTGCAACGCCTACTCCCATTTTGTGTCGAGCATGCCGCAGAGCTACGCGGCGGTCCATTGTTTAATATTTGGCATGTCAGGACTGCCGCAGCTCCAATCTTGGAACTGCGGCTTCCTATATACACTATGTTGGGCACTATTCATTTACCTTTTTTCACTGGGTGATAATATTTTTCTTTTCTTCATTCTTCTTGGGGCCATCTTGTTGCCTTCCACCTTCTCATGATTCCACAATCTTGGTTCCAGAAGGCCTTGGGAAGGTTTTGTTCTACCATTCTAAGATGGCAACCTTCATATTCTGTTAATTATCCTTTTCCCTATCCAAGATGGTGGTTGCTTACTTCCTGTTTGGTCACTTCCTGTTCATAGGTATTTAAAGGGCTGAATCCTTAATTTCCTTGCGTTGCAACACTCCTTGCTCCTGCTGGTGTGTCCTCGCTCCTTTTGGTGACCTGTGCTCCTGCTTGGTGTATTTTGCTTCCTGTTGGTGTACCTTTGTTTCCGATTAGCGCTTTCTGTTCCAGTTTGGATTCCTTGAAGCCTTCTACTTCTATTTGCAATTCTTGCCTTCTATTTTCCCTCTTTGCTGATGTTTGCACTTATTGTGGATACTTTCCTTCCTTTCCGTTCTTGGAGTCTCCGCTCCTATCAGAGGTTTTTCCCTACGGGGTTTTTCCCTCTTGGGACTCCTTTTGGAAAGCACAGTCTGCTCTGGCTTTTCATTGTCGGCAGCACCGTGGCTACCAGAAAGGCTCGCTCTTACCTCGGACAGACCAAAACCCTCAAGAACCGAAGTCGAGAATCTCTCCAACACGCCAGAACTGGTAAGAACATTACAAGTCGTAACAAATATATATATTTAGCTCAATATTTTTTCTTTTTTTTGTATACCAAGAGAATTGAAAAAAGAAGAAACAAAGTCTTTGTAAAAACAAGGATCAGTGGCTGCCCCCACTTTCATGGAAAGAATATCAACCACTGGTGAATTCCTAGTTAGGGCTAGATTACAAGAATGGTAGGTGTAATCAAACATGGATCAGGAAAGAGGAGCATCGCTAGGCAACAGAATAACGTTGCAAAAGTCCCCTGTGGGTTTTTGGTTTCAGCTATAATGGATTCCTGGAATATTATGGCAAAGTTGAGAGTACGTGTCAGGCTGGGTTCTCTATATCATGCAGTTTCAGGGGCCAACGTGCTCTTTACAAGGCGAAAGGTCAGGGCCTGGTGATCACCAGCACTCAAGAGGGCAAGTCTGTAACAGAAAGTGGGTGTCAAAAAAGTGCCATTCTGTGGGTGAATGTGGGTAATGAAAGTGGGTAAGCAGCCTGACACAATGTTTATCACAGTCTGAATAAAGCATAAAAGAACAGCCTAGGTTTGTGTTATACAACACTTTGAGTAATATCTTACATAACTTAATATATTTACAATAAAAACAATTGATTAACTTATAAAAGCACAAAGTCCAATATTAAACACAATGTTAAATAAACTTAGCAGTGGTACAATCAACCAGTAATCTCACATTGAGAATGGTAGTCTCATATAAGCACCAAGGCGAGTTAGGCAAATGTTAAGACGCAGTATAGAAATCATGGCCCATTACTAAACTAAATGCCATGTTTGCAAACATCCAGCGTTCACAAAACTAGATATAAATGTGGAACCTAGGAGTATATACCTACTGTGAAGCAGTATGGGACTTGTAGTCCGATAATGTAGAGTTCAAAAATTGCTAAAATTTGCGAACTATAAAACACACTATAACACAATGTAGGATCACAATTTTCCTGCTTAAACACAGATTACTTTGTAGCAACAGAAATTGTTAACATTTGCAACCCTACAGTTTTGCAAACTCCTAAAACAACTCATCGCAAAGCCACCACAAGTCCATTCTAAAACTATTATGTTCACAAATCAGTTAATGAGGTTGATCCTTCAGCAGCCAACCTCCATTTTGCAGTGATGGGTAGAGTGTAGTTGTGATCTTGTCAGTGTTGCTGGACTCCTTGTGCTGTCTGATTCCTTTCGCACAGGTCAAGGCCACTAGAAGGTAGAAGGTAGAAGGCAGACAGAGCTTCAGTGGGACTACAGGCTTGGCTCTAGCCAAGAAGAAATGTGCAACATGCCAACTACTCACTTACTCTTGCAGCACATTGGGTCATACAGATCCTCACACCTCAGTGTCAGTGAGCTATTTGGTACCTCCAGCTTATGTTGCTATAACTGGACAGCCAGGCAAATGCAAACGTCTGACCAGTGCATCCTTACACATTCAAGTGCCCAACTAATCACATTGGTTCAGAGTTTCCCTCCTTGCAGAGGAATCTTGCATACCAGGAAACTTTGCCCCTAGGCAGGGCCTCAAGTTAACCCTTTTGAATCTCCTTGGCAGGACGCCATCTGTCTCCCCTCCAGACAAGCTAAAGCAAAAGAGCAAGAAGAAATGGGGGAATAGAGTTGTACTCTGTGGCCAGCACTCATCCCCTATCTTGTAAACAAACATTCATATATTTTAATAAATGTTCATGAAAAGTTACTAGTAACCATAATCCTAAAATTCCAAAGCTGGCTTAATTTATCAAACTGGGCCCTGCGCTAAATGGCAGTTATGGGCATGATATCACTTTTGAGTACACTTGTGACTGCACTGTCTGCTTCTCAAACATGGGTCAGTTACGAATCTACTGGCCAAATGATGTGGGATTAAATAACTAGTGGGAAATGGGGAATTACCACTGGGTTCCCCTGGATAAACTCCTCAGTTGAGGGGACCCAGTGGGTCCAACCCCTAATCTCACTGCACACCTTAACTTGAGGGACTGATGGTTGTGGTAACTGTTTTTCAAGAGGAGTGAATGGACGGGCAACCATGCCTAGTTGTAATGGGCACCTACGTAGGGCTTTCACGCAGATCTTTAAATATTTTTGCTTTTTGAGGCAAAATTCTATAGGTCTCTTTTAGGGCCTGGTGTACATATAAGTGTGAAGTTTAAGACAAAGGTAATAATGCTGTCTTCCCTGGATCTGAATTCAGCTGCTGCTTTTGCTCAAGAAGGTTTCAGGATCACTTATTTTCTTAATCTTGAATTATAGCATCTGTAGTTTTTCTAACTTGAAAATGTGTTCCCCTACCTTAGTTCACACGGAACAAGCATAATAGCCCCAGCTGTCAGTAAGTGCCTCTGTCTCCCTGACCTATGCTACAATAGGAGATTGCCACAGACCTTACTTGTTAAGCAGTGCTGGCTGAAGCATGAGATGTTTCTGCCATGCCCTCCTCTTACTTCACTGTAACAGCTGAAGTCAGGTCTATAGCTGGTGACCACCAAATCACAGAGCAGAGAGCGATCCCGAGTTGCTTTTTTCCAGCTTCATAGACTTTACTTGCTGTCTGCTAACTGGCCTGGAAGGTCGGGCTGGACTGTTCCCATGGGGAGCACGGTCAAGACTGATTTGCATACAGCTGGGACCAAACTGGAATGGCATGATGAGCAAAAAAACAATTGATTTAAGCCCAGATCTCTGTACTGGAGGTGAATGTTTGACAATGTTCAGCATTCCATCCATCATCTTTTTATGTTGTTATAGTCACCCCAAGTGGGAAGGGTACACGTGAGAAGGGTATGCCCAGATTTGGGTCCCATGCTCACTATGCCATTGGATTCAAGCTAGCCTGGCTGATGAGGGGTGATACCCTGAAACCTGTCCCAGGGAAGACCTGACCTGGCAGGTCGGGCTGGACTGTTCCCATGGGGAGCATTGTAAAATACTAATTTGCAATAGCTTGGTCTGAACTGAAATGGTATGGTGAGCACAAAAAAAATTATGGATTTAGGCCCAGATCTCTGCACTGGGGTGAATGTTTGACAAGGTTCAGCATTCCACCCATCATCTTTTTGTGTTGTTCTATGCAACACTCATAACCAGAGACAAGCATAGCTTGGATACCAGGAACAGTGCTAATTCTGATGAGGACAACTCAGAAATCCTGGGGATGCATCAGAGAGTCAAAGACTGACTTGCACCATTGCCACTCCCTCAATGCTGCTTCAGGTGGAGTACACCTTGAAGTAAAATCTAAGCAAACAATGACATAGACATGATGTGCCAAACATGAGCTTTATTCTGCATTCTTAAATGAGTTACTAGCACTGAAATTAAAGATTGTAGCCATATTCTCTGTCAGTATATAGCGTAGCCAGAGCTCCCTTCATCATCTTCGCTGGGTGTGTTGTTTCTCCTTCCGAGTACCTTTTCGCATATCTGCTAAAATGTGCTCATGGGATCCATATTGAGTGATATTACTACATATTCCCTTTACTTTTGTGGTTAGTCCTGATCAGTTACAGCAGTAAGTCTTTTTCAAGGGGCCAGAAATAGCAATGAGGGCAAGGAACTTTGGAAGTGGGAGCACAAAGTTGAAATTAGCCTTTTCCTTTCAGCAGTACAAGCTCTCCTTACCTGATAGGTGGAGACTTGGTTTGCCTCTTCCTGTAAGTGAAGTCCTTCATCTTTGATGACCCTGATGCCCTTGATGACAGTAAGTTGCCATTTCCTTCTGACTTTGAGTCCAGATCTTCTTTCCAAAGATAAATTCTGCAGGGGATTTTCTGTAGTTCCATGAGGTGTTTTCACAATAGTCTCTGGCTGACAGAGGACACTAGATACCCCTATATTCATGTCAGTGTCCCCACATTTTCACCCATTTGTGGGGGCAACCCCAGCCTTCATACAACAGCCGCTCAGCCAGCATACACCAGTCCATATCACGTTTCCAGTCTCCCATTTGTGGCACATGATCCGCACCCCACATTTTAGCAACATTCTGTTTAGCCACAGCCCAACCCAGGATGATCCATATACTTTCCATACGGAGCAAATATGTTTCCTCCCAGAAATTTAGGAGACACCATTTCGCTGAGGCGGTGAGGGGTGCCCACACACTTCACTCTGACAGCCAATCACCGCCACCCAGAAGCCCTGCAGAGGTGGGCAGTCCCAAATCATATGATAAAACGTACCAGCATGGCCACAGCCTCTTCGGCAAGTAACAGTCGGCCCCCTCCCCATTTTAACCAGTGTGGTCTGAGAGTAATAGGAGCGGTGGAGGATCTTCAAATGGACTAGGCGAAAACTTGACTATATAGCCACCTCTCTAGGGGATGCCAGGGCCTCCACCCATTCGCCCTCCTCTAGGCCCCGAAAGCTTGAAACCAGCGCTCCTTTAATTGTGTCAGGGCATCAGGTGTATTGTTGAGTAATTTTTGGTACGTCACAGATGTGGCTTTTCGCGGCATGTATTGATCTAGTAATCTGTCCTCTAGGGGCTCGGGCTCCAGAAGCACCGTTTGCTTTGGCAGTACTGCCCTCAGGGTGTGGCGTACCTGTATGTAGCTATATGTTTCAGCAGGTGCCAATAAATCACACTGTAGGTCTGTGAGGGGGATCTCCTTGGTTCCACAAGTCGCCCGCCCGGGAGAGACCAATAAGGCCCAGTTTATCGAAGCCTGGTAACTGTCCCAGTGTACCCAATGCTGCGGTGTCCATAGGGGGGTAGCCTGTGTGATCCTGCCCTTCCAGCCAAGGCCTGTGTGGCTGTATGGCAGGGGTCAACCACGGTTGCAGTGGGACGATGAAGGTTAAGGTGCTTTGGGGTACCGTAGCGAGTCCCAAGATGTCCCTTCGGCTGCATCACCAACCTATCCATCCGTAAGGCTGGTTCCTCTTTGGAGCGAAAGACCCAACCATTAATTGTAGTCAGTTGCACCGCCCAGTAATATTTTTGAATGTTGGTTAGTGCCACTCGCCCGTCATACCATCCCCTCATCAATTTGTGTCATGCTATCCATGCAAGGCCTCCGTCTCAGAGCAACGCCCTGATCTCGCCCTCGGTTTTCTTGAAATATGATTTATGGACAAAGTATGGTGAAGTTTGCAAGACAGAGAAACCGAGGTAGGGACATCATCTTAAATTTTTTTTTCATAATTCTTGAATCACAGGTGACACAAAGTGGGTAACATTGTCACTACCTTCAGAGAGTAATTTCAAACCTAGGGATAAAACTCTAAGTCGTTTTTTGGCAACAGTGATTGCATCAGATCGAGCAGGACAAACTTTAGTCCATCGGAAAAACATACATACATACTAGACCCAAAAGTTAGACATAAGATCAACTTCAAGGCATTTGAATAAAATCAATTTGGGTGTGGACGATGGGACCCCATGGAGGTGGCTGGGCAGTGGAGGTGGTTTTTCCACCCTTCCCAATGCTTGGCAAGTGGCACAGGATTGTCAATACTGTTGGGCAATAGAAGGGAGGAAGGGAGCATACCAGCGAGCACTGGCGGCACAGATCACGCTGTTTCTGGTAATATTTGCAACACCATAGTACAGTGAGGCAAGGTTTGGGAGTAATACTTTTGGCGCAACCTCCCTCCCTAGTTTGATCCTCCACATTCCATCTGAGTCCTATTTATAGTACAGCTTTACCAAACACTTGTTTCATCATTGGGTGAACATTCTTATAATTCAGTAAGATGCATTCCTTCATGTACACTCTCAGGCATGTGACAAAAGAGTCAACAGTCTCCCTGGGATCTTGATGCATGGAATAAAAAACATATCACTAAATCCAGATTTTTCTCAGCAAAAATATTTTTGTAAGGCTTTTCTTCATATTCAAATATGTATCAGTCTCTCTGACTGGAAGCTCAACTGGGATATTGTCCATGCCAGGCACAGCACAATGCATCAGCAAGCAGCTCGCTCCTGCTCTCATTGTCATTCACTCCCATGGCAGTAATGTAAATCTTAAAATGGTTCAACTTGGATTCGAGATTCACTTGCAATGGTACCCGTATAAAGTGGAAAAATAACTTTTTTTAAACTTGTTTGACTTTAAAAAATTGTGAGCCTTCCACCCAAACTTGGAGTGTTGGACAGTATGGGGTGGGTCTGCCCAGTAATGTCTTGGTTCCAACGTCTGCCAAGTTTACCACTCTAAAGTAAATACTATAGCATTGAAGGGCATGCTTAGAGGGCTGACACTAAAAGGGAATCTGCAAATGTGTCAAAAAGAACATAGGAGAAATGTGTGACCTATGCTTCTTCTTGTGGGGATTGGGTTTAAATACTTTCTTCTAACACGCAATATGAAATAATAGGATTGAAGTCTATGGGAGGCATTTATTTTATTTGTAGTGTAAAAACTTGCCCAAGGAGGGCGACACTTTTCAAATAAGAAAGAATTGAGATATGTGATATTGGTCACACACAACATTGGTATAAAAATGTGGGAAGCATATTTCTCGTGAAATGTTGAATTAGTAAATATTTGTGTTTTTGTTGAATTGATGTAAATTGGTGATTTTTTTCATTGCTTTAAAAGCCCCAAAAGTGTAGCGTGAACTTGCCAATATCCAGTCCATGATAGTATTATTAGTGCAATCACATTGTTCAAGAAAACTACCCGTTCAACGTTACATAGAAATTGTTTAGTCTATTATATGGTTTTCTTTTTGGAATTATACAGTCTAATAATAATTTAATACAAAGTAGTGTGCATTGTAATTTGTTATACAAACAAATATAAACTTCCTTAGGATAGTTAAAATATTTGAGCAGGTTTTTAGGTTGAGCCCATCAGACAGCAAACCTGTCTGGTTACAAAAGACTATTGTCAGCTTACCAAGATCTTACACTGAAGTAAAATCCCACCCTTTGCATAGCAATGGTTGCCTTTATTGACCCTGTCATTTGCTTGCTTCTTATTCCATGACTTGCTTTGTCAAGTTTGTGTTTGTCTCTCCACTGCTCACTTTTAGGGAACTACTTTTATTGTGTTTTCTTAAGCACTTCTTAAGAGTGCATGTGTTTTCTAGCTGTCTCCCTATTTGCTTCTCCACCACAGGCTCTGCTCTGTCTCCTCTGTGTGCTTCTCTTTCCCCGAGTCCCTCTTTCATCTGTGTGCTTCTCTCCCACACTGCTGCTCTCTTTTGTCTGTATGCTTCCCCTCTCGCCTCTACGAGTTCTGTGTTGCTCTCTCTCACCCATGTGCTTCACTGGTAGTCTCACCCTCTTGTGCTTTTTTCTCCCATCCTATGTATGCTACTTTTCCTTCTCGTCCCTCATCAGCACCTCTGTTGCCCCCCACACCCACTGAACACCTGTCGTCCTTTTCTTATAAATTTCCGCTTTCACACTAAAAACATCTTTATTTGTGCTGCTGTCAAGAGCGAACTGTAGAGCCTAATGTCAGCCAAAAGAAGATTGTGTCTTTGACAGTGAGACTCACACCCAACCAGTCAGACTTAAGGTGCCTGAGTAAACCACTGTCTTGAAACCTTTAGTAATAGATAGGTCACGGACCTGCCTTTTAGCATCATAGCCTGGTCCTCCAAGTCACCCTCCATCCAGCTGAGCCACCCAGGTAGCGCAAACACAAGTTGTAGAAGAAGACCATATGCGGCGGCTTGGGGGAGGTCTGGCCACTCTTTTCGGTCAACGTGTAAATGATGGTGGCTTCCAGGGCTAGTTTGCTGTTCTTACCATCAGAGACTAGAACCAACTGGGTGGACTCTCCGGCCGCCCTGTTCAACACCGCCAAAGTCTTCCGGGCAAAAAGAATACGGGAAGTGAGCTTCAGAACAAGTCCCCGCCGGCCTGCTCTGTAAAAATGCATCAGTTTGGCAACCATGACAGAGGGGCTGTACTGTTAGTTGAATGCAAAGCAGGTTGAAAAGGAAAAAAGTTACTGAGAAAGTTGGACAAATCTCCCAGTCAGCTGGCTTGTGCTCTGGATGCAGACAGTAGAGATACTTTTATGGGGGTCTTCTACATAAATGTTCTTTTTGCCACATGATGTACATGTTTTGAATGAAGATTTTTTTCAATGCTGCCTCTGCCATACTTTAAAAAATAAAATCCTCCTTCAAGAGCTGTCGGTTAGGATTCCTACACCTGAACGTCCGGTAGAAAATGTGACCGTTGGAAGCATCAGTGGGAGAACATCTGGATGTAGGGCACTCTGAATGGCTGGAGTTGGTTGTATGACGGAACAAAGCATTCCGCTGCAACGCATGCCTTTACCACGCATGTGTTACAACGCGAATGCCTTTACCACGTATAACCTTTACCATGCATGCTTTTACAACGTATTATGTTGTAAAGCATGTATGGTAAAGGCCTATGCGTAATAAAAGTTTTCCCTAAACACTGCCCTCAGTCCTCAAGCCGGTCCCCCGGCCTCCCTCAACCCGTCCCTTTTTTTAAAATCCCAGACTCCTGCCCTAATCCCTAAAAATAGATCCTTGCGCGACCACCACTGCCCGCCCTTTTTTTAAAATATCCGACCCTGCTCTAACCCCTAAATCTAGACTCTAGTGCGACCCCCGTCCTGTTAAAAAATACCCGACCCTGCCCTATGCCCTAACTCTAGACCCCAGCGCGACCCCCTCCCTGTTAATAAATACCCGACCCTGCCCTAATCCCTAAATTTAGACCCCAGTGTGCCCCCCACCCTGTTAAAAAAATACCCGACCCTGCCCTAAACCCTAAATCTAGACCCCAGCGCGCCCACCCGCCTGTTAAAAAAATACCCGACCCTGCCCTAAGCCCTAAATCTAGACCCCTGCTTAAATGGTCCAGTTCTTTATTTCCTCATTTGAGAGGGGAACTCTTCATCCAACAAACAGATGCAATTTCTCTTAAAAGGGTACTCAGCTATGACAGTGGTTGTCTTTGAGTTTAAAAGGGTGCATGCCAGACCTGAACAACGATGTTGCGAAGACAGCAAAACACACGTTTCCAGGATGACACACGAATGAAGGAATCCACAACACTCGGCCTGCGTGATAAGGATTTTATCATAGACGTCACAGCACGTCGAGTCAACTCTTGTGAGGCACAGGTCGTCAAGAGTAAGCGGAAGGATCTCTTCGCTCCTCTAACAACGCTGATAGCCTTGACCACGCAGGTGCTGTTACCAGCATATGCACTCACCACGTACATTGTTAAAAAAATGTGTGGTGAAGGCTATGCGTGGTAACAGTTTTTGCGTGGCAATGCCTGCGTGGCCAAGGCCCTGAGTGGAAACAGCTGCGTTGTAATGGCTGTTTCCTCTGGAATTTAGATCATAAAAAGATGAGGATAGGTTTGAAAAGATGCCTGTTAGTTAATGGTAGAGTGATGCTTAAGTATGTACTGCTGTTAGTAAAATGTACCAGTCTAATGAGGTGGAAGGATTCAAGCATGTGAATCTATGAAAAATCCAGTGCTAGAGAACTAAAGCTAGCGGTGTGCTTGATAGCTTCTAACTTCTGTTATATTTCTCATGCTTATCTTTTATATTTCTGTACATTTCCTTGCTTCCTCTCCTTCTAAGTAGCATCTTGTTCCTGCACTTCCTCCCTCATACAGTGCATTCCTATAGAGACTTTATCATTCAATTTTCTAGGGATCCAAGGGGATTCTTATGACTGTTGTTAGAAACTTGTTTCAGTTTACGTAGGCTTCTTTCAGAAACCCAATATAAGTATTTGTTTAGCATTTAATGTACGAATTAAAGTGTTTTGCTGTATATTTGTACTTTCTGCAAAATGTACCTTATTCTTAGGTGACAGTGGTGTTGCATCACAACTGATAATGTTCATTTTAGATATGAGTTTGAACAATGAAGAAATTACCTGATTAGCTGTTCACAATGGCAGTCAAACTTTCAAAGCATGATAACAAGTATGTAGCCTATCCTCTCTACGTCCTTCTTCAATGTCTTCTATTGTCAGAGTTGGATACCAGCCCTCCTGACACTCTGGTATAATTGAATGTCCTTAACCACATTAGTGCTGAGGCGCCTCCACCCCCAGCTGATCCCATTTTAGGTTTCACCTACTTGACAGCGCAAGCTGTAGAGCTATTGTAGGCTTGCAAGAACTTACAGGCTACCCATTGCTTACTATTGTTTGGCTTTATTGTCACTCTCATTTACTTATTTTTTATTTGATGCCTTTCCTTGTACCAGCTTGACTATCTTGTGTTTGCTTCTCCCCTGAAGCATAGTCTCTTTATCATCTCTCTGATTGGCTCGCTTCTATCCTTCCAATGCTCACTCTTAGGGAACTACTTCTTTCTTCTTAAGCACGCCATGTGAGTGCATGTATTTTCGACCTCTATCCCTCTATTACTTCTCCCACTGCCAAATACCCGTCATATTGCACTCTGTAATGCTTTCTACCTTGTGTTGCAAGCTCACTTTTGTATGCTTCTCCCCTCGCCAAACTCCCTGCCTCACACGTGCTCCATATTTCTTTTTTCACTCAAATTTTCCTCCTGTCCCATATGCTCTCCCTCATGTACTGCTTTATCCCTCCTCCCATCGACTCATTGTTGCTTTCCGCTCCTCCATTACCCCCATCGCCCATTGTCTTTCTTGTTTTGGTGGGGGAAGGACCAGGCAACAAATTGCTGTCGGCCCCCAGCATTAAAACAAGCTTTGGCAAAGCCAATAGGTCTCACCTAGGCAAGAGCTATTGGCTTTGCTAATATGTTTTAGTCATGTTGTACACCAGTGTGGCTGCTGTTCAGCTTGGCTAAAAGTTAGTGGGGTAAAGCGGAGTGGAGTATCGTAAAATGGAGTAGAGTAGAGTGGAGTGTTGTGGAGTGGCGTAGGGTGGTGTAGAGTAGAGCTGAGTTGTGTGTCGTGGAGTGGAGTGAAGTGTCATAGAGTGGAGTGGTGTAGAGTGTTATGGAGTGTCGTGGAGTGAGTAGAGTGTTATAGAGTGGAAGGGCGTAGAGAGGAGCAGAGTTGAGTGGTGTGGAGTTGAGTTGAGTGTCAAAGTGGAGTAGAGTGTTGTGGAGTGGCATAGAGTACATGTAGTGGTATAGAGCAGAGTTGAGGGGCGTAGAGGGTGTTGTGTAGAGTGGAGTAGAGTGTTGTAGAGTAGAGTAGAGTGACATAGAGCAGAGTAGATTGTTGTATAGTGGAGTAGTGTAGGCGAGTGGAATGGCACAGAGTGGAGTATAGTTTAATAGAGTAGAGCATCATAGAGTCGAGTATCGTGGAGTGTTGTGGAGTGGACCAGAGTGAAGTAGTGTTAGGTACAGTGGTGCAGAGTAGATTGGCGTAGAGTGCATTTGCTTTGAGTAAAGTTGTATAGAGTCCCTTGGCATAGAGTGCAGTGACACAGAGTAGAGTGGTGCAGAGTAGATTGCAGTGGCGCAGAGAGCAATAGCGCAGAGTGGAGTGGCGCAAAATGAAGTAGAGTGTAGTGGCATAGAGTGCAGTGATTTAGAGTAGATTGTTTCAGAGTAGAGTGAAGTGGTATAGAGTGGAGTGGTGCAGTATAGAGTGGAGCGGTGCAGGGAAGAGTGCAGAGGCGTAGAGTAGAGTGGCGTAGAGTGCAGTGGCATAGAGTAGAGTGGTATAGAGTGCAGTGGCGTAGAGTGCAGTGGTGCAGAATAAATTAGAGTGGAGTGCTGCAGAGTAAAGTGGCGTACAGTGTAGTGCCATGGAGTGCAGTAGAGTGGCGTAGAGTTGAGTGGTGCAGAGTAGAGTGAATAGGCGAAGAGTGCTGTGGCATAGAGTGCAGTAGCCTAGAATAAGTGGCGTTGAGTTCAGTGGCGGAAAGTGCAGTGTCGTAGAGTGCAGTGACGTAGAGTGCATTGTCATAGAGTGAATTAGTGTTGAGTAGAGTGGTGAAGAGTGCAGTGGCGTAGAGTGCATTGTCATAGAGTGCATTAGCGTCGAGTAGAGTGGTGAAGAGTGCATAGTGAAGTGGGGTAGAGTGGTGTAGAGTAGACGGCGCAGAGTGCAGTGTCATTGAGCGCCGCAGTGCACTGTAGATTAGAGTGGCGTAGTGTAGTGGCGTAGAGTGCATTGGTGTAGCATGCAGGAGAGCAGAGTGGTGCAGAGTAGAGTGCAGTGGCATAGAGTGCAGTGTTGCAGAGCAGTGTGTTGTAAAGTGCAATGTGTAGAGTAGAGTGGCATAGAGTGCATTGTTGTAGAGTGCAGTGGCGCAGAGTGGTGCAGAGTAAAGTGACTTAGAGGGCAATGGTGTAGAGTAGAGTGGCATTGAGTGCAGTGGCATAGAACAGAGTGTTGTAGAGTAGAGTTTAGTGTCATACAGTGGTGTGGTGCAGAGTAGATTAGCGTAGAGTGCAGGTGCGTAGAGTATGTTGGTTCTGAGTAAAATGGTGTAGAGTGCATTGGTGTAGAGTGCAGCGGCGTAGAGTAGAGTGCAGTGGGGTAGAGTGGAGTGGCTCTGGGTAGATTGCAATGGCAGAGTGGAGTGGCGTAGAGTGGAATGGCGCAGAGTGGAATAGTGTAGAGTGCAGTGGCATTGAGTAGAGTGTCGTAGCGTGCAGTGGTGTATAGTAGAGTATTGTGGGGTAGAATGCATTGGCATAGAGTAGAGTGGTGTAGAGTAGAGATGCATTGAGTGAAGTGGCACAGAGTGAAGTGGTGCAGAGTAGAGTGCAGTGACACAGTGTGGAGTGGCTTAGTGTGGAGTGGTGCAAAGTATATTGCAGTGATGCATTGTGGAGTGGCGTGGAGTGGAGTGGCATAGTGTGGAGTGGTGCAGAGTAGAGTGGGGAGGGGTAAAGTGGAGTATGCAAGCTGTGGTAACGCACTGCCATTACAGACAACGACAACACATCTTCAATTACATTTTCACTGACATACACTTTTACTCATAAAAGTATACAGCGCACAACACAAATGTGAGGAAATGTCATCACCTAGTGTATTGATTTGTTTTGATCGTATTTAAATATTTGTTTCCACCACAATTCAGAATTACCAAAAAATGTGCTTCATTTGTGCTTTCTATATTCTTAAATATCTGCACAGTTAATTTACAGACATTTAAATTTTGTTTTGAGCTAGAAAAAAAAAAACATTGTACAGCATACGCTCACTAGCCAGCATGCTTGTCACATAAATCCTCTCACTTTGAAGTCAGATAAAGAAAGGAAAACAAACACCAAACTCCCTGGAAGACAGACCCTGACATTTGACCTCTGTCTTTGAATGCACAGCAAATGTGACAAAATAAGAATATGATTCAAATGCCTGTTTACAGAATTTCAGCACTGGTGGAACAATACAGTAAATAGAGTTTGGGCAAGGGAACGGGCGAACTTAAGTTGGGCAACAAATAAAGCCAGCAAATAGAAAGCAAGCAAATGTTAGTTACAAGCCACAATGCCAATGGTAAGCAATTGCGGAATGCATTCCCAGAGAAGCTCCAGAATGTCCCCAAGATGTCATTAGCTGTCTGGTAGACTGTGACCTAAAAAGTACTTTGGCACTACTTCTGTTTCCTTTTTTTTATTCACTGATCAGAGATGTTGTAATCGGTCTGTGGGCATCAAGTCCATCCCCTTTCTTGACATTGCTTTTCATTTGTCTATGTCCGTGTCCTTCAAAAATCCCTGCTTGCTAGTGGTCAGTCCTGCATCTTTGTCCCTCCTTTCTCTCTTCTGTTCCTCCCACTGAGCAGGGACTTAGTACTGTCTCATTCCGCTATGGTTCTTTATTTGTTCTTTGGGGGACTATTTTTTTCTTGGTTTCCTGCTCTGTTACTGTTTGTCTGTGTTTAGCTTCAGCACCCTCTCTGCTTACATTCAAATATAGCATTCTTCCTCCCAGCTCCTCTTAATGCCACAGTTATGTTACTGCTACCTTTTTTACTGCTGCCTCCCCCACCGTGGCTCCTGCTGGGTTGTTTGTTTTAATAATTGTGGACATTCAGCACTGCGCCCCTTTCACGAGCAACGTGCTGGTTTCCCTTTTGTTTTTGTGTATTTTCTCTGCTCTCCCTCCCCCTCCCAATCAGTCAGCAGGCTCCAGCCTGGCCTGCCTCACAGCTGTGCTGATAGTTTACAGTGCAGCTCTCTGAAAGGTCACTTGTTTTTCCATGGCAATCAGGGAAATTGTGGGCTCCTCGAACAATAAAAGGGGGCAGTTACTAAGAAGCGCTCGTTTTTATTTTGAAGCCGCATTTGATTGGATCATGTCTTGTCTAAGCTCGAGTTCCTCATGTAGTACCCTGCTGAAAGAATGTAAAGCATTGCCTAAGTTTATTTCACCAAAGATTTTTTTAAATAAACTTAGACAAAGAATTATTTTTTGGTTCGACCGGCAATGGGCAGCCATACTGACAGCCACAACCCTGACGAGCTTTGCTTTTCTGAATTTTTTCTTCAGCTGGTTCACATCTGCCACAATCAAACTCTCTGTGCCTTTGAAGCTCACCAACTCCCACTATTCTGTGAAATGAGGGGCAACTGGCCTACACCCCCATTGTGTATTTAGTTTTTATTTAGAACTTGTTTATTTTATGGAATACGATTTGCACTTTTAACTTGTAATTTTGGCTAAAATTGTACTTATTTGACCATTGGTTTAGAAATGATCATTTGCCTCGGAGGGCATGCACACATTTATTATGCTTTTAACATGAATAAGCACGAGTAGTGTGTTTCAAGGCTGCATGAAGAGTTTCTGTTAATAACCGTGCAGCCACTGACTGTGTAGTTCATAGGTGAGGTCGCTTCCTACAGATAAAAAAGCTTAAGTCTTAGAAGACTGCGATGCATCAGTTTTTAAATGTGAGTGTTGTCATTTAGAATGTATACCCACTTTTGCACTTAGAGTATGAGTTCTTTGCTATGTGCTCGGTAAACGTATGTTTAGTTTTTTGACAGATGATCTGTCACGAAGGACAGTGCGTTTATAAAGTATCAATTTATGCGCAAACATGTATACAAAATGTTTGATATTTATGTAAAAGGCCAGGTTCCACTGCCGCTTTTGGGTGATGGTTGAGCTGCTCTCTGTATTTAGGGAAGGGGAGCTGTGCAGTATATTGGGGAGTCTGCGGTGGGTGTACTCTGCCCTTTGAGTTATAGGCGGTCCCAATGGAAGCATTTTGGTCCCTGGTTTGTGTGGGATTCCCTGGTGTTGAGGTGGGCTGCTTGATATTAGGGATTAACATGGGGGGAGGAGCACTTTCCAGTGTATAAGGCTATAATCTGGTTTTATCACGTGGAAGAGCACTTATGTAACGGCACATTGCACTTTATTGTACTTTTGATGAGCCCTGCACTGGTACGCAGCACTTTACCGAACAGTTTGTTAGTATTTGGCTATGTTAGTGTACAGATCATAGTTCCCAGCTACCCGTACCCCATTTATGTATAGATGCTCTTAAAAGCACTTTGGTTGGGCAACTGACATGCACAATGTGGTGGGCCAGCCTGTGCATGTCACACTCTAGCAATCACTTTAACCGTCAGTTTTATTGTTTGTCTTTTAACTCCTTGCGAGGTCTCTTTTTATTATTTGCATTGCAGACACTGCGTTGAGCCCTTCAGCTGCTCCGGCGCTACATGGGGAGTTATTTTATGGGCACTTTTTTATTCTCAATAGCTTCTGCATTGGTTTTAGTGTATTTGTATCATCAAACGTGTTTGTAATGATTTTAAGTACTCACACAATAAAGATTATGCTAAATCATGAACTTAGCCCAGAAAGGTAGCTATTTAGTTATTTAGGGGGGATTCTTGTTGATTTGGTTATGCAGATGGATATTTCGATACATTTATATTATAAAGCAGAGGCATACACCCTTTCTCGGTCTCCCGCAGTATTTTCTTTTCTTCCTTCCCATTTCACCATGCTTCTTTCCTATTATCCAAAACAACAGTTGATGGACAGAATGCAGAACAATGTCATACATTCACCCCAGTACAGAGATCTGGGCCTAGAAGGGTGACATACCCTGAAACCGGTCCCAGGATGCTTGTTTCCGGTCTAGGGAGGACCTGGCCTGGCAGTTCGGTCTGGACTGTTCCCATGGGGCACAGGGTCAAGACTGATTTGCATATGGCTGGGTCCAAACTGGGGTGGCGTAGTGGGCAAAAGAACGATGGATTTAACCCAGATCTTTTGACTGGGGGAGAATGTTTGCATTGTCAGCATTCCGTCCATCATTTGTTTGCTGTAACACCTTTCCTATTATCCAGTCTTTTGTGCTCTGCCCTGTGTACGCTTTCTCTCAACTCTCCCCTCAGAAACTACTTTTCATCTTTCTTGCCCACTTTCCTTTCTCTCCTTTTTCACGCTTCCTTCTCCAGGTCTGCTTTTTCCCTTCCATTCCCTTTCCACTATTCATTCTCATCATCCTCCTTTCTCGCACTCCAATTTCTGCTATTACTAGTTCTCCTCATTTCTATAAACAGGAAACCAATTACATTGCTTTATGTTACTGCTAATACTGTTTTTGCACATTTTCAAAGTTTTAGTATTTCTCCTTCTGCAGTTGAAGTACAATTCTTTAATGTAGTTCTGAATCTGATATTTCCTTTCAAGCCAATTGTTTCAACTAATGCCACTCCACGTAACGCAAATTTACTCTACACAATTGTAGTCCATTCAACTGCACTTCCCTCTTCCAAACCCAGTCCACTCTACCCAACCCACTCCACTCTATGCAACGCCACTCCAAGCAGTGACACTCGAAGCAGTGCCACTCTGCTCCACGCGACGTCACTGCATACTGCTGCACTTCACACAGTGCCACTCCACGCAACTGCACTCCACTCTGCACAACTGATATCCATGCAACTGCACTCTACGCCACACCACTCTAATCTATGCAATGTCACTCCATACAACGGCAACCCGCTCTACGCAACTCCACTCCATTTTATGCAACACCACTCTACGCAACGTCACTCTGCTTTACTCCACTCCGCTCAACGCCACTGCTTTGCTCCACACCACTCTGCTTTACTCCACTCAATGCCACTCTGCTTTACTCCACCACACTCTGCTTTACTCAACGCCACTCTGCTTTACTCCACTCCGCTACACGCCACTCTGCTTTACTCCACACCACTCTGCTTTGCCCACTCCGCTTTACTCTACTCCACTCCACTCCGCTCTACTTTGCTCCACTCAATGCCACTCCGCTTTACTCCACGTCACTCTGCTTTACTCCATGCCACTCTGCTTTACTCCACTCAACTCATTCTGCTTTACTCCACTCTGCTGTACTCAACGCCACTCTGCTTTACTCCACACCACTCTGCTTTACGCCACTCTGCTTTACTCCACATAACGCCACTCCACACAACTGCACTTCACTCTACGCAATGCCGCCCAACTCTACACAACTGCACTCTACTCTGCACCACACCACTCGACGCAGCGTCAGCCAATGCAGCGCCACCCATGCATTGCCACTCCACACAACACCACTCCACGCAACCCCACTCCTCTCCACACAATGCCACTCTGCTCTATGCAACACCACTCCACCCAACTGCACACCACACAATGCTACACAGCTGCACTTCACTTTACGCCACTCCACTCAATGCCACACCACTCTACTCTATGCAACTCCATGCAACACCACTCAATACAATGCCAATCCATACAACCACACCATGCAGCATAATTACAATCCACATAATACAGCTCAACACCACATAATTCAACTCTGCCTAATTACACACTACTCAATACCACATAAATACACCACACATAAATCCACTTTATACCACATAAAAACACGCCACACCATGTGACATAATTCCACGCAACATAATTTCACTCTATACCACACTGTTCCATGCCACACTATTCAACTCCACACTCCACATAACTCCACATAACATAACACAAACATAATTCCACCCCACAACACAATTTCACTACACACCACATATATCCAATTTACAACACATAATTCAACATCATACCATAAAATTCAACAGCACACCACATAATTAAACTCCACTACATAACACTCCACAACACAAAATACCATTCATCATAATTGCACTCTATTACTCACAATCCCTCTCCACATAATTCCATTACACTCAAAAACACATACTTACTATCCACATAATGCAAATGCACACCATGCCACATAATTCCACTACACAAATCCAATCTACACCACACAATTCCATGCCACACAATGCAGCAACTAACAATTCAAATCCAACCCACAAAATTCCGCTACACACCACATACATCCACTCCGATCCATAACCACATACATCCACTCCAATCCATAACATATAGGTAAGACATTTACGATAAAAATGCCAATAGTTCTAACTTTTTTTTATTTTTTTAACACCTAAACACAAAGATCTGAAGCTAAGCTCCTACTTATTTCTTCTTTTTTGTCCCAAAACAGGTAAAGCTATTCACACAGTTCCACACCACACACATCAACTCCACACATTTGCAATCCACATCACATAATTCAACACCAAACCACATAATACAACTCAATTACACACCACACAATTCCACATCGTGCCACAAAAATCAACAGCACACCATATATGGTGACCAACTGGCATGGGTGCAAATTCAGGACAGTGAGTGTAAAAATTCAGGACAAAGGGTCAAAATTCAGGACAAAAATTCAGGACAGAAGGTCAGAATTCAGGACAAAAATTCAGGACAAAAGGTACATTTTACAGACACATCAGAGGAGGTTGCACAATATTACATAAGTAAATAGACAACCAACCCAAGCACAAGTCAAAAAATCTTTATATTAGGTTGAGAGAACCTTGAACTGCATCTGTTGTGTGCTTGAGTGAAACTTAAATATCTGCGTTTGCATATTGGATGCACCTGGGTAACATGCGCCAAAATGAAACCTCCACCCACCCCAGAGCTTGGCCCCTGGTGAGGTGACAGGAGCCCATAAACTAAAGCAGTTTGCCATGCCCTGTGCTCTGGCAGGATGAGGCCCAGCAAATACTGTCACTGGCCCATTATCATTCTGTATGTGATAATTAGGCCGAGATACAGAATGATAACGGCCGATAGCAGCCTGTGCCAGGTCGGGGAGGGGCTGCTGCAGGCCACTGATCACAGCTGGAGCGCGAGCTGGCCCCTGCAGTGAGAGTTACAGGACTCTCAGGCTGCTTGCAGGGGGCAGTTCTCGCTAAAGTCCGAAATTACGGACAAAGGGCGTCCGTGAAAGAATTCTTCACGGACAACGGACAAGATGCCCAAATTACGGACAGTCCGTGAAATTTACGGACGGTTGGTCACCCTAAAACCATATAAATAACCTCTAATACATACCACTCCACAACACAAAATGCCATTCCACATAATTACACTCCATAACACACAATCCCACTTCACATAATTCAAGTACACTCAATACCACATATTTACTATCCATGTGATTCCACAGCACACCATGCCACAGAATTCCACTACACAAATCCAATCCACACCACACCACACAACTAACCCAATCCAACACACATAATTCCACTACACACCACAAAAATACATTCCATAACACATAGGTAAAAGACATTTACATTTGCAATGCCAATAGCTCTTACTCAAACCAATGCGAGACCACTTGCATTTTCAATGCTTGTTTTTAATTGTGGCTGCGTCATTTTAGAGGCGCACACAATACACGTGCATATATTAAAAAAAAAAGCGACTCCTACAGATGGATTACAATTTTTTGTTTTTTAGGTCGAGCATTCGAGACCTCTTGTATATACTTTAGTATATACTTATATGTGTATGTACTTTGTGGGCTCTGGAGATCAGCCCTAGGACTTGTCTGCTTCCGCTTAGGGACTTTGTTTTCTGTTCAAATGCCTCTATTTAACTGTCTTGATAGAAAACAATCAGCAGAGGTCAGTAAAATACCAGAATTGCTTTCTGCTGAGAGGCTTTCTTTTTTTCTATTTTTCTGGCAACTGCCTCTATTTAACTTTCTTGATAGAAAACGACCAGCTGAGGTCAGTAAAATACCAGAATCACTTTAGCAGACATGCCAACCCTCCCGATTCAGGCGGGAGACTACCGATTTCAAGGCTAGTCTCCCGCCTCCCGATTCCTTCAAGCAAAAACCCGATTACTCGGGCGTTTCAGCTGACAGGGCTTAGTATTGTGTAACGTGGTGTATGCACTGCCAGCAACCTGCTCCTGCAAGCCAGTGCACAACACTTGCATCACCCTCTTTCTGCCTGCCATTGCACTCCATGCTTCTGAAAGGTAAGAAAAAAACGTGCATTTGCGTTTCAAATGTCCGATCCTGCAGCAGCACACTTGCAAAGCCCATACATGACAGTAACCCGATTCAAAGCCCCATTCTCCCGATTTTTTTTCCTTAATCTCCCACTTTGCTCTTCTAAAATGTTGGCATGTATGCTTTAGCATTCTCTAGATTCCAGTCCATAGAAATTGTCTTCCACGAGCACCCTTAGACAATAATATTTTTTTCAAATCTTGTATTTTCAGTAATATGACCACTGAAGGCCCTGAATTTATATTAAAAACAGAGCTTTGGACTATACCATTTCCTGATGAAAGGCAATGTTTCTCTCCATGTGTTCCCATACCTGGCGTGTCACGCAGTTTGGTGCTTACTTTCCCTCCATGTTAAAGAACAGTAGATGTTTCAGCACCCAGGCTAATGTGCTGCATAGCGAAATACATCTAAGGTCCCAAAGGCGAGACCGATTGCATTACAAATGCTTGTTTTTGTTTACTGTTGGCCTTGGTGCCCAGCATGATCAAGGGCATAGGTAAAGCCAATAGCTCTTTAAGTCGAGACTTTTGGGCTTTGCTAATTCTTGTATAACATTATGGTATCTACTATTCTAAGATGGCCGCTAACACTGCATCTAAAGAAGCTCGTGCATTCACTTTGTGTTACATTTCTACGTCCATAAAGACTTTAAAAGAAATCTATGCTCCCCAAAATAGTGTACGACTGGAGTTTAAATTGTTTATGGGTTGTCAATCCCAGCGTTCATATAACCCCTGCAGCGCTGTTTTGAAGGAGCAGGCGAGCAGCAACTGACTGTAAGAGAGCCAAAGTGCCGTCAATCTTAAAACTGGATGCAAAGGGTTGCGTGTCCTATGTCTATGACAGCGTCCGAGATGGTACCGTCCAATGCGGTTTGACGTCAGGCTACGTTTCCTGTTGCTCAGTAACGTGGGTGTTCCTCTCGTTGACCAATAGGCTCGAAGTAGGATATCGGAGGTGGCCAATCGTTGACGGGCAGCAGTTTAAAGGTATTTAAAGCGGGCAGTTTTGAATTTAAACAGTGCTTTGCTGGGCTTCTGGTTGTGGTGCGTCCTAGAGAGAGGCAGCGGACCAGGCGCGGCCATCTTCCGTGTTCTATATTTTGGATTAAAATATCGATCAAGACGCGGGCTTTTAATTTCCCGCAAGCGACGTTTGCTTGTGAGTAGTGCATGGGGTTTTGGAAGACAGTCGGAACACGTATGTCCACCCACGTACCAGGCATCTTAGAGGCGCATCAGAGCATAGGGACCACAACGGTGCTTCCTGTAAATTATAAGATGCTAGTGTACTTAACTGGTCGACAAATCAAAGTACACTTTGGGATTGATGTATTAAGTTCCTGTGAGAGCAGTAAAGGCAGCATTGTCTCTGAATCGCTAACATTGAATTTAGGCCGCAGGATTGATAGCGTCATATTTTATTTTGTGGTAGTCATGATCGTTATATTTTATGTTCTGAGTTTCCACGTTAACTTGTATTCTCCCTACGCTGTATGGTTTGTGCAAGTAGTTTACTTCTGACTAACCATTCTACACTCCAGCATCACAAATTCTACAGATCTATGTGATCGAAATAAAGTATTTTTACTGACTGGTATATAAAAAAGAGAAACTGACCAGAGCCTCGAATTTTACATACACCAGCGGAAAGGGGAATGGGTGTGCGTCGTTCGATCCCGATTTAGGAGTTCCTACTCGCTTTCTTCCATAGTAACGCAACTGGAAGGGACGCGGCGTCCATGGTACCCGCTCTTCACCAGAAAGCCTTGTTGATCGCACTCTACTTATCCAAACAAAAAAAAAACATGTACTTAAGTCTGCTTGCCACACTCTTCCTGCCGTGCTCCCCTCCTTTATAAAAATCGGTTGTCTTACGTTTTTATATGGACATTCTCCAAAGACATGCATTGCCCCCCCCCAGCACACAGCAGGAGGCCAAGTGATTGGCAGTACGAACCATATTGTCAGATCTGCTAACAGCTTGAAGGGTAGCATTTTCCAGCTTGACAGCGAAAACATGATTAGTGTGAAACCACAATTCTAAACTGGGGGCAGCAACCCGTGGAAACACTCCAGAGATTAAATGTCGAATAGCACTAGTGCCTTAATGTACAACTCTTAAATGTTAAAACCGTGCTTTATGAAATGCACTTGCCGTGTTCCTTAATTGCCCTGCTGAGTTGCAAATATATGTCCGGTGAATGACATTATATATTTTTCTATTTTAATTTCAGACATGGACCGGCATGGCAAGGAAAACCAAAATGGATCTACTGGCGTTGTCAAGGTAATGCTTAAATCGTCCCTTGCTAGGTGTTGCGAGCGACTCCTGACAATAGGAGGCTAAGCTTAAACCATTTCGGGGCATTATGAATAAACCGTCCCTTCCAACTCCACGGAAGGTGGTGTTTTAATACTTAAACGTATTTTCACAATTATTTTTGCGTATAGAACTGCAGTATTTCTACTCTTAGCTAAAGAATGCACTTTTACAGTTGTGCCATATGGTTTTTGCATACTAAATAGCGCTGTATGTACAGTAAAGCTAAACGTTTCACAGTAAAACATTAATTTTGCAATATTTCTTCTGTTGCAGTGAGTACAGACTCCAAGCATACCCGCAGGCTTACGTTTGGGGGGGGGTACTATCCATAATCCAAAAATCTAGGTGCAACAAAGGCGTACACCTATTCATGGTCGCTTATGAGTTCTGATAATGATTGCTTCCAATACATTATTTTAAGTTGCTGTTCTTTTATCATGTTTTTCTTGCAGCCCTAATGTTTTTGTGCCCCCTTTAAAGCAGTTACTCATAATTTTGCATTGGTAATTTGTCATCTCCTAACATTTGAACCAGCAATGATCTGATTAGTGCAGCAGTTGACCCCTCAAACAGGAAGTCCACTAAACAAGATTTGCCTCTGGACCATGCTTCCTCCAACACTCCTCTCTTCCTCACGGGGCACCCTGGTTTTGGCAGGCAGGTGGTCTTGGGTAATTATAACCCCCCCCCCCCCCCTGCCAGCCAGCTGTGCTTTAAGGTATAGTTAAGTCACCCCTCTAGCAGGCCTCACAGCCCTAAGGTTGGGTGCACTATGCCACAGATGTGGGCATATCTGCCTAATTAGTTATGCCCCTACAATACTTAAGAGAATTCTTAAATATTGTAAGTACCAGGTAAGCCACGAAGAATACATGGGCTGGGAGCTCAATAACTCAAGTCCCCCAGCACCATGATGGCTTCACTGAAACCAGGAATGTTTGGTACCAAACAACTCCTTGTAATAAAGCCACACTGATGCCATTGTGGGATTTATTGTGCCATGTACTCAGAGGGCACCTCAAAGTTGCCCCCCTGCAAACCTACAGGATGGGCCAGTGGTCGAACGGAAAGCTTCAATTGCTTGCCTCCTTTGTAATGCAACCCACACACAGCAACATAACTTTGAGTGAGTCTGTCGGCCTCACTCCAGTGACGCAGGTAAAAAGGACCCGTTCACTCATACTGCTAAATACACAGTATGCTGCCACCACTTTGCTCATGCTGCATAACGCCTGGTGAAGGTAACTCGCTTTTCACCACTGATGGTAGCACCTTGGGCACCCCTCCTGGGCCAACAAGACCGCAATCAATGAGATCGTTTGTCACAGTGCACATGTATGATCCATACTTGCCTATAACAAAAATCAGTATTGAGGATTCAGACATCAGTACAGTTGAGCCACTCGCATGAAGGGTCTACGTCCGTTTCCATGCGGAGGACTCTTCTGTCCCAACATCTTTCTTACTCTAGATCAACGCTGCACTTCCAGCACCTGTTATGATTGTTGATCAGCTAGATACACCCTTGCCTTCTATCCCCTAGTGGTCAGACAGGACAGTAAGCAGCCTTTCTGTTTCTCCCTCCTTGGTGGATGCTAGTTTCTCCCAGGGTGGTTGCCACTTTGGGGCAGGGTTATACATATCTAAACATGCTGGCAAAGAACTACTATCATAGCCATGTGCGGCAGCCATTCTTTCTTGGCTTCAACCTCTGAATGGTGTATGTGGGCCTTTTGGGGGCAAGGAGATCTGGCCACCTTAAGTTTTACCCACAATGGACTTGTCGATGTCTGCTTTAGTCAATCTGCTGACATTAATTCTTCCCATCATACAGGAGTACATGCTCAAGCTTACCCTCTACTTTCTTTGTACAGTATTAAAGCTTCACTTAACGGTAACTTCAGTGAAGTGACAGGTGAACACGGAGGCCTGGCCCATGTGTGATGTCGAAGCAATATTTGCAAATGGCTTGAAATGTCTATTGCAGTCGATCAATGCACCAGATGTTATTCTTAAAAAAAATACAGAATTACATTTCCAGTGTATTGCGGATCTAGCAGATGTATTTCATAGTTTTGAACAAATTAATGCGATTTTTCCTTTGCCTTTTAATGGCAGGGGAGAAGTGGGGACTTGGTCTTCTCAATGTGATTTTTACTGGGATGGCTTGTTTTACCATGCCTCACAAGCACTTGATCTCTTATATATTTACAATTCAGTACAGTAATGTGTTCTAATCTGACTTCCTCCTACTGTGTGGTTCTTTAAATAGCCTGTAAGACTTTTTTATTTTTCCATCTTGGAAATGATTTAGCCATCTCGACACATTTGTCACCCATAGGTTTGTCTATGCACAATCACTATGGCTAGCATGATTGTAAATGTTAATTGTGAAGTATGGCATGCCCGGCTTCTCGTGTCATATTTTGATTGCTACTTTTGCTCAAATTGAAAAATGACATTTATATGTACTTTTTTATTTTTTTAAATTTCGTCTCAAAATGCTTAATTTCCAACTTTTGTGGCTTCTCTTCAGAATATGCTACCAGCTGGTGGTGATGCAAAACGTGTACCTGTGATGACGCACAAGCCTCAAAGTAGTGGCCATAGTGGGGCACTTCCACCACAGAGGATTTTATGTTCATCAAATGGTGCCCAGCGTGTCTTATCACAAACTCAAAAGACTGTGTCCATCAATCAGAAGGCTTCTGTTCAGGCTAAAGTGACACAAAGCCAGCAGCACACCAAACCAGTGACTCAAGTGCGACCTCAGCCTGCCCACTTGACTACTCCAAATCAACAAGCATGTAGACCACCTTCAAAAACAACGGAACAGGAGAAGCAACAACCTAGTAAGTAAACTTGGGTTATTTAGATTGATGTATTACCTTGCCCACTTTGAGGCAAATGGGAGGTAGCTTGAGTTCTGGGTGGTGGTCGGTGGTTGCTGGTAACTTTATTTATGGTAGCATAATCTGTGCCCGAACAAATTCATATAAGCTTGTGTCAAATGACGAGAATGTTAAATCGGCCAAAGATGGTAAAATAAGATTTGGACATGGCATAGTTTTCTGTCACAATTGGAGTCAACTGGGTGCCTAGATTACTGTCTCTACAGGTGTTGATGGCTATATATATATATATATATATATATCTGTGTCCTTACAGTTTTGGCATTACCTGTGTTCTGGAAAGTGAAAAGGATCTGAGTATTGAATGGACTTTTGTTCATGCAGTACTTGAGGACGTAAAGGTGAGATTGCAGGTTCCTACTATGCATTGCTCAGGGTTTTTTTTTTTTTTTTTTTAAATTAAATGAACCACAGACAGCTGGAGTCCATTTTTATTGAATGGATCTTATCCATACAAGAACTTTATTTCAAACCCTGATCTACTGAAAGTATGGTGTTGAATGAAGCAGAAAGACCATGTAGAATTGCTGCATCAGCACTGCAGTTATCTGCAATCAACCGAAGATTATCTGCTACCGAATCTCATCTGTCACCATTCACATGTCTGGTCTAAAGGCGGCCATTGTCACAGAGAATGTTAATTGATTTTCCATATTTTAAACTGGCAAATAGTGGCTTTCTCCAGTAGGTTTGATAAGTTTGAGTAGATATATGGGGTAGAAATTGTACAGTTAGCTTTGGTAAGGACTTTTTGACAAACCTTTTTTAAGGCTTTTGTCAGTCTTTTGAGGAAATCTTTTTGTGGTGTGACAGGGATGTCCTCTAGAAGGGCTGGCTTAAAGTCCTGCGGTTCCTGTCACCGATTGATGTCGGATGGACCCGTACTATATGTGCCTCAAGCATGACTACAACATGCAGACCTGGGTCGATTAATTCGACAGCCTTGAGGGAGCAGTCCCTCAAGCTCCTGGCAGCTCAACGTGTGATGCCGCGACTATCTCTATCCCAGTTTAGAGGAAGGTCCTGGGATTGGTCACACCCTAAGTCGTCGGGTCACCTTGGTAAGTCCCATCGCAAGAAGAGTAAGTCAGAGCACCTGGTCCGGCTCTGCATCTGAGTTTTCAGGAGCTGTGGTGATTTCTCACCCCCCCCTCCACTAAACTTACGTTTTGAGGACAAGCACCACCTATTTGAGCGGCCTGCTCCTGCTGGCATGCCCCCAGGCCCTGTGGTTTCAGGGCGTGCCCCTACTGGGTCCACAGCCGCAGCACCACCCCCAGCATTATTTGGGCCCCTTGGACTGGCGCTGGTCATACCAATTCAACCTTCCCTAGTTCTGCTCCCGATTCCGACACTGTCCCCATTCTGATCCCTGACTCATACACTGAGCCAGAAGGGCTGTCTGACTGGAGCAATAGCTTCCAGGCCTGAGCCCTCGTCCTATGGGCTAAGGCTCTGCGAGGATTGGGAGGGGCCCCTGAACCATGAAGAATACTAGCGTTTGGGTCCAAACATTGACTAGTGTGAAGACTTGGCGGAGGCCAGTGGACTGGACACTTCTCCAGATCATTTGCAATGGTGAGAAGGTCAGCCGTTGAGGTCCTGGACCTTAATCTACCCTCGGTGGCAGGCAAGTTGAATGTCTTGATAGGAGCTTCAGCCAGAAGTGCCCTCCGATTTCTTCCCCCACCTCCCTACCAAACTCCCATTTAATGAAGCCCTAACAGATGTCCTGCTTGGGACCTGGTCCAAGCCCAGCACTGGGGCTCCTGTGAACAGGACGACAGCCTGCTGCCACTGCCTGACCCCATGGTATTCCAATTTCCTCAAGCAACACCCTACCCCAGAGAGCTTGGTGGTCCAAGCCACTAACTCTGGTGTAAATAAATCTTAGCGCATTCTCTTCTGCCCCTCTGGATAGGAAATCCAAGAGGCTGGACATCTTGGACAAGATTTCTCCCTCCAACCCCCCCCCCCCCCCAGCCTGGCACCGCAGTCCATGAACACTGCGTACCTTTTGGGCTGTTACTTCCATGCCCTATAGGACATGGTTGCACAGGTGCTGCCCATGGTTCTGTAGGAGACCATTGCCATACTCTCCCAGCCCGTTGCTGACAGGAGAGATGCAGCTAAGTTCACGATCAGATGTGGACTGGATACCACCAACTGGCTAAGCTGAATGGTTTCCTCAACTGCTGCCTTACGGCACCATCCCTGGCTGAGAACTGGCTTTTTCAGGGGATGTCCAAGCATTGCTTATTGACATGCTCTTTGGCTCCTGTCTCTTTGGAGACGTGGCGGACTCAACGCTATGCGAGCACTCTATGGACATCAGGACTACGGCCAGGTCCATGGGCCTTTCCATGGGCCCTCGCCAACCCCAGTCAGCTTTTTGCTCCTTTTGTGGCCACGGAAGGGGTTTCCAGCCGCGTCAACACCCTCACAGCCACCAGTGCGCAAGCTTCCCAGCCTCTGTGTGGACGATACCCACAGACCCCATGCTTCTGGCAGCCAGAGGTTGGGCCGCCCCTACCCCTGGTGGCAGAAGCCTCCAATGCCTTATGGTTTGCAGCAGCCTCCAGTCCCATATAGTTTGCCATCATGAGCGAACAAGAGCGTTCCGAGTGGGTGGCCAGCTCTTCGTGGGATATGTCCAGGGCTACTGCAATTATGAGACTGAGCGGCTATATTGATTTTCACATTTGTAACATAATCCATAATCTGTAGATTTTAACATTGTTCCTAGCTCAAACGGTTTAAAGTTTATTGAAAGCGCAGCAATAATTGTTGCTTCACAGTGGCAGGCCCTATGCAGAGGTTGAGCAGACTCCTTTCTGTATCTTATTGCTATATTTGATTGGTAAACTGGTACGACTAATGCCCAGACAGTGTTAACAAGCTTAAAAATGACCAAATAATGAAGTAATACTATCTCAAAATGTGCCACATAATTTGCCTTTTCTTGCTGCATAATTTCTCAACCCTGCTGCATAATGTAAGCCTCCCCTGCCGTGTATTTTCAGTGGCCCTGGGTATGTTGGAGCAAAGAAGGGAAAGGATGTGCAGAAGCAGACCATCTCTCGATGGATAATACTCTGCATTAAGATCTGCCAGCAAGCAACCCCCTGAGGGCTTGCATGCTCAGTACACCAGAGCCAAAGCTGTGACCTCGGAGTCCTGGTCCTAGACATCAGCCAGGCACCATCTTGGGCCTCTGCACACGCTTACCAAACACTACTGGACGGACACTTTGCTTGTTCGGTCCTGCAGGACATTTTTAGTGTGACATTTTTTTGCAGACTACCACTTGGAAGGTATTGCTTGGGTATCTAAAGTTAGAAATCCCTTATTCATCGATGGTTGGAAAGAGAAGTGCTCTGGGCAGGGGCAAATGTTTGTGCTCCAGTTGCCGCCACCACTGTATATGTGGTGAGTCGTGGGGGGGAGGCTCTCAGGTCTATGGGCCCGAGTATTCTAGGAAGGGGGCAACCTCCCCCGCAAAAATGTACCTCTGCAGTCGGGAGCGATCAGAGTGGTGCCGCCATCTTGGCTCCGTTGCAAGTGTAGGAGCTGGATGATCAGCGATGCCTCGGTTCTGCGTCTCACTCCCGGGGGTCTTAACGCGCACCGCCGGTGTCTTCGATAAATAGGCACACCTCTCTCGTGGAAGCGGGGAGGCGATGGCAGCTAGGTGAGGCCAAGGAGCTCCGTCACTGCCCGCGATCCGCTGTAACCCAGAACCGGAAGCTCGGCACTAAGAGAAACAGGATATGGGCTTTAAAAGCTCTGCCCATTTTAAAGAACTGCCCCTGTTACATGTGTTACTCCGAGCTTGTGAGCACAATTTCTTTCTTTAAGCTGGAGCACTCTAGACCAGTGCTCGTGGTTTACAGAGCTCTGTTGTAAACAGTGCTGCAAGTCTTGCCACATTTGCTGTGCATTCGAAGAACGAGGACCGTTTGTGTGTTTTTTTTTTTTTTTTTTTTTTTTTTTGCAGCTGCCGCCTCCTCCCTCCTGCTTTTGAAATGCACAGCCTGCTGTCGTGGTCCCTGCCTTTATATGGCTCATGGTGAATGAGTGAAATCTACTACAGAGGCTCTCCTTTGACACGGTCATTGGTCAAGGCATGAAGTGTTGATCAAGGGGTTCCTTGGTGTGAGATGGATGAGACTCCACTGAGTGGGTGGTGGGAGTGATGGGGAATTTGCAATGAGGTTATTGAGGGGGGGTGTATATTTAATATATAGGCCTGAAGAGGTGCAGTGGCTGTTCTTAATCTGTGGCTTTTATTCATTGCAGGCATTCATACTTGGTTTACTGAACCGTTACTTGGGTGGGGTTTCGTGATTACTACTCTTCGGGTGTTACAGGCAAAGAAATTCACCATGCATATCAGAAGGTAGTCTGGCTTCAAAATAAATTTTAAAAAAAGGTAGAGACTAGGGCCCCTTGTAGGTCCAGCATACACGTCCCAGAATAATTAGACTTATCAATCTCGGTATGCAGTTCCTTGAGGAAAAGTAGAGGCCTGGTCGGTATTGCAAAATTTCCCAGGGCTTGTCTCGCACTTTGGGAATTAGGGCCCTCACACATCCGGCTCGGTGTCATGCTTCATCTTGGGGAATGCTCCTCATCAGGCCGGCGCTGCAATGCCTGACTGGCACCCTATGAGATGCTCTTTCTGAGATCTTTTATTCCCAAGCCAGTAAGGTGCAGTGTGGGTAAGGGGCCTTGTAGTGTAGACGTGAGTGAATTGTGAGAAGGAATCTAAAATGGGGCTCAGTGGTGCTCCAAATCAATTTTAATCAGAGAGTCCACTGATCCCAGTTAAAATGAAAGGTGTCACCACTGAGGTAATGTACAGTGGTGGCTACAAAGTGTGGGTCAACCTGTTTCTTGCCTCATGTGCCAGGATGATCACATGGCAATTCTTCAGGACCAAATATAAGGAATAACTATCTACATAGTGGTTAGTTCCATAGTTAGTATACAGTGTAAACCAAGCACACACATTACTCTAACACTGAGGTACCTTATTGTCAGACCGACAAAACATAAAATGATAATGAAAATGACATAAATCGGAGACAACAATGAAAGCAGCCTCTGAAAAGGTATCATGCAAAAGACTCAATGGTCAGGTTGTCAGTAAAAAACAAATGTAACAGGCACTGTGCAAAGGAAGAAAGTATGTGGCAAGTGTGTGGCACATCTAAGAACTCAAGAAAGCGTGGTGGTTCAACAACCACCGTGATTTGTATGGTAATTACAACTCACCCGACTAGGGTGGCTCACCAGCTCCTTCGAATCACTGGTGGAGGGTACGTTAAAACTTTTAACGCCATGGATAGGCAACAATAGTGAGGAGAGAAAATTAAGAGAAACCAAGTAATGCGGGCGTCAGCGTTTGCACAGGCAAGTCAAAAGAATTAAGGAAAAACTGATGCGCAAGAGAGTCCTTGTGGGAAGAGCATTCTCTGGTTACTCAGTTTGTCGGACGACCTACCCTCTAACCACCAGCTCGGTAGAGTACGGAGAGAGAGGAGCGGCCATATTAAGTACTTTTAGCTGCCAACAGCCAACGTACAGCCACAGGTGTGGGAAATGCTGGCCGCGCTGAAAGGGGGCGGGTCCGGCGTAGAGCGGAAAAGCGGAGGCAGTGCCGCTTAACAGAGGTGTAGTATAGAGGCAAAAAGCGGGTGCCATCTTGGTGCTGTAGCCGGACTAAACCTGCATGCTTTAGTGGACGCTGGAATAAGTGTTGGTAGCACTCGAAACGTTGTTAAAATCCCTAAGCTTCCAAGTACCGAAAGGTTTTTAGAAACCAGGAATCCTGAACAATGGTAGAGCATGAGTACCCAGAGGATAGGCGTAATGTAGGGCAAGTGTGTACTATGCCACTCAAGTCATGTAAATACATTTAAGGAGATGGTATACAGTATAGAAATATTCGGGGATAGACCGAGATAAAGCGAGATAAGCTAAGTGAGACAGGCTTTACAGAAAACTGTACAGACACAGTGAAAGGCGGAGATATAGAGGGAGAATAAAACATAGACACTGAAAGACAGACGCTGAGGAGGGACGTGGCATAAGACAGATAAACAAAGAAAGACATAGAAATTATAAGACACTGGTTACTTTAGTGTAAAAATTGTTGGTGCAACGGCAAAATAAAATATTGTGTTGAAGCGCACTATTACATTGGATTGTGGCTGTTTTTGACCTACTCATCCGTATGTATTTTGTTGTGAGTTTATTTATATTTTATACCGAGTGTGTTGGCAAATTGTTTTACTAGTTTTTTACGTGCTCTTGGATTTTCATGTTTAATTTATTGTGTACTTTATTTAAAAAAATTAATTAAAAAAATCTGGATCAGTGGCACGGACCACTTTCAGAGAGGTAGAGAGGTAGAGAGGTCACCACATGGCTACGAGGCCATAAACTTGCCTTTTATGGCCAAGCAATGGAAAAGGAAGCAGGGAGCAAGACGGTGTCACGCGTGGGGCGGGGGAGTGTTTTCAAAAGTATCGGTTAGTTGAAAACCGCAACTACGGAAAGGGTGAGGGGTTAGTAAAGATGGCTGCAGATGCACTGGTTGCTACGTGTCCCTGTGTAATGTAAGTGGTGCTCATGCAAAGCACTTCTTTTTTTGAAATTGTATTTATTGATATTTGAACACAATTTATCATACAAACATAACAACAACAGTAGCCAGTACATTCCGAAACCTGTGACGGATACCATCGGCATACTCCGGGTATAGTAAAAGTAATCAAGTTCAGCACACCCGCCACTCCGGTAGTCTACATTCAATGTCACTAGATCTTCTCCCTTTTCGTCTGAATATTCGATTGTGAGGCCTAAACACCCATGCCTACTGCAATGCACATTATACATTATACATGAATTCCCGATGTTATTCCACGTCTACCGTACAGTATACCGTCACATTGTACATGAAATTTAATGTAACCCAGTGTTGTGTTTCACCCGGGGGAATCAACCAGGGGCTGTGTACCACCATCAGGACCCTGTCGTTCCCGTGCCCAGCTCAAAAATGGTTCCCATATGTCTCGTGGTCTGGAAGTGAGGGGCATTAACTCCCAAAAAGTGGTAAGTTGGGCCTGTCCATATGTCCCATCCCGCAACCAGTCCTTCGTGGACGGTGCCCCCCTCTGTCCCCAATGTATTGCTACCCGACGTTTAGCTAACAGCAATAATGCGTGTAACTTCCGCACTTGGGGTCGTGTCTCTTACATAGCACAGTAAGCCCAGCAATGGGGTAGGGTCAAGCGACACTCCGAGTATTTGGTTAATTATCATGAACGTCGTATTCCAATAAGTCCCCAATGCCGGACAATCCCAAGCCATGTGCAAAAAGGATGCTGATGCGGACCCGCAGCGCCAGCAACGGTCATCCTCCCTAAGACCCATACGGTATAACCCCTTAGGTGTTCTGTAATATCTGTGTATGAATTTAAAGTGGACTAATCGAAGTCTGTAATTCGGCGATAGTTCGGTGAGCTGGCGACAGCAGAATGACCATTGGTCTTCCGTCAATGGCTCCGGGAGTTCTGAATTCCAACCTTGTAGCGCCTTGGGTGTCACCAGCGGCGACGAGGTCTGCATCTGTCTGTACAGTCGTGTTACTAGCCTCCGTGGGGAAGGGGAGCGCAGCAGGTTCTCCAGGGCCAACAATGGAGGAGGGGGAGCCGGGAAGGTGGCATGGAGTGAACGACACGCCGCACGCAGCTGGTGGTAAAGGAAAAGTTCGGTGAACGGCACTGTCCGTCCTTCGTCCGCGACCGGAGGAGGGCGGAACTCATTGTCAATGTATAAGTCTGCGAATGTGTGTAGCTTCATTTTCTCAGCAATTGTTTTGCTAATTCCATCCCTCAGAGCGGGTACCATCGGGTTGTGTGCTAGTGGTATTGAAGGGGCGTATAGCACCGGCATCCCTGCCCGTCTGCGTAGCCCATCCCACGCCCAGCGCAGAGTGTCCGAAGTGTCTATTCCCTCTCTAGGTCGGCGATAAGGCGTGTATAGTGCCACTGGTAGAGGGACAGGCGCCACAACATCAATCTCCACAGCGACATGTGGCTGAAAGGGCGTAGGGTACGTCCAGTAGTGCAAATACTGCGCTTGAGCACACAGTGCGTAAAGCTGCATGTCGGGGGCCCCCATCCCACCCTGCACCAGCGGGAGCGTAAGAAGCTCCCAAGACACCCTAGCCTGACCACCTGCCCAAGCCAGTGAGATCAAAGCAGCTCTGACCCTTTTAAAAAGGACTGTGTAAGCGGGATCGGGACATTAGCGAACAAATATAAAAATTTGGGCAGAATAATCATTTTTGCCAAGGCTATTTTCCCCGCCAGTGAGATCGGGAGAGTCTTCCAAAGTCCCACCTTTTCCTCCAACCAGGTCACTGCCCTCCCATAATTTAAAGACCAGATATCCTGCATGTCCCGGCTAATCCAAATCCCCAAATACTTGACCGCCATTGCCTCCCACCTCAAGGGGAATTCGGAAGTTACCGGTATGGTATTATTTGTGAGCGGAAAGATGACCGACTTAGCCCAATTTATGGAGATCCCAGACAGGCCTCCAAATCTAATAAATTCCCGCAAGATGGGGTCCAAATTTTCCCTGGGGTTAGAGATATATAAAGTGACATCATCAGCGTATAATGAAATTATGAGGCTCCTGGTGCTGAACCCAATGCCCCTGTCCGTGTGATGTTGTCTAATGCGGGCGGCCAGTGGTTCCATCGCAACCGCAAAGAGCAATGGCGACAGAGGACACCCCTGTCTCGCCCCGCGCGAAATAGGGAAAGGCTCTGACAATAGGCCATTCACTTTGATACGGGCAGTTGGCTGGGTATACAGCAATTTGATGAGGTTCAAAAACTGGGGGCTGAATCCCATCCGAGATAGAATCATGAATAAATACGGCCATTCAAGCGTGTCGAATGCCTTAGTGGCATCTAGGAAAACCGCCGCAGCTTGTACATCGGGATGCAAATAATGCAGCACCGAAAATATCGTCCTGAGATTGTGAGAGGTGGCTCTACCCGGGATGAAACCCGACTAGTCCGGACGCGCGATGAGGGGCAGCAAGGGCTGTAGCTTATTAGTTATTAATTTGGACAGGATTTTTGCATCTACATTTATCAATGACAGAGGCCGATAGGAGTCCAGCTCCGTTTCGGGTTTACCTGGCTTCAACAGGGTGATTATGACAGCCTCTCTCATCGTTGGGGGCAAAATGGCAGAGTCGCAAGCCTCCTCATATACTTCCAAGAGTCTCGGTGCCAATTCCTCCACATATGCTTTGTAAAAAGCCGTAGTCAGGCCATCGGACCCTGGGGCTTTATCTAAGGGCAAACTGCGTATGACCTGTGCGACATCTTCCACCGTGATTGGTAGATCCATGTAATCCCTGTATTTTTGACTGAACCAAACCAGCTCGAGGGAGTCAAGGAAACTCTGCATTCCCTCAGGGCATGTGTGTTGAGTGGCTGTGTAAAGGTTGGTATAAAACCGAGAGAATTCAGTAAGGATGTCCTGCTGTCCTCTGACCATTCCCCCTCAGCAGCCCTCAACTCAGGAATGTACGTAGTGGAACGTGGGGCCCGAACCATACCAGCCAGTGTCCTACCCGGTCTATCTCCCTCTCCATATCTCCTTGCCTCGGCATATTTCCCCAAAAATTTAATCTCCCGTCGTGCTTCTTCCTCATACTCAAGTAATTTGGCTTTTATATCAGCCAGTACAGATGTGTCGTTAGAGGAGTAAAACAGTGTCTCGAGCCCTTTTATTTGAGATTCCAGTGATGCCAGAGAACTTCGTATGGCTTTTAGTACCCCGGCTTGGCGGGCTATACATTGGCCACGGATAACCACTTTGAAGGCCTCCCATAGCGTGGCCTCAGTGTCCACCGAGCCCGTGTTACGTGTGAAGTAGTCAGTAATGTCCGTCCTAATTTCTTCCTTGAAAGCGTCATCTAACAGAGCATGCGGTGGCAGCCTCCATGAAAACATGCGTGGGGGTGCCTCTGGCATTGTCAAAGTCAGCAGACATGGGGCGTGGTCCGACAAAGATCTAGGCAAGTGGACTATTCCAGTAGTCCACGTGGCTACATCCCGCGACACCAACCAGTAGTCCAGTCGGGACCAGGCGCTATGGTGGTCGGATATGCAAGTTCCTTCCTGGAGGTCAGGGTTTCTATGGCGCCAGATATCTATCAGGGGCCCATCCTCCAGTATAGCGTTAAGGGCAGTACTTGCCGAGGGGTGCAAAGTACGGGCAGCCCCCGCCTGTCCAACCCATCATTCAAGACTGCATTGAAGTCGCCACCCCATAGGATAGTGCTACAGCCTGTAGCCTTTACTCTAGCCCATATGTCCCGGAAGAACTCAGGGGAGTCAACATTGGGGCCATATAAAGCAACTATCGCAATCTGGACCCCACCCAGCGAGCCCAGAACAATAAGGAATCTGCCAGCCGGGTCCCTATGCACAGTGCCCTCCCTCCACTCCAACCCCCTCCTGATCAGCACCGCCACGCCCGGGAGTAACTAGAGTATATAGAGGAATATACGTGACCCCATCTGGTTTGCTTGAGCCGCGGTGAGGGGTCGGCACTGAGATGCGTTTCCTGCAATAAACAGATATCAATATTGTGGCGTGAGAGGTAAGCATGTACAAGTCGGGTTTTCCTACAGTCATTTAGGCCCCTAATGTTCCAGGAGAGGCATTTTAAGGTGGCAGCGTGCGAACATCATATGTGTATCCCAAAAGAGCAGTTAGGTAGCCGAAACCGCTCAGGGACCGGAACAGCGCCTATCGTGTTGCAAGGTGGCACGTAACAGTACTGGCTAGAAACATACAAACCCCCCCTTTCTCCCCCATCCCACCACCCACTCCAACCCCCCAATCAGGTTGTGTATATTCCCGCAACTTTAAACAAAACACAATCCTAATATACAAAAAAAAACAGCTCAAAACAGGAAAATTTCCCATGGGGCGAGGTGTCACCGGCATCTTCCCTGTGTGCACAGGGTGGCCGGGAATACTGCAGAGAGGCAGGCAGCTAACATCAAATATAGTGTATCACCCTAGAACTCGCATTCTACGTGGACCCAGGATCCCCTCAGCAGCTTGAGGATCATGTCTAAAGAGATCATATTAGAGCAGGTTCACACATTAGACCCATCGCGCCCCCTCAGCAACATTTTAATACAGTGAACAAAGGCGAGGTATCAGAACAGTCACAATTGGGAGCTCTCCCATAAAGGCGTGTTGCTACCGGCTAACTTCCCTATAATATGCAGGGTGGCCGGGAGCACCTCGGTGACCACTACTATGTTAACTATATCTATATCTAAATTCCAAAGTATCACGCTACCCAGAGCTAAATCACCAACTAGAGTGTGCAATATTCAGGAGGGCAATGACCCATAGCGCCCAGAACCTGCCCCACCTGTAGCCAATTATGCAGTTGGGATAAAAATACGATACCCATATCAATCGTTATCGCTCAAGCGTTCAGTCTGTAAGTCTGTAGAGCCTTGAGTCTGCTTAGTTCTCTTTCCACCGACATGTTTGGCAAACTTTAGGGCCGACTTCGCATCTGTGAAGAAGTGGGCAGTTCCATCATGAGACACTTTGAGCTTGGCTGGGTAGAGCAGTGAGTAGGGAATCTGAGCTTGAAGCAAAAGACGCTTGGCAGGCAGAAATTCGCGCCTCGCCGCTTGCACTGCCGGCGTGAAATCGGGGTAAAAGGAGATATTGTTGCCCTTGTGTGTGATTGTCCCTTTTTCCCTGGCTAGCCTGAGAATGAGATCTCGGTCTTGATAGTTCAGGATTTTGGCTAGAATGGGCCTAGGCGTAGCTCCAACCGGAGGTTTTGCTCCCAAGGAACGGTGAGCTCTCTCCACAGCGAACACGGACGATAGATGAGGATCAAAGAGTTCATGTAGCAGATCCGCGATGTAGATCTCCATTTTGGTGATGGCTGTTTCTGGAATCCCGGTAATTCGTAGGTTGTTCCTCCGGGACCTTGCCTCCAAATCTTCGTTCTTGGCCCGAATGATACTCAACACTTTGTCCATGTGCAACAGCTGTTCTTTTGTTTCCACCTGGAACTCATGGAAATCCGAAGTGCGATCCTCTAGCACATCTAAGCGGGTCTCGTGCGTCCCCACCTGTGTCTTGACGGCATCTAGTTGAGTAGTAAGCGTGTCTAATTTAGTATCGATGTTTCGTAGGCTTGATCTCATTTCTAACATGAGGGTACGCAGGTCCTCCCCCGGTCCTCCGTCTGGGTTTCGGGTGTTCTCTCCGTGTTGGCCTCCGGGTCAGATTCTGTGAGTCTCGTAGATCTTTTATTCTCGAACGTCAGCTTAGGCTGCTTGGCATCTTGCTTACCCATTATGTGGTTATAGGCCGTTTACACCAGAGATGTAGGCAATCCAAAGGGAGCGGTGTAGTGGCACTGCGTGATGCGAGTCAGTGCCTTGTGCCCACCAGATGAAGCACCCCCTTTGCACTGGATCCTCCTGATATGCGGTTCGGCCAGGTGTAAAAGTATGTCTGGGCACTCTGTCTTGTCCACACCCTAGAAGTGTCTTGTAAACTTCACTGTCAGCTTGAGGGCCGCCCGCTACACTACTGCGCACCTCCCTCGCTGGCACTCCAGCCGCACCTCACCTCACAGTGTGTGACTGTCGCGGTCCCCCGCATCCGTTAGCGGCCGATCAGGCAAGGGGAAACACTGCCAGTTGTCAGGAGTTCTACCAGTGTTCAACCCCCACAGTTCGTCCCGTGCCCAGGGCGGCTCGCGCGGATTCCTTTAAGACTGCTCAATACCAGGAATATGGCTGCAGTATGTGACCGGGGTGGAGGGTCCCACTGCCCCCGCTACGGAGCATCAGGCTTCGCCCTGTCGTGTGTATGCAGCGCGTCTCAGGTCGGGCGCTCAGCATTACATTGGCTTCCAGGCTCCCACCAGCGGACTCCCTTTGTCCCCCGTGTGGTTGGGGCTCACCTTACCCAGTCCAAAATGGCGCCCGGGCCTCTGGGCTGACGATGCCCCAATTAACTGGGCCCCTCCGTTACTAGCTATACCACCGGCAAGGTCGTCGTCCTCCGCCGCTGCTCGCGCTAGACTTGAGTCCCCGGTGCCCCGTGTCTGCTTTCTGGATGGCGAAGGGGCTATGTGCCAGCCCGGTTAGACTACCAGTGGCGCTGCAGCATTCGTTCTCCTTCTGCAGTCGCTACGCCACTCAAGTGCGCTTACGGGAGCTCACCTCATTTAAAGCTGCAGTTTGGGATTATTGAAGAGGTGCCCAGCGCCGGCTTGCCTGCTGTTCCTGCTATGTCCCAGTGCTCCGTGCCGCATTATCCGCATCCAGGGCTCGAGTCCCGTCTCTGTCCGCAAGCGCCGTGGCCTGTTACATGAGGGAAGCCACGGGCTCGAGTTCCTCACTCCTCCGCACTGCCCTCCCGGGGACGGGAGAACTCAGCCCCGCTCTCCACGGATCCGACCCTCTCGTCACCGCTCAATAAGCTGCGGGAGTTCCAAGGCGGTCACTCGGATCCTTGGGCACTAGGCAACAGCATGGTACGAAAACTGCCTCATGGAAGCTCTCCGATTGCGCGGATTATTTCAGGATAAGTTCCCGGCCGGCGGAGCGCGCTCAACAAGCGGCCATTCCGCAGCTCGGCAAACCACGCCCCCCATGCAAAGCACTTCAGTGCCTTCGTGCCGTTTTTAAATTTTTTTTTTGCAGATTAATATAGCGCAAACTCGACCCGAAGGTATTGGAGCGCTTTACATGTGCACCTGTTACATTACACAAGGACACATTCATTGTTGGGTACGGTGAGTTTTAGAAATTTGCCCACAAGCACAGAAAAGCCGAGCCGACGCTCTAACCTGGTTCCCCAGCTCCAAAGTACGCAGCTGTAACCCTAAGGCCACAAACTCGCCCCAGTTAGTGCTACGTGAATGCGCGATAAACGAAAATAAAGAGCACTGCGGAGCTGGATCCTTGTTTTGGGGTAGGCACGGGGAGATTAAGTGATTTTGCGCAGGATCACAGGATGTTGAGCCAACGCCGAGACTTCAGTAATTGAGTGCAGAGAGGAAGCTGGTTTGCAAGTGAAGAGACAGCAAATGGTTTTTGGTCAAAGTTTGCATGACAAAGGATAGTTTTGAGGTTCAAAGAGCGCGGCACAATGCCACTGCCGCACTTCTTTCGCAGGGCCGTAAACGTCATTACATTTTGGAACACAAAGAAGCACCACAATGTAGAATTTCTGTGGCTGAACGCACCGATGCCTACTGTTGTCTACATCTTCCACTCACTTAAAACATTTAAGTATTTTTTGTTGAAATGAAAGTGCCCTTCTGCCATGCATTGCCTTTAGCCAGTTACCTACATGTTTTGATTGTTACCACGCCTCAGTGGCATAAAGTTAACAGAGCTCTGGAATTATTGGAGTCCCATTGGAAACAATAGAGTGGCAGCGGGCCAATAGGAACTGGTATAGTGTAAGTGGTGCTCATGCAAAGCACTTCAGCCCCTTCCTGGCGAGTTGGCGCTATGTTAAACCATGATAAACAGAAATAAATAAAGGGCAGAGTGGTACTGGATCCTTGTGTAATATAAGTGGTGCTCATGCAAAGCACTTCAGTCCCTTCCATGCGAGTTGGCGTTATGTTAAAGCGCGATAAACTGAAAAAATAAAAATAAAGGACACCTTGAAAGCCCCAGCCCTTGCCCCCTAAGCCCTCCCAGAAGCGCACATACGCGCACGTTATAAAAATAAATGTAAACAAATAAAACCAGAGTAGGCACGGGGAGATTAAGTGATTTTGCGCAGGATCACAGGATGTTGAGCCGACGCCCAGACTTGAGTAATTTTGAGTGCAGAGAGGAAGCTGGTTTGCAAGTGAAGAAACAACAAATGGTTTTTAGTTAGAGGGTTCTAAGAGTTAGATTATGGTTATGTGTTTGCTTTTCCTTTCGTTTTCCCTTCCTATGTCTTTCTGTTTACAGAATATTTTGCTTAACAGCTGGCAGAGACAAAGCGTAGGAAGGAAAAAAAACTACCTGTCCTAGGGTGTTTCACTGTGAAGGCGCGTGGCATGTGTATAAGCTGTGTTCCAGAGACCCCCCCCCCCAGGGCCCACAGCCTGCTTCTCTCGGCCTTTTAGGAATATCTAATAACTAGTTGCTCCCCTTGTTTAAGGGACCCCTCATTTGCATCTTTGGGCTTCCATTCAAAATAATTACTGTTTTGTGCGTTAAGCCCAGTGCTTAGCTGTGCCCATAGGACTACAGCTCCCACAATACATCAGTTTGAGCAGCCATGTGCTCGCCAAGGCACCCCCTCCTGATCAGGGGCCGGTCCCTGTCAGCAGCGCCGGGACCAGTAAGTTTTGCTTTCCTTTCAAAGGCGGGGGCCCAGAGCTGGAAACAGGGCGCCTGGGAGGGCGAGGGTGAGACAGGCAGGGGAGAGAGTAGAGAAACAGAGGCACAGCACACAGACTGGGGCAACCGAGGAAAGGGAGCGCTGACAGCAGAGGAGCGAAACCAGGGGAGAGGCGAAAAGAAACAAAACGAAAAGTGGGCGAGCGACCGAAACCGGATAAAAAAATAAGCAGAAAAGTACTAGTGTGGAAAGGGGGGAACGGAGGAACACAGACTAAAGAGAATAGGGGGGACACCCTGGTGACTGGAGACAGAGGCCCGCGTAGGAGGGGGAAAGAAAAGGAAAGGCAGCCGGAGATATCGAGTGAGCCGACCAGAAACGAAAGAATAAATAAAGGTGCTTCACCACGCTGTTGGCAGGAAGGAGGCACATTAAAGCTACTAACTGTAAGAGCCCCTGTAAACGCATCCCCGGAGGCTCAGTGGGCTATGCATGTGGCGGATCCAGGAATCGCCGGGCGCCAGAATAAAAAAAAAAGCGCGGCAGTGAAAGCAACTGTGCTAATTGGAAACCTGATCCTCCACAACAGATGGCACCCTGCGCGCTGCTGCTCGCTCCCGCAAGGTGGATGCCGTGGGAGGACACGTGCCTGAAAAGGTGGGACATGTACAAGCTCTTGGCCAATTGCTTGCTTTCTTTTCTGAGAGACGCACGCAAAGGCCAATACAAGCACTGCAAAAAAAAAAGCAACACGCACGAGTCTGAAAAGTGCAGGCCGATTCCAAGAGGTCATCTCCTAGAGCAGCGCATGCGCGCTGCGCTAGGCTTGACCTAAAAATGGAAATCAAGGCCCCCCGCCCTAACTATAAGTGTAGAACAGGTTGGTGGGTGAGGTGGGCCCTTCTCATGGGTTCCATTCCAGGAACCAGGGGTGGGTGCTTGGATTAGGCGAGGTATTATCTGCTTAATTCACTCCAGGGGATGTCCTCATTCAGACCCTGTTCATCACAGTGGAGGTGAAAAATCCAATATTGTCTCCTGAACAGGGCTTGTTTACTCTTCTGGGATGTGCCTCAATAATGGTCCACCTTAGGCTGTCTGGAGTGTGGCCCTTCTGATCAAAATGTGCGCACAGCTTGGTGTTGAGCTTGTGGCAGCGGATGTTACTGCAGTGCTCCATGATGCGTGTTTTGACCATCCTCATGGTCATACCTATGTATTGTAGGTTGCATGTAAGTGTGTATGTACAGTTACTTGTTTTGCAGTTGATATGCTTTTTTTGTTCCCATTTGAATGTGTTAGAAAGTTGGATCTCTTTTGTAGTCTCCGTGAGGGCACAAACTGTACAGGACCCGCATGGAAAGCGACCCATCACTGGCAGGAGACCCCACAGGGATCGTTGGTCACAAGGGCACTGTGTGGTGGTCTGCTATGTACAAGTATGTCCTTCAAGTTCCTAGTGCGTTTAAACGCAAACCGTGGTGGGGTAGTGTCAGTTCAACGGTTTGCAGAATTCCCCAGTGTTTCTTTATAATCGTACGGATTCGGTTAGTCGGGTGTGTAAGTGGTGACACATGTCAATGTCCGTACTTTGCCTTTGGTTCTTTTCTAACAGTGCCTCTGTTTCGGGCCCGTTTCTTTGCTAGCTTGATACAGTGTGCGGGGTAGTCCTGTAGTGCCAGATTTTGTGCCAATTGATCAGCCTTGGCATTGTAATCCGGCACAGTACTGCAGTTGCGGCGTATCCGCAGAAACTGTTCGAATGGGAGGTTATCTCTTAGTGCTTTGGGATGGTGGCTGCTATATAGGAGCAAGCTGTTGCAATATGTGGGTTTCTTGTACACTGTAGTGCTCAGTTGCCCTCCGGACAGTGATCATAAGGTCTAGGAATGGAATGCTTGTGTTTGACATAGTAGGAGTGAAGCGAAGGTAGGGATTACGTGTATTGATCCATCTACAGAACGCATCGCATAATGTCATGTCACCCTTCCAGAATACCAAGTTATCATCAATATATCTACGCCGCAGTAGTATATTGTTGGTGTAGGGGTTGGCATTATCAAAAATCATCCTCTTCTCGAGGCATGCCAAGCTCGGGGCGAATGTGCTGCCCATTGAAGTCCCCTGGGTCTGGTCATTCAGCTATTTTTAGGTCTCGCCCTAAGCCAGCGCTTGCGCTGGTCTGGGCGAGACATTTAGTCAGTGGGCTTTCAGAAATGCGACCACAGCTTTTTGTGGCTTTCTTTGCACGCACCACTCGCGTGCTTGTTTTCTTTCACTTTCGCGGCCGCGTCACTTTCGCGGCCGCGCAGCCAATGCTTGTTTATTTGTATGTATCTGTTCGTAGGCGGGGTTTATTAGGGAAGGACTCAGTTTCCGGAATCACCCACCGAATTCCGTGGGTTTGCTTTTATGGCAAAAATGTTAGTACTTAACGACAAATGTGCTCCCTAGGCGTGTGTAAGGAGGAGGGATTGGACTGACAATCACGCGTTCGTTGTCCTGAAACCTCGAATTGCTGAAAATTAGGAAATGGACAGGACCAGACTGCATTTTAAGTTCGCTGGATAGGAGGGGAAACTTAAGGTACTCGGAGCAAATCGTTCTGTGTTTTTTCAGCAGCTTTCTGGGTGTAATCGTGGTAAGATGACTACGACGGTCAATGCTTTAGGTGCAGAAATGCTTCTGTAATCTGCAAGTCACAAGTAAAAACCCGTGGCTTGTGTTCCAAGATGGTGCGTGCCACTTGCAAGTCACAAGTTTGAATTCCGTTAGTTTCCGACGCTTTCATTTCTATTGCGAGGTTAATAAATGGTTTTAAATGTAAATAAAATCAGTTTGTATCGTGTGCTGTGCAAATGGTTATTAGTGTAATAATACATTGACATTTGTGTGATGGCCGTAGATTTGCTTTTTTAGTTAGGATCAGAAATTGGGGAAACTCAAAAACAAACATCTGTGTTCATCTGTTGCAACTTGGGCAGTGCGGCAATCATTCTGGCTTGCTTTCTGTCATTGCCATGGTGTGAGGTTTTATTTGGGCATGGCTTGCTATGACCCCCTCCCTTTTGACTTTGTTCCAGAACCGGTTGTGAGAGGATGTTGTGTGAATGTATTCTGCTCTACCCTTGCTGGCCATATGGTTGGCATTATCCTGGACAAATATGCGTGTAGTTGGGAGTAATTTTTCTAGCAGCTGCTTGAGTAATGCCTGACCCAAAATGAGTGTACCAGTAGTTAGCAGTTGGCGATCAAGGGAATGCAGTTCCCATCACACCTCCTCAATGTTTCCTTGGAGGGTCTCATTTCCTTTCGCTTTGTGAGGGACAAGTGTTATAGGCTCACTACAGGGGCATCAAGAGCTGGACGTTTTGATTTCTCTTAGTTCCAGAGCCTGACACATTAAAGTGGCTGAGGTGCTGCACCTTAATGTAAAGCAGGTGTATGACTTAACAGAAATTGAGTATGGTCATATGACTACCACATGGCGTTGGTAAGCTAGGTATAGTGTGGGCCTCCTATTTTAAGTTTCTTAGATAGGAAGTGGGCCCACCGGGTAGGACAATAAGTTTATTTTTTCCGGATATTAGTACCCCTTTCAAGCTTTGTTTTTAAGCACGAACATCGTGGCAGCTTATTCCCAACACAGTTCAGACAAAAGTGAAGGAGGTAGCACCAAGCGTACTTGAAGATTCCCTCTCGGAGACTGTTTGCTTTCTCTTCTCTCGCAGCCCACTCGTTTTTCCTCTTGCATAGAATTGAGTTTGAGGGTACTTTTAAGGTCTGAGGAACTAACCCTTTGTCCTGGAATGAAGATGGAGCCTCACAGACCTCCAGAATGAGATGTAGTTTTCTGGATACGTGAACCTGCATGGCCTATTTAAATGGGACTGCATCCGTGTCTTCTGCATCTGTATATCCTGCATAAATAGGATGCATGTTGTACCCAGCCTGCGAGCCCAGATCCATCTGAAGGATTTGAACTGGGGCTAGTTTGCCCAAAGAGAACCTTTTTACAGAGTAAAGTAATATGAACTTCACAACCAATAAAAAAAAACAAAAAAAAAAACACCAGGCATGAAAAATCAGTTATTCCCCCCCCTTTTCAATTTCTTTCCCATAAAACAGTGTGTAAACTTATTATTTTTTTTTTTACAGGCTTAATACCTGGTAGTGAAGGTACGCCACACATCGTATCAGTCAAAACAGTAAACGAAATATGTGATGCGCCTCTTTAAGCCAGTACATTAACGCATCATCCTGGTTTGTCTTCCTGTAAGACTGGGAACTACTGTTAACCCTCGCAGTCATGACCACGTAAATCTACGTCTTGGGGGAGAAACCTAGATCTATTTGCTTGTGGAGAAGTGACTGGCACCACAAGAGGTTTCTTAGTGTTAATCTAAGATAACTGAAAAGGTCTAAAGGGGCGGGGCCTGCTTGCTCTTGAGAGAAAATCCAGGGCTAGAGAATTTTCTCTGAAAGGTCGAATTCAGGCATTTAATTCCATAGGGAATTGGCAAACATGCATCCATCCATGCTTCAATGTTGCAGATGTGTTCCATGCGCTGGTTAATAGTGGCTGAACGCAAGTACCAAGTTAAAACATTTATGGAAGGGCCTTGTGCATGAATCACCCAATTCACTATGTTGTACTAAAACCTAGTAAATCTCCCTCAGCCCAAGGGTCCTTAAAAAGATTCTGACAAGCAAATTTGATGGCCACTGTAATCTTTGCTTCAGATGGATTTCAGTTTCCAAATAAACAGCAAAATAGATATCCAGGTCAATAGAAAATAGCTGGAACCGGAACATTTATTTTTCTGGAGAGGTATACTCCCTGTAATCAAATTCATGACTTGAAGGTTCGAGTGAATAGCTGATGGTTAAAGGTGGACAAATGTCTTTTTACTGCAAGGTTGCAGAGAGATGTTTTGAGTTACATTCTAACTGGTTCTTGGCCTGTGTCAAAGTAGCATTTTCCAATTTTGAAGGTAAAAAGAATGCACCCCCAGTTCATCATTGAGCGACTGGGAGGGTGGCATACAGTAGTTAATTTCTGATGGGTTGAATAAGTCACCAGTTCCAATTTCCCTTTTTTTTTTTTGTGTGAAAACTAGAACGTGTACAACTTGAATTATTTAAGTAGGCACTTGCCTGTTGTTGGTCAGTAATGATTACCAGGTTTCACTGCTCCTGAATAGTCTACCTGGAATTTCGAATGGCCCTCAAGACCTGGCTGTTCGAATAAGCATCCGGGACTTGCAAGGTCCTGGATACCCTATTGGGTGATTAGCCACGCTTTATAAATCCTGATTCATTCGTTCAATCATTAGGCTAGACTTTGAGTTTTTTTTTTTTTTTTTTTTTTTTAAACCGAATTTCAAGCGTTCATGTTTATGGGCAGGGTATCCCAGGCCTTCACTGTAGATATAGCACATCGAGCGCTAGTGTTTGTAGTTGCTAATGCACATTTTATGTATAGTTGAGAATCTTGAGTGTTCACTTTGGAGGTGTAATGGTCGTGTGGGCAATTGAAGCCTGTTAAACCTGTGTGCAGAGCAACTAACAGATTTTCTATTCTTTTAATCTATGCTGTGTTTTATACAAGTTTTTGCCTTCTAATGTTTATAGAAAGGTCCATCTAAATGACGTTTCCATGGTCCATTTTCCCATGGCCAATGCTTTTTAGGTACCCTCTGAGTTCTGAAAGACTCCCATCTTAGGCTGAGCATTCCAATTGGAACGCCAAAGTACAACAGCGACACCTAAGTTTGTGATCTCAGATGGTCCTACTGGGGCAAAGTCTTGAGCCTTGAAGCATTGTATCAGATGCTCCTACTCTGGGGCAAAGTCTTGAGCCCTGATGCATTGTATTAGTAAGCTCCCATCCTTGTAGAGAGAGAAAATGAAAAATGCTCATTATTGCTGTAAGCCATAGAACACTTATGTACAAATTATGTTTATTGGCACCTTAATAAGCCTGAGCTTAGGTTTCACTAGATTTTGGTTTCTTGCTTATTTCCAGACTAATCTTGCTCCCCTGAACTGTTAAGAGCGAACCTTGTGTTACTCATTGCTTTTGCTTATTCCAATTTAGCATTGATTATATTCTACTAGAAGCTATGTTATGTGTTTTTCTAAGTCAATCCTGTGTGTGAAGACTCCAGACTTCCTGTGCACCTTTTTCTGTTGTGCATATTTTATGCAATATGCCACCTAAAGTTTGCGTGTTTTGGGTTAGCCTTTTAGTCATGCTTGAAGAGAAGAGGATTTTTAAGTGGGGTATAGATGGAGAAGGGCCTTATTTGTGGCTCACCGATTTATGGTAGTTAATCGCTATTTATTTCAAATTAGGTTCTACAACGTACTTTATATTTGAATTTTAGACGTACTCAACTCTTCCAGATAATTATTTATTGCACCATTTCAAAACATGCACACTAGGCGTCTCGTTTAGTGCAGATTACTTCAGGTAATGGCTAAGAGTACCAACTGGTGCTGATTGCTGAAAATTGATTCTGACAGTCTGGACATAGCCTTTTCAGCAAAGGCTCGGCATTCCCTTTCTTGGCGAATAGCTCCTATTGAGATGCTAGAGTATGCAGATTTAGGCTTTCTACAGTTTATTTTTTACGCTTGAAAGAAGTTGCTCTGCATTTTGGTACTCTTTGGGAAGTCAAATGTTCTTTACAGAAAAACTGATGCATGTTTCTTAGCCCCCATAAGAGGTGGACCAGTTTAAAAAAAAAAAAAAAAAAAAGTGTACCCAATAAAGCATGATTGATGAAGTCTGCTCTGTACAACTGTTCAATTTAGGAGTCCTTGACCTCCAGCAAGTATTTTTATGGTTTTTTAAAATTTGGGGATGTGGGGTTGCTGTTTTTAAAAATTTGAGTTCTTTATAGTTCCTGTAGTGCACGTTTAGCTTTCTTCAAAGAATTTAGAGACGGTAACCATACACACATAGAATACAAACTTGCTTGCATGGAAACAACAAAAGCGCAGCGTAAAAAATAATCATAGCCACAGTAAGTGAGATTGAGCATGAGGACACTTGTCCAAAAAAAGCACGCTATCATATGGAAGGTTCTCTCCAAAACAGCAGCGAATGCACTATAGGGTGCAGTGGGGGTAGAAATAAGAACGGCCTTCTTTTAACAGAGACCTGACTCGTACTAGCGAAATGTACCCGGCCGTCTCTCTTTGTCCTAAGCCAAGGAGAAGAGGTGAGTAATGTTACATGCACCGCATGAATGTTGAAATAACATCCTCTACTGTATCTTGTGACTGTCTAGGGACAATAAATCGAATTCTTCATTTAAGAACAAGCTAGCTAGCACAGAGGACGTGATATCTTTGAATGCACAGGATCACATCAATGTTTTAACTGTCTGTTGGACCAGACTACACCATCGTGTGGGCATCTTCCTTCCAGAAAACAGTTTTTAAGACTAACCAGAAGTGTGTTTATGTTCAAAGACACAGTCTCTAGACACTTCTTTTGACGTTGTATGGTCAAGATGCACCATGCAAAAGCAGTGGAAGAAACAAAACACACAAAACAGCATTGGCAAAGCAAATAGTTCTCACCTTTGATTCTCCAATGCTTTTTGGCGATGCTCTACAGCATCAGCAAGATGCTCTGTGACATGGCCAGAAAAGAGCAAAAAGAAAGGGCCTGATGACTCAGTCGCATCATTTTGTAGGCACACTACTGTATGATGACGTGTGCTTGCGCATGTATCATTACACATGCACACCTACACTTACCAATCTGAGATGTATTGGTAAATTTAAACAAGCATTGGCATAGCCAATAGGTCTCGCCTTTGGGACCTTATAAGTATTTAGTTATGCAGCACAATATCCTTACTGCAACAACATTAACTGTTGCATGGCTAAACACTTATAAGGTCCCAAAGGCGAGACCTATTGGCTATGCCAATGCTTGTTTTAATTGGAAGAAGTTTTTGGTCTGGGCTAGAGTGGCACATTCCATTATGAGGTTTACTGACTTGGGGGAAACCCAGTCCTCAGCTAGGAGTGCAGCCTCTACTACCTAGAGTGTTGCTGTTTGGAAGATGTTCGTGTAGAGGGCCTCCACATCTAGCGTGATAAGCAAATCGTATTCCGGGGTTGTCAATGCTTTCAATGAGGCGTAGTACATCCCTAGTGTCTCTTGTAGGAACGAGGATGTCTTCTCTACTACAGGTTGTAGAAAGTGTTGACAGAAGCGTGAGAGGCTCAAGAAGGGAGTCAATCCCTGAAACTATGGGATTCCCTGTTGGAGGGTTATGTCCTTTATGGATTTTGGGTAGGACATAGAAATAGGGCGTTCTGGGTTCCCTTTTAATCAAGAAATCGGCCTCTTTGTGGCAGATCCAGCCCTGTGTTTCAGGGCTGTAATCAGAGTAGTCAAGACGCTCGTGGGGTGCCTGTCGATGGGGGTTTAATAATGGCGATTTGCCAGTTGTCTGTTGTGCTCCTTATCATCCACCATGGGCATGATCACCGTGGCCCCTCCTTTGTCTGCTTGCTTTATGGTGATAGAGCGTTCATTGGCTAGAGCATTAACAACTGTAGTTTCATAGACCGAGGTTATGAAAGGCAGTGTTAGTTGTCCCTCTAGAGACCTCTTTTAAGACTGCTTGTTCGAATGTGAGGATTTCACTTGGCACCTGGCCAGCATTGGGTGTGAACCTGTGAAAAGCAGCGAGTCTCCTGGGATCCCCAATGCTGCCCGGCGCAAAGTCACCTTTAATCCACTTTGGATTCACTATCTAAAATAATGAGGCAGGCGCTGGAAGCTGGAAGGTAAGAAAGGTTTATTACTCTTCGAGGAGACCACGTCAACTGCTGACACCAGGATGTCTTCAGGGAGGTGTTCTACTGGCAATGCTTCTGACTCTTCCTTTTATACAGTTTTACACAATGTATTTGTTTCTTTTATCATGGTTACAAGCTTGGAGTCTCCGCCCGGGCAGGTTGTCACACAAGCCTGACATTGTTTTATCAACATGGTTACACAAGCCCAACATTAACTCTCCTCCCACCCAGGTCAAAAACAGACAATTTAATTGCAGCTGGACCTTGCTTTAGGGTCTAAAAGCGAGTGAGACCGGCCAGATCTAAGAGTCCGTTCTGTTGATAAGAACAGGTCCCATTGTTGGCAAAAACCAGTCTTGCTGTGTGTAGTGCAATAAACCATGTTTGCAAGAGTCTGTTTGGTATTTGTAACCCGTTTGTGCAGGGATGAGAGGAAAGACGAGTTTGAGGCAGCAGGTGATGTTGATGTTTGTCGTGGAAATAGTTTATAGCCCCCAGCACACATATCCGGTTTGGTCAGAGAGTCAGAAGGCTGCTAGAGGACAGGGTGAAATGAAGGTGACCAACAGAGTACAAAATGGCTGTGGTAAATCAGAATGACTGTAGTTTATGTGCACGTAGGAACTTTCATCAGACAAGATGGCGCAGAATGTTCATGATTGTGTTTTGTTCTTAACAGTCGCCCCTTTGAACATAACTAGCCATCTTGTCAGTCTATTTCGATCTCCATAATGTCCTGTATTTCTTGTTCATACATTACTCTCATTTTTGTTAACTGAGTGTCCATAGTCTTAGGGCGCAAGGCACTTATGCAAAGAGAACACAAAGGTGGTATACAGTGTACACCCAAACAGCAACCACATATTGCCAATACTGGGACCAAGAGAAACATTGATATTTTCCAACCCCAGTCCTTTAAGATGCCCCAAAGCCAACTTCCAATTGTCCAAGTCTCTGATCCTTGATGAATTTCTGAAGACAGTCTGTGGAGATGTTCGATTGCTTCATAGACAGAGGGTGAATTATCAGGGATGTATATGCAGCAACTGGCACCAATGATGCGACATGCTCCTCCACGATCCGCTAGTACCACGTCCAGGACCATGCAGTTTTGTAGGGCCACCAGACGGACCGCTTGAAGCTCGGCAGTGTTGTTGGTGAGGATGCCAGCTGTGACGTTCAGGGCGGTTTCTACCGCTTGAGACAGATGTCTGATGGCTCGGCTGTTTGCCATCGGACCCCATAGCGGGACGAGCCCTTTTGCTGCGTCAACGAACTGTGATGCGGCAGAGTCTGCTTGATCAGTGTCTTTAGAACGCTTTTCTCGATGATGCTCTGCAGGGGCTGTGTAGGTCGGTGGCAAAACAAAGGCGATGTAGCACGTGCCCCCCAGTTTCTTGGGAGCCAGGTGTAGGCTTTGGTTCCACAGACAAAGTACATATTGGGTGATGCAACAAATGCTGGAGGATTGGCAGTGTTCAAAGTCCTTACAATTTTACAAGTGCTGTGACCCACATTCTTAGTCCCACGGCCTTCAATGCATACAAGGCCAGAGACGTTCACCACAGATAGGGCCACAGTCGGTGTTGCAGCAGTTCTTTTCTTCAGGTAGGAAAATGTGGCTCTGACAGGATTATTGAACACTTGTATTTCCACTCGTTCTTTGGAGGGGACATTCATTGGGAATGTCGTATTGGAGGTGTGAGGGCAAAAGGTAGCTGCTGTTATTCCTGTTTGGTTTAGCCAGAACTCGTTGTAGAACTGAGCGATTGTCCCATCGGAAGTGGCATTGTCTTTGTAACTTTCTTGTAGGCGCATCATCCAGGCAAGGCAAGATCCATGAACAGAAAAGGGTGAAGGGATGAAAGGGATGGAAAGTTCAGTGGCATGTGGTAGCAGCCCACAGACCCAACAGTTAGTGGCATTGGTGGCAAGATTGTGCTGGTGCAGCATCTGTACGAAAGAATTATTCCAGAATTCTTTGCGTCGTTCTCGGAGATGTGGCGGTAGTGATACCAGGTAGTGTTCTTTCTTTGTGATTGGTTGCATGGTTGGTGACAATGTTCTGTATGCAGGTGCATTCTCTTCAATGATCCAGAGTGTGACCATTAGCAGGAGGCAGGTGAGAAATGCAGCTACAAGTGCAATTGTCTTTGTACTGTGCAGTTCAAAAGTCTTGGTGTCTTTGCGGTGGCTTTGCAGGTGTTCCGTTTCTTCCATCATCTTCGAGGAGCTCACCAACTGTTAGGACCACAGACTTTTGTCTGGTGTTTTTCCTGGTAGCGTCGTTTGGCTGTGCTACCGATCTGAGACTCTGACTCAGTTAGTGGCCTGGTTGTTGGAGCTCCCCCTTTTCGTCGATCTTAGGTTGTACCCTTCCTTGGATGGCACCGTGGGGTCGGGAAATTCAGACAGTTGGAGGGTGTCTTCTTGTGGGTAGCAACTCAGAGCTGGTCGGTCTTTTGCGAGTACTTCCTCTTGCACCTCCACCTCTTCACAGGTTGCCAGCGTTGGAGGGACTTTCTTGCAGTGGTGGGCGTGCAGCCAATTTTTTTCCTTCCACTCGGAGGGCAGTTCGAGTGGTGATCAAGACTTGCCAGGGGCCCGTCCACCTGGGCTCCAGATTCTTCGTTCTTTGGAAGTTGCGAACTAGGATGAAGTCCCCAGGCTTTATCACATGTCCTGGGCCCCTGGACATGTCAGGCAAGGCTTGCTGCACCTGTTGGTGGATAATTGTTAGCTCGTTTGTCAATTTATGCAGATAGTCTGACATTAATATGTTCGGGACATCGTTAATGGAGGTGGGTCTTGGTGCCGCCCAAATGTTCATAGGCCTGCCGAAGACCACTTCATACGGGGTCAGTCTGTGTTTGGTCGGGGTGGAGCGCATTGATAGCAATGCCAATGGAAGGGCGTCGGGCCATTTCAACCCGGTTGTGGCAACTATTTTGGCTAGCTTTAGTTTCAATGTTGCATTGTGTCTCTCTACCAGGCCCGCTGATTGGGGGTGGAAGACGGCATGGAATTTTTGTTTTACCCCCAACCCTTTCAGTATGTTCTGTATCACTTCGGCTACGAAGTGTGGGCTGTTGTCGCTCCATAAAATTCTGCAAAGGCCGTACCGGGGAAGAATTCTTTCAACAATACTTTTGCAGTGGCTATGGCAGTATTGTCGCGGGTGGGATATGCCTCCACCCATTTGCTAAAGCGCACACAACCACCAGGACATATTTTAGACCATGGCATCTCTCTAGTTGGATGTAATCCATTTGAAGGACTTCAAAGGGGTGATCAGGGACTCCAAACCCTCCCCGTGGTACTACTGTCCCTTTCCCTGGGTTGTGTTGTAGGCATACTATACATTGTTGTACTAGGCGCCTTGCAGATTCTGTTATCTTGACATTATGCCATACTCTTGTGATTAGTTCAATCATGGGGGTGGAGCCTATGTGTGCTGGTAAATGTGCCATGGTCAATATGGGGATGAGGTAGGCATTGGGTAACAGCCATTTATTTCCGTCTTTAGTTCTCCAGCAATTTTCCTCGTCTTTTAGTCCCACCTTTTCCCACTCGGTCAATTTGTCTTGTGTGCCTGTAGTCTGTATGTCCCTTACAGTGGTCCTAGCATCAGTCCATTGTTCAGCTTGTGACCTGGTCACATACATTCGTGTCATGGTTCTGTCTTCTGCTGTGGCTCGGGCAGTAACGTCTGCTAGCGCATTTCCCTGTCCAATGAGATCTGTCACTTTCCTATGTGCTTGGCATTTTATCACTGCTAGCTTTTGGGGAGGAGGACTGCTTCCGTCAAGGCGGAGACTAAATCTCCATGCAGGATGGGTGTACCGTGTGAAGTCAGGAACCCTCTTTCTTTCCATAGAATCCCGAAATGGTGAACCACCCCGAAGGCGTATTGGCTGTCGGTGTATATGTTAACTGTCGTGCCAGCTGCTAAAATACATGCTCGTGTGAGGGCAATGAGTTCTGCTGCCTGGGCGGAACGTTGGGCAATACGGGCTGTTTCTAGAATGGTTCGGGCTGTGGTGACAGCGTATGCAGCTGAGGTGGTGCCGTCGGGGAGTTTGATGCACGAACCATCCACCCATAGTTCTCCATCTGGCTCTAGAAAGGCGGTGTCACTGAGGTCTACTCTACTTTTTGTTTGTTCATCGGTTAGTGTCACACAGTCGTGTAGTGGAGCCACGTTAGAATCGTTCTCGGGTAGGGGTAACAGTGTGGCTGGATTGAGGGTGGTGCATCGCTTTAGGGTAATGTGCGGTGCTAGCAGGGTCAACTCATATCCTGTCAGTCGGGCGCTAGTCAAGTGTTGGGTTTTGGTCTGGTTCAGTAGTGTGTCGACTGCATGGGGTACTAAAACAGTGACTGGATTGGAGAGCACTATTCCTTCGCTCTGGCGTATTGATACCGCTGCAGCTGCCACAGCGCGCAGGCACGCTGGCAGTGCTCTGGCTACTGGATCGAGGGTGGCAGAAAAATATGCACAAGGGCGTTGTTTGTGACCAATTGATTGTGTTAGGACAGACAATGCACATCCCTCCCTTTCGTGTGTGTAGAGGAAGAATGGTTTGGAGTAATCTGGGGTTCCTAGGACTGGTGCTGAGCAAAGGGTATTGCGTAGTTCTTTAAAGGCTGTCTGGCATTCGGGGGTCCAGGGGAGAGGTGAGGGGATGTCCTTAGCTAGGAGGGAGAGAAGGGGTTTGACAATGAGGCTAAAGTTCGGTAACCACTGTCTGCAAAACGAGGTGAGGCCTATCAAAGAGCGGACTTGCTTCTGATTTTTGGGGACAGGGGTGTCTAGAATTGTCTGGATCCTGTCAGGCGTGAGTTTTCTCCCTTCTTTTGATAAAAGGTGACCCAAATAGGTCACTTGTGATTTACAGAACTGCAGTTTCTTTCGGGAGACTTTGTGACCATTCTCAGCAAGGAAATGGAGTAGTTTGATGGTGGCTGTGACGGCTATTGGTATGGTGTCTGCTGCTAGAAGGATGTCGTCTACATATTGTATTAGTGCCACTCCATCTGGCAATTGTATGGCGTCCAACTGTCTTTTAAGCGCCTGGCTATAGATACTTGGGCTCTCAGTGTACCCCTGAGGTGCTCTACAAAATCTATACGAACGGGAATTTAGGGTAAATCCAAAAAGATAGCGGCTGTCCTCGTGTATAGGTATGGAAAAGAAGGCGTTCTTGAGGTCGATCACAGTGAAGGTGGTGGCAGTGGAGGGGATTAAAGTCAAAATTGTCGTGATGTCGGAAACTACTGGGTATTGTGGTACTACGATTTTGTTTACCTCCCGCAGGTCAATGATGAAGCGGTAGGCTTTCCCATCTCCCTCTCCCTGTCTCTTTACAATCGGTAGTATGGGACTGTTACAAATGTTGCTCACTACTTCCTCTACCACCCCTGCCTCTACCAAAGAGTGTATGATCTCTGTTAGTGCTTTCTCACCCTCTGGCGATATTTTGTACTGCGGTACCTTCGGTAGGGTTGCGTCCTGTCGTATTGTTACGTGTACTGGGTCAATCATCATTCGTCCTACGTCTGAATCAGCCCTAGCCCATAAGTGTGATGGCAAAGTGTCCAGTAGGGATGTGTCAGTCTCAGAGATGGAAAACATGTGCTGAAAAGGGTTCTCTCTATGGCGTTGGGGGTTGTTTTGATACAGGATGACACGCACTCCGTCTGGTGAGCATCTGATAGTCGCATGGAAGTGTTTCAAAAGGTCGAGGCCCATAATGGTGTCTGGGGTGTTAGATGAGAGGAGGAATGTCGTTTCGACGCCATTGCTGTCAAGATTAAAAGGGATGGGTCGTGACAAAGGGTTGGTGGAGGGCGTACCGTCAAATCCTATTGAGGTCACATGTGAGCCTGACGAGGGTGCCCTTGGAATCAGTCGTTTGGATAGTGCACTACGTGTTGCTCCTGTGTCTACCAAAAATGGCGACCTTGTGCCCAGGACCTCAGCGGTAACATAAGGGCCTTGCTGATCAACGCAGAGCTCGACTGGATCCCTCCCTTGCCCCTGGCTGTCCTATGCAAAGTCGTACGTATTGTCATAATCTGCCTGTTACTGATTCTGTCTTGGATGGTCAAATGCGTTCACTCTTCCTGGCCTTTCCTCGCTTGCTTCACTCGCGTACCCTCTCCCACGTCCTCTTCCTCTCTGTCCACTTGCTATTTCCCTCGCCCCTCTGCCCCTAGCAGCTCCTAACAAAGCCGGGCATTGGGATTTCCAGTGTCCATATTTTTTGCAAAATGCACATTGATCCTGTCCTAGGTCTTGGCGTCCTACATATGATGTAGATGGATTGTTCCTAGGTGGCTGTACTCTAGGGGTATTCTGCTGGTTTCCTCCCCTATATTGCTCCCCTCCTGTATTCGCCCCCTGGAGTTGTGCTATCATTACCCTTTCCTTCAAGTCCTTCTTTTTCCTTTCTGTAGCCCTGTCATTTTCGTTTCTCTGATGCTCGTAATACTGGGCCATTTGGAGAATGGCCGTCGGTTTAGATGCTGCCCAACTACTTTCGCTGGCTTGTAGTTTCTGGGATACATCTGGCAGTAATCCTTTGACGTAGTTCTGCACAAATAAGTGGTGTCCGGTTGCGGTGGACATGTCTTGTCCACTGTAATCAGAGAACACAGTTTCAAATCTGGAGAAGTACTCTGAGACGTCCTCTTGTGGTTTCTGGCGGCATGCGGTTACTATGGACCCGTCTATCTTTTTCTCTGGGATCAGCGTTTTCACTTTCTGCACTATTTTGTCAGGGAGGTCTAATATTGCTTTAACTGGTTTTTGACCAGGGTTCCGCTGTTTATCTAGTGTGTCGAGTTGTTCCCAGGTATGACAACAGTTCGGTATGGTTTACTTTCTTAACCTGTTTCCACACATCTGCTGGCAAACATAACCCGAAGAACAAGTCTATGTCGGCAAGTGTCATTATTGTTGATCCCAGAGCGGTACCTAGCTCGGCGTAAAGGCGGTGGGGTTCTTTCGTAAATCCGGCAAAGATTTACGGAAGGTCAGGATGTCCTGTCTGTCCCATGGCTGATACACCCAATTGTAGACCACCCTTCCTCTAGCGTCTTGATGGTTTATATCGTCATTAGTCCCTTGTCCTCTAGAAGGTACCCAGTAAGGGGCAGCTTCTTTTATTGGCATCATGCTATCTGTTTTTTCCACTGGGGGTCCTGCTACCTTAGTTGACCTGTCCCTATCTATCTGTCCTTGTTCTATGAGGTGACGCAATACTTCTAGTGTGGATGAAAATAGTTCTGCAACATCGTTGTCGCCTTCATCTCCGATGTCTACCTTCCTGTAGAGAGCCACTAATCGCTCGGGCCCTACGTTTTGGTACTTCTCTTCATATGCAGTAAGGGTGTGGTAACAGACGTACAATAAAGTATCGTTTGCGGTTTTCAACATAGGAGTCGCATATGTCTGTTACGTGTTCTTCTGTTTCTTTCCTATCTATGAGGGTTTTAACTATTTTATCAATGCCTGCTCGCTCATTTTTACTTAATCGCGGGACCCTGGGCGCTCCCATTTCCTTGGTTCCTACCTCTACTACTGCCTCCTTTGAGGCATTTGGTGTGGGTGGCTCGGTGGGAGCAGAGGTGGTGGAGACTGAGGCGATCGTGCCATCTCCAGCTATACTTTGGGGGTCCTGGCGTTGTACTACGGGATGAGTAGGGGCATAAGGGGGTGGCATGTATATCATTGGGGAACCTAACAATAAATCATCTACCCCCTGTTTTGCTGGTAACTCGGGGTAAAGAGTTAAGGGCGTTCTAACAGGGCATTGACCTGATATTTTTGATTCCTGTTCCTTTTTATCGATTTCCTTTTCTTTTAGTTCTTCTAACTTTTTACAGGCTTGGTAAGCTGATTTTCGCGTTTCTTTATCTTGTCTAGCTTCGTCTCTTTTCTTTCGTTGAGCTGCTTCTTTTCGCCATAAACCAAAACTATCAAACATGGCTGGTCTAGCTTTCTTTTTGTGGAGAGCTAATTCTAACGTTTCTATTTTAGCGGGATCGAAAGATCCCGTCAGTGGCCACTGATTTACCCGGTCCTTCCTAGTGTACTTATGCCATAGTTTGCTATAAGCTACGGTGGCTAATCCATATTTTACGTACATGTCCTTGTTAGGGGTGCCTTCCGGCGGTGCCGGATGACTGACCTCTAACAAACGGTCCGGTCCAAAACAATCTAGAGAAAACAGGCATGACGTATTTAGCGGTCAAAATGAATATCTCAATTAATGTGAGACAAAAGTCTGCACTACATGTCCTTCGCTGTCTGCAAAGAGAGAATATTCCTATTCTACGTTGTTTGCAAGCAGGGAATGTCTCAAATAACTCAAAAAGGAATACTAGTATTTCAATCAATCAATTTAAGTCATGTTTTCTCACGACCTTACCCGGACCGTATGGACAGTTCTTCGTATTCCCCTTCCAGCGCCTGGTTGTCCTCTTACTCCAACAATCAATGCGGTGTTCCTGTAAGGCCCCAGTCAGGACCGCAGGTCACTCGAGAGAGGTCCGTTCGGAACCGGTGAAGTTCAGTCGATTGGCAGCCAGACAAGGGTCTCTTTCAGGCAGGTGCACTCCAATCATTTAGTCGTTCACTCCGTCGTTAGGACCTCTCTACTGGACCCACGTGTCTCTGATGGGCCCCCCGTTGGGTCGCCAATTTGTGAAAAGCAGCGATACTCCTGGGCAATGTTCCCTCTAATTTTTTTCCTCTGTGTGCGGCAGTGTAAGGTCTCTGTGCACTGCAGCCTAGGCTATGTGCGCCGGGAACCAGACCGCGCGTAAGGGTGCAGCGCCAAATATCACTCCAAGTTTTTGCTTAAAAAAGTGAAAGGACGGTGCATTTCCACATCTGTAGCACCACATGAAGGGTCTAAAGGCAGGTGTTCAATTTAGATACACACGCCATGACATGAATTGGTTACACAGGCAAGTACACTTCGGGTTTAGAAAAGCATAGGACTCCAACGATGGTACCTTAAGATTTTACTAAAGATCCTCAACTCGAGCACTGTTCATAGGGTGGGAAAATGTTGGGAGCCTATACAAGATCACAGATATACAATACACATGGATATGGCACTAGATGAATCTGGCTGTGGGCGGCTTGGAGAAGCCTTTAAATACACAAAGTGCAAGCACTGGGTCTAGCCTCACAATGACCTCGGCGCCTTTTCTTATTTTCCGGCTCCTGAAACTACTGAGCTTAAACACGGAGTTGCATAAAACCGTGTTCCAATACTGCCCAGCGCATTGGCTTGCAATGCCAAAGGAGTGTGTAGTAATTACAAGGAGACTGACCCAGCATCACCCAGCTTGTCAATGAGGTGCCTTACACAGTGTTTGGTTAAAGATAGAACAGCCTTTCAAGCAATAATACAGTAAATTACCTTTGACACAATTCTGTCCCGAGTCACTATCAGGGAAGTGTATTTGTTGTGCTTGATCCCATTAAAATGGAAAAGGTTGAAAGAGTGGTGGATTTCAGAAAGGAAAGAGTCTATTGTGATTTAATGTAGTTCTCTGCTCATATAGTTTGTTTTGCTTAATTTTGATTCTTCTTGAATCTGTACATTTGTGAGCGATAAAAGGTTCACACCTTTTAATTTCTGCCTAGTACCAGTGATCACTCATGTTCAAGTGTTAGTAGTTGAATAGTGGTTATTGGAGGTAGATGTGAAGACGTCTTTTTCAAAGAAAATCCTGCAACACCTTGTATTGCAAAGGAATTGGTTACTATTCGGTATGCTTGAAGTGTTATGTAGATGCCTTTTTAATTTCAGAACAATTTTATATGTACAAAGGAAACATCATGAAATGCAATACAAGCTTTGTAAAGTATACAAAGGCAACACACACTAAAATCAGATGTGAAATCACAAGTTCTACAGTTTAAGGTGCAGTGCTTATAGCGATTAAAGACTATGTTAATTAATTCACTGTTATATTGGTTATGGATCAAAATGTTGTTGGGAAGCAAAATATTGAGACGCATCAGACATAAGAATAGAAATGTCACACAAACACAAGGAAAATATGAAAATGTCACATAAGGAAAATGAAACTTGCCAGCTATTTTTTGCTGGAAATAAAGCGTCACTCATAGTTGTTGAAATTACACTAATAATTACACTGAAATCATGAAAAGTTCACACAGAGCAATGTGAAACCTTGACAGCTATGCATGTAATTTCTATATACGTTTCCCTCCTCTTTATGGCTTGATTTTGCTGGCGAGAAAGTGTTACTCACAGCCACGCCAAGGACCACGCATCAGGTGTTAGACTAACGCATTTCAGCCTTGGCTGTCAAGCCATAACGCCGCTATGCTGAAACTGGAGTGGCAGCAGGCCTGTGCGAGAGCGCTGCTCCTGGTAGGCTTTGCGGGCTGCTGGCTACAATGTATTAGTTAAAATAGGAAGTAATCCCCATGGCTGCGTGCGGCATTACGCTGGACGTGACAATGCCACGGCAGTGCTTCCACCGCAGCGCAGTAATTTAAGCATAATCATGAATGATCCCCCTGCCACCGCCGAGACCCAATCCCACGGACCCGTGGCGGCCGCTGGAGTCCAGAGCACGCACTGTGCAGCTGCTGAGTCTGAATGCAGCCCGGGTGGCACGTTTGCTGAGGGAGTCATTCGTTGTGGCCAGGAGGACTCTGGTTTCTATGATTCGAGAGAGGGCAAAGCTCTGGTAAAATAGGCGCGTCAGTGCTTGTTGGTAAGTGTGCTCGCTTTTAAGATGCATGTTTTTAATAAATATGCATACTTAAGCTCATGGTATTTAGAGAAAAAACGTGCCTTGGAGTTGAAAACATTCCCTACTTCAGCCTAATCTATATCTAATCACGAGTGTATGATTTTTATTGATCCAGCTAGCTCTTTAGCGGGGTGATCAGTGCCCCAGTTGTACGCCGGCGGAGCCAGAGGGCAGGGCCGCCAGTCACTGACTCTGTGCCCCCTCCCGTGGAGAGCGAACAAAGACTTTAACATGCGAGGGGTGCTCCCTTTGACCTTTTGCAGTAACATTCCTATATCTGAAGCGGAGACAACATTTAACAGTATTTAACATTATTCCTGCACTGGTGAATATTGTATTGTCTTTCTATATCTCAAATCTTGCTCCCACAGCCCACTTTCTCCACCAGTGGCGCCAGCAGAACCCCTCCAGGCACCCTCTCCTCTTATGCTGCAGTCTGGCTGCCTCCAATGCCGCCTCATTGCAAACACGTCCCCCGGCTGGCAATTACCAGAACCCCTCGGGGTGATCCAGGCAGGCCCCTGTGTTATGGCCGATCGCCTGTCTTGACCGCAGCGAAGCCGGTTCTCGCCAGGGGCTCTTCAGCCCCCAGGGCACCCCGCAAAAGACACCGCCCTCCACTGGGTCAGCCCTCCTTCACGCAGCCTCCACTTCAGAGTCTTCTCCTCAGGGGCCTCCGCACCAGTGCCTTGCTGCAGGCCTCGCACAACTTTGTTTCTGCCGTTAGCCCCCTCTTTCGGCTCTCTGTCCTAACCCAGGTGGCGGGGACTGCAGGATTCAGCGTTGGATTAAAAATTACAGTTTTGTGTCCAGGATGAAGCACTTCTTGTCGACATCTTGCCGGCCATGCCTTCCCATGTGTGGGCATTTCAATGCCAAAATGAGTGTTTCTACTCAGGGCCGGCTCTGGGGTGGTGCGATCGGTGCCATCGCACCGGGTGCTGACTTGGGGTGGGGGTGCCATGTTTATTGTTTTAGAGGCAGCTGGTGCCGAGTTCTTAGTTCCAGCAATAAAAATCTCAAGATAACTCATCTGATTAATGTTCTTCCTGGAGAGAGACCGGAGCTTTGTCTAAGAAATGTTGACTTGTAGTGCAGAGGGTTAATATGTCTGCTGCAAATAACGTGTCCCATTCATATCACAAAGTGCATAAAATATAAATTGGTCAATGGGTTACCGCTTTTGGCAGAGAGATCCTGTTGTTACTTGTATAAGTTAAAATCCTAATATATTCACTGTCATCAAAGAGCTGCATGCAAACTGCAAGGAATGTGTTAAGAGCTATGTGTGTTTTTTGCCAGTCTTTTGTTATCCTAATATTGCAAAAATGGTTCATTTATGTAGAAATCAATTCTTATTATTTAGGAAAACCCCCAACATTGGTGTAACATTTTTAAATTCTGAATTTGTATTTTTCAAGACCAAAGTCTCAAACTATACTGCCTACCAGAATGGATGACATTTTACTCCTACACCTTGTAGGCCTTTGTCTTATGTAACATTTCCTATACACTCATTTACACATGGGATTGTCTCTGTGCAATGTGTGTGTGATCTAAAGTGTTCTGACACCTTAAACTGGTATGAGTCGTGCTATAAATCGAAATTAATCTAAGAGACAGTGGTTATTGAGACTTGAGGAGCACTGTCAAATGGTGGTAGTGTGGGAATCTGTGGCGGAGGTGGTCATTGGGGGGCGCCACAAAACATTGTCGCACAGGCGCCACCATTGCTAAAGCCGGCCCTGTTTCTACTTATGCCTTGTGCATGCGAATGCATCAATAATGTCGCCTTGCACCGAATTTGTGTTTGGACTCAAAGGGGAAATGAAGGGGAACTTAGTCAAGACCTATGATTTAGTGAGTTTGTAAATGTCATGAAAAAGAGTCCACCTCACAGTTTCTAGTGGTCGAAAGTTTTCACGAACTGTGCAACGTACTTGCAATAATACAGCGCCCTTGCTCACTCCGCTGCTGCCCGGCTATGTGTCCCCCTCAGCCTCTCTTGCACCCAAATTAATGCCCCTTAGCTGTTTGCCGTGGCGGTTGTTAAACCGTGAATTTTAGTGTGTTGATTTTGCTTGTGAGAAAATGTCACTCATATTACACTGAAACATATGAAAATGTCACACATAGCAATCTGAAACCTTGGCAGCTATGTACTCATGATCCTTAAAATGTCACTCATATTACACAAACATATGAAAATGTCACACATAGCAATCTGAAACCTTGGCAGCTATGTACTCATGATCCTTAAAATGTCACTCATATTACACAAACATATGAAAATGTCACACATAGCAATCTGAAACCCTGGCAGCTATGTACTCATGATCCTTAAAATGTCACTCATATTACACAAACATATGAAAATGTCACACATAGCAATCTGAAACCTTGGCAGCTATGTACTCATGATCCTTAAAATGTCACTCATATTACACAAACATATGAAAATGTCACACATAGCAATCTGAAACCTTGGCAGCTATGTACTCATGATCCTTAAAATGTCACTCATATTACACAAACATATGAAAATGTCACACATAGCAATCTGAAACCCTGGCAGCTATGTACTCATGATCCTTAAAATGTCACTCATATAACACAAACATATGAAAATGTCACACATAGCAATCTGAAACCCTGGCAGCTATGTACTCATGATCCTTAAAATGTCACTCATATTACACAAACATATGAAAATGTCACACATAGCAATCTGAAACCCTGGCAGCTATGTACTCATGATCCTTAAAATGTCACTCATATTACACAAACATATGAAAATGTCACACATAGCAATCTGAAACCCTGGCAGCTATGTACTCATGATCCTTAAAATGTCACTCATATTACACAAACATATGAAAATGTCCCACATGGCAATCTGAAACCTTGGCAGCTATGAAGCACACGTCCTGCGTTACATTTGCTACATTCCTTTTCCTACTAGTGGGCAGCTGCGGGGCTGAATGTGGGCCTTTGAGATAATAATCGTGTTAATTGCAGCGCCCGTGTGCACTGCAATTAACAAGAATACTATCTCAAAGGCCCACATTCAGCCACGCACTTCTAACAAAAGAAATGCAGGGTCAAACACGACATGTGATTCTGAAAGCACAAGTTGTGTTTCACCCTGCATTCGTTTTGCTAATAGTGCGGGGCTGAATGTGGGCCTTTGAAATAGTTTTCATGCTAATTGCAGTGCACACGGGCGCTGCAATTAACAAGAATACTATCTCAAAGGCCCACATTCAGCCCCGCAACTGCCCACTATTAGCTAAAGACTGCAGGGTCAAATACGACGTGTGCTTTCAGATGATTCTGAAAGCACACGTTGTGTATGACTGCATTCCTTTGCTAATAGTGGGCAGCTGCGGGGCTGAATGTGGGCCTTTGAGATAGTATTCTTGTTAATTGCAGCGCCCGTGTGCACTGCAATCAGCATGAAAACTATTTCAAAGGCCCACATTCAGCCCCGCAGATGCCCACTATTAGCAAAGGAATGCAGAGTCAAACACGACGTGTTCTTTCAGAATCATCTGAAAGAACATGTCTCGCTTTAGATTGCCGCATTACTTTTCCTAATAGTGCACGCCAGCGGGCAGTTTGTGGGCCTTTGTAAAAGTATTCATGTTAATTGCAGCGCATGACGGCGCTGCAATTAACATGAATACTTTCACAAAGGCCCACAAACTGCCCGCTGGCGTGCACTATTGAGAAAAATGCGGCAAGTGCAGGCGCCACTTGCTCGTAAACCCGAGCCCTCCCTAACCATCCAGGACATAAGGGAGACACTTTCCTGACGCTCGGCTGTGTCCTCTCCTCCGTTGTCTCCAGCTCTGCCTCGTACAACCAGGAAATTGCCGTTTTCTCGCTGCTCGCGTTTTAAAAACGGGGCGCGATCGGACTTACGGGCTGTGTTGCGTGTGTGCGCGCTACAATTGGGACACTGCGCGCTCGGGGTGACCTCAGTGCGCGGGCGCGCACCCGCGCACGTTCTAGGGAACAGTGCTCCTGGGATCCCCAATGCTGCCCGGCGCAAAGTCACCTTTAATCCACTTTGGATTCACTATCTAAAATAACGAGGCAGGCGCTGGAAGCTGGAAGGCAAGAAAAAGGTTTATTACTCTTAGAGGAGACCACGTCAACTGCTGACACCAGGATGTCTTCAGGGAGGTGTTCTACTGGCAATGCTTCTGACTCTTCCTTTTATACAGTTTTACACAATGTATTTGTTTCTTTTATCATGGTTACAAGCTTGGAGTCTCCGCCCGGGCAGGTTGTCACAAGCCTGACATTGTTTTATCAACATGGTTACACAAGCCCAACATTAACTCTCCTCCCACCCAGGTCAAAAACAGACAATTTAATTGCAGCTGGACCTTGCTTCAGGGTCTAAAAGCGAGTGAGACCGGCCAGATCTAAGAGTCCGTTCTGTTGATAAGAACAGGTCCCATTGTTGGCAAAAAACCAGTCTTGCTGTGTGTAGTGCAATAAACCATGTTTGCAAGAGTCTGTTTGGTATTTGTAACCCGTTTGTGCAGGGATGAGAGGAAAGACGAGTTTGAGGCAGCAGGTGATGTTGATGTTTGTCGTGGAAATAGTTTATAGCCCCCAGCACACATATCAGGTTTGGTCAGAGTCAGAAGGCTGCTAGAGGACAGGGTGAAATGAAGGTGACCAACAGAGTACAAAATGGCTGTGGTAAATCAGAATGACTGTAGTTTATGTGCACGTAGGAACTTTCATCAGACAAGATGGCGCAGAATGTTCATGATTGTGTTTTGTTCTTAACAAACCTAGGATTTCCTAGCCCAGTGTCTTGTTGTTTGATCAGCTTGATCCTGAAAGAACGCTTTTAGGTGTATCTTATGGAAGAAACTGTGCAGTTCAGTTGTCCCGAAATTCATCCTGTTTGGGAGTAGGAACAAAACCATGGTCTTTTTTTTTAAATGTAAAAAAAAAAATTTTTTTTAGGGACCCTGGTTTCAGTATCAGTCAAGACCCTGTTTGACAAGTTCAGTCAATTTCTCTTCCCGGTCTGGCTCCAAGTGTGCATAGATTGTTGTGGCGGTTCTTGCCACTGCACTAGTTTGTGGTGTCCTCTTCTGTGCCCTCTTCCTCTGCCCCAGCCTGTCTAAACAAGCATTGAAAATGCAATAGGTCTCGCCTTTGATTAAGTTAGCCATTTGCTTTGCTAATGGTATTGTATTCTAGCTTTGCATTATTTAGTGTATATTTGTGATATGTTGTAGTTGTATGTAGTTAGAATTGTTTTGTTACATGTGTAGTAGTTTAAAGCATAGCGTTAGTAGGAAAAGAGCAGTGTTTCAGATTTCGGAGGTGAATAAATAGAAGAATAGTATGTGTTAATTTCGTATAGTGAGTATTACAATAGCATGAGGCAGACGAAGGGGGCGAGCAAATATATGCACATATCCCAAATATACACTAAGTAATGCAAAGCTAGAATACAATACCATTAGCAATACCGCTCCACCTTGCACCTTGAAGCGGTTCAGACTGTGGTGGAGCGATGGACGCAGTGTTGCTAGAAGCACACTACATGCTGGGTGCGGAGGCGATGTTTACAGCAGTTTCTTCGTGGGTGTGGTCTAAATCGGTCACATAATTGGATGATGTTTTAACCAAGTCGGGCTTGTAGAGAGGCAAATGGTGCTTGTTTGGACATGCTACACCCAGAAGAAACATGCTAAGTCACATGCATAGCGAGGGAAGGAGCGCGCTGTCGTAGGCTGCTCCGGACACCCTACCTGAATGTACGGGCTGGATGCGTGCGTGGGTGGGTGGGGAGGATGCACCGGAGTAAGGAGGGGCCACAACACTAGCAAGGGGAAAGCGCAAGTCTGCTCGGTAACTTTCAACAGGTAACCGCGGTTCTCGCTTGGTGATTTCCGCGCTCTCACGTGTTTTACTGAACGGCGAATTGAAGTACCCACTCAAAATTCCGGGCATTTTCTGTGCAACCGCTAGTTTTATTTTCTGTTCATTAAAGCCGCAGGGACGGGGCAGCGCGGCGCTCTACACAACGGATGTGGCTTTTCTATCGAATATATGCATGACAGCCTCTGAATGTCAGTATCGTCTCCTCCCCTTGTGTGTAAAGTTTGTCAGCCATCCAACCACTTTCTTTACTGCACTAGTGTGCACAACACGCTGATTTACACTTCAAACAAACAGCATAGCTGCCACCTGAAGAGAGGCTCCAGGCTAGCCCTATCTTTCCAGTCAGCAGCACTAAGCTTGGCGGGACTCTCCCCTGGTACATGCATGCATCTCACTGCCCCGATCTGGACAGTGACGCTGCATGAAGTACAGGAGGACTGGGGGGGCGCTAGAGGGCGCCAAGCAAGATGGCCGCACCTCTGAGGCTCTTGCAGCTCGGGCCTGTATCTGTATTAAATCCTGTTCATCTCCGGAAGAATCTGCGAACCACTAGCGAATTTAGAAAGGCGACATACCAAGGAACCCGACGCGCTGCCCGAAACCACAGCTGCAGGCCCAGGAGAGGGTAAAACTGTATATGGTATCCCGTCCGGCAGGGAGGACAAAATGGCGACCTGACCCACTCAGGGATCGGACGGGAGCTGCTGGAGCCCTGCTGCCGGAGGACGCGGCCCGCTGGCTTCCCGGTGTCTGCTGACTGCTATCGCTGCCCCCTACTGTCCCTGCCCCACCTCCGGAGATTGTTGCCGTCGCGGGGGGGGGGTACCGGGCCTGGGACCTCCGGGGCGGATCGACGACCGGCCGGACCGGACTGAGGTGGCGGAGGACGCGGAGCCGCCGGGCGACAACTGCGCTGGCTGGCCACTGAAGGAGGATCGCGAGAAAGCTGCCGTTCCCGGGCGGCCGCTGCGGAGCTACTAGGAGCTCTGTGCGGACGCCCGCCTGATAGGATTGCTCCGGCCCCGTGGGGGTGGAGAGACGCTGCCGCTACCGGGGCTGTCCTCTGCGGGCCGGATACACTGCCGGAGGACCTGGGTAAAGCGCTGCGGATAAGGTAGGAAGAGGCTGCGCTCAACCCTTGCTTGCCCTCACTGAAGTCGAGGAGAGGCGGATGATCCCTGAGGCCTCCCCTCGCTGACTGCCGGTTATAGAGGGACCGCGCTGGTGGGACCGGGAGAGAACGCGGCGCCCCCCGGAGCCGCGCTAGGGCCTCCCTGATCAATAACCCTTGCAGCGCGCTCGGGGGGACCCCGCACTGAAGCCTGGCCATCCTTGCCTCGGACCTGACGGAGGGCGGTACGACTCATGCCCTGAAGGCCACTGCCCACCCGAACTGCCATACTCGCTATACCGCCTCCCGCCGGCGCGAGGCCTTGCGAATTGGCACCTAGTTCCCGGGGCGCTGAAAGACCCAAAGGCGCTGGGACCTGCCTGCAGGAAGACGAAGTGGAGCACTGACTGCTTCTGCTGCTAGTGCTGGGGGCTGTGCGGACGAAGGGGGCGCGACTGCCCTGCCTATGCGAGTGAGGCCCCTTGACGCTGTCGTACAGTGGAGGAGGCAACAGATGGGACGGGGCATCCTCCGTGAAGAGACACCGGTCCGTGAAACTAGCTACTGAAACTCCTGGGCACCGCATATGACCACAAGAAGCTTCTATATCCAACACTGCCGACCTCTCTGCTGACTTGTGCGTCTGGACGGCATCTCGCCTTGCGGACCACGGGCGGGACCCCAGAGGTACGTCCTAACTCCCACCCCCTGGATCACGACTCTTCCTGGCCACATCCTCTGAGACCATGGGGAAGCCAGACTGGCGGCAGCCAAAGCTAAATTTCGACACCCGCAAATCGTCGCGATCCCAGTCGGCGCCTGACGAGGACCCGCAGGATGCGTCGACCCCTTCCACCGCGGATCTCAAGGAGCTGCTATTGGCGATGCAGTCAAGCTTAACCTCCATTGAATCCAAAATGGACTCCATGAATACCAGGTTGGAAGGCCTCACACACAGAGTGGAGAAGCACGATGACCGCCTGGTGGAGGCAGAACGGTGGATTTCGTATCTAGAAGATACGACCACCGCCACCACGAGCCGCACCCTGGAGATGGACCGAATCCTGAAATTAATAGCAGCCAAAAATGAGGATTTAGAAAGCCGCTAGAGGAGGAAACAACCTCAGAATCCTTGGAATTTCGGAATCTACAGCCACCGGAAGGATGGAGGAATATGTTGAGACACTCCTTATCGCACTATTTGGCAGGGAGGCATTTTCACAGGTCCTGGTCGTCGAACGAGCGCACTGCTCATTGGTAAATCGGCCGGCCCCTGGCACTCCTCCCCGGCCCATCATCGCCAAACTACTTAATTACCGCGACAGACACCGCCCTTCGCCTCTCCAGGGAACAAGGACAACTAACATATGAAGGGATGGCGATATCGATCTACCCTGATTTCACCATGGTCGTCCAAGACCAACGCCGCAAATTCCTGCAGGTGAAGAAAAAACTTCAACAGCATAATCTGCCCTATGCCATGTTATTCCCAGCCCGCCTCAAGGTAACGCATCAGGGAAAACAGCATTTCTTTACGAACCCGCAGCACGCCCAGGACTTCCTCAAAACTCTGCCCAAGATACCTGCGGATCAGCGGTCCCCACCACATCACCCCGCGGATGGCGGGAACACATCGGACGTCGAATAAGATGACTGTAAAATAATCCCCCCATTCTTCTGTAACCTATTCAGGGTCTGCATGCGGACGCGCTTCCCCCCCCCCCCCCCTTCCCTCGGCTGTGAAGAATCCGCTGATTTGGCCCGCTGCACTCCGGTCATGCCCTGCGGAATGACAGACATGCTGCTGTCGATGCTTGCCCCTCACGGAGAGACCCAGGGAAACACCACCGACCATGTGCATTGAGGACAGACCGGGGAGACTTGGGCACTGCTGCTGCAGCTGATGACTACAGGACACTCTATCTTTCGGGTGTGCCGGCCGGGCGGGGGAGGCTAGTGCTTGGCTCACAAGGACCTTCTTCCGCAGGTGTGTCCGGCTGCTAGACTCTGAGAATGATGAGCCGCACTGGGAGCACAGCGCCCTGTGGGCTGTTTTCATGTAAATACAGAACTACCTTTCCACTAACGCCGAGATGAAACTGTACAAAGCTGCCCGAGCACCCTCGTCCTGACGAGGAGAACTTGACCGCCCTCTGGAATCCACCCATCAGGTGAACCCTACGTACTTGGTATCGTACATGGGGAATTTGTTGAGCCCTCTGCCCCCTGTTGGGGGAGATGGCTACGAACTGTTGTTGGGAGGGGGGAGGGATAGGCCACGGCGAGTTTGGGTCGCTGATGTGGGAGGGGGGAGGCCATGTGGAATGGTTTTATACAAAGTGTTACTGCTCCACCTCAATAGAATCTGTTCATGCTGTAAATCCAGAATATAACCTCGACATACTTCATGCACCCGAATTAGACGATACAAATGGAGACACGTCCTAAACCCACCCAATATAACTTTTT